>JAWWLZ010000042.1:41107887-41127993 GCA_035041345.1 Poliocrania exsul | reverse complement strand
TCTTTCTTTCTTTCTTTCTTTCTTTCTTTCTTTCTTTCTTTCTTTCTTTCTTTCTTTCTTTCTTTCTTCTCTTTCTTTCTTTCTTCTCTTTCTTTCTTTCTTTCTTTCTTTCTTCTCTTTCTTTCTTTCTTCTCTTTCACCTAGGACTTCTAATGTGTCAAGATCACATGGTAGACTCCCTCCTTTTCTGCCTTTACTGCAGTCAGTAATTTAATATCTGGAAATAATTTTGCATTTGCTGATAACCCATGAAATGTTAACCAGAATTTAGCTAAAATTAGAAATGTCCTAGGCATTTGACCCAACACATTATCTGGTGTCAAAGATGTCCATTTATTACATGTTCAGTTTGGCTAACTGAGAATTTGGCCCTTCAGACAGCTCTGATTAAAATCCAAATAAATTAAATAATCCAAAAAGAAGTTCTTCATATTTTCTGATTATAAATATCTGCACATGAAAATACACTCAGCTGCAGACAAAAAAATAATAAGCAGGTAAAGATATATAAATTAATATTCTCAGCACTCTTAGCTATAGGCTAACTGATCTATAATTCACTGGAACTTAATTACAGCATACACTAATTATGTGCTTAGCTCTAAAGCCTTTAATAAAGAAAAGCATTTATTTAAATATATCTAATTAGGTAGAGTATCTGTTGTGGTTTAGCTGCATTTGGCACCAAAACAAAAAATACAGAGAAAAATAGCTTTTTTTCATGTATCCCTAAGCTAGGTAGCCCATTGTCCTCCTGAGTTTCCAGTACAAATGAAAAAATATTATAACTAGGCCAAGCTGCACTTACAAGTCAAGAGCCTTGAAAATAGAGGCATAAAAATATGTATTTATGTCACAATAGCCACAGAGTTTTGACTACGTCTGTCTGTATATCTTCAGTTCTAACAGTGGTTCTGAAGCCACAAAAACAAATTCCTTAGGGCTCATATACTGATCCTATTTTTTTTTTCTCTCGGAAAGAAAAGGTATTTGCTCCTTCCAAAGGGTACGTACAATCATCTGCCTGTCTGAAAATGCACCATTGCTTTCAGACAGTCATAATGAGAATTCTGAGGTGTCCTAGAAACATTAAATCAATTAAATTATTTTTTCTGTCAAAAAGTGTTTAGTCCCCACTGCATACTAGTGCTGCATTGTCTCTTTTAGATTTTTGTTGTTGTTGTTGTTAAGGCCTCTAGAGATGATTGCACACCCAAATATATGTATTAGAGATTTCATGTTTTCACTTGTAAACAACTCAGGATGAGAACTATCACCTTCATAAGATAACTGACATGCTGGTCCTTTCAAATTTATTTGAACATCTTTGCTCATCTTTCACATCCAGATGAGCCTTGCTCATTTTTCTATTGCATCATGGGAAACGGCTTCTTTAGGCAAAACATTAACAGCCACAAGCAATCAAGCTGTGAATAATACATCTTGAATTTCCTTTTCTTTCCTTGTCTTTATGGATTTTCCACCTAGATCTTCACAGTAAGCTTTGCTCCTTACCTGTTTTCTCAACTCAGACTACAAATCTACTGCCAGAAGTGAGTCTTGATAACTTTCTTGACAACTTGGAGCATTTGTTTTCAAGTTATCAGAAGTACATGTAAATAACTTCTAATTCCAAGAACAAGATAGTATATAACAACTATAAATGCTCCTGGGTTTGCAGGGACGTAAGTGAAATCATGAAAGGATGGGAAAAATCACAGAAACATTGTGTCCAGTATTGCTGTGATTGTTTTCTATACCTATATAAGTTGGAACCATCACTTTGTCCTATCTTTCAATTTACCTAAAAGAAAGGCTCTGAAATGGTTGTACAGGAATCCTTTTTCCACTCTGTTTCAACAGGACAGAGTAGAGGAGGGAGGGTATGCAGTATAGTCACAGGCAAGGAAAAACTTCCATCGAAATAGAGATCAAAAAGGTTAGGAGTCCCAAAACACATAATGGGAAAGGCTATGGTAAAGTCTATGAAATGATCAGCTCTATTGAGATGATGACTTTAAAATGATAATCTGTTTCAACACATCAAGCTCATCTTTTAGTCAGGTGTTTATTACTAGAAGTAGGAATTGAAAGGAGTTATTTATAAAACATATATATGAGGTAATGCCATAGGTTAAATAGGTCTGGAGAAGTTAGTGGAACGCTCGTGGATTTAACTTGTACATTTGAAAGTGCCTAAATTGCTGATTACACACTGCTAGGGAATAAGAACCATCCTTTACCTGATTATTTTTCTATATTTTTCCTAGGGGTTCAACAGTGGTTATTATTCAGGGCAAAAAAGTGGTCAAGACAAGCTGTTTCATTCTGTCAGCTCATAGAGTTAAAACTTTGCCCTTGGTTAAAACAGACTTTGTTTTGGAAAGTCACTTCCATAATGGGCAGCTTTAGATTATAAACTTTTTAGGACATTATTTTATTATTATGCTTTCAGTAGAGGTACAGCACAGGATGGTGTTCCCAGGCACAATTCATAAGCACAAAGCATTAAACATTAAATTTTTTGATAGACTACTGATCCCAATGAATCACAAGAAGTTTCTTTCTTTTTAGTGCAGTTAGGGCTTTCTCTTTAGTATATTAGTACACAAATTCTAGGTATAATTTATTCTGAGTAAAATTTGCAGCATGACATCTGTCTGATCATCAAGTCCAAAAAGGGAAACAAGGAAAATTCACAGTATTTTGAAAGTTATGTTCTACAGCTCTGTTACTTAGGAAATAACACCAGTGGGTGTAGCCTTTTGACAAGCAACCCATTTTTTCTTTTTCCCATGCCATATGTCCACAGTGGAAGAAAAAATACAGTCTTGTTGTTTGATTGACATGCATTTTAAACTCCTTGTCAAAACTGCACAATTATTTAAGTAGCATAAATGTGCCAGTCTCCAGATTTAAAATAAATTGTGAGTCTAACAAGTTGCACTGTTTGTCTACTTGATGGTAAGAGTTTTTATAAAAGAATCAAAAAATAAAATTAGGGTAGGGAGAAAACCTTTGCCTTTATAATACTGTAGGTGATACTGGGAAGGACACTAAGAAAATAAGTTGTCATGCATTTTCTATTTTAAGTCTCTACATTTATTTTTCTAAAGATTTGCTAAATTTTATTTATCAAGACTAGTATTTTTGCAAGTATTTTCAGAGCACCAGTTAGCTGGTTCTCAGGAATAAAAACAAAACACACACCAAAAAAAAGTAAATAAGAAAATATTGATTATGATATTAAAAAGCTAAGTGCCTGAGAAATGTTTCCTGGTTTATGATTCTGTATTTTTGTGGTTATTGTAGAAACTGTTTGGCCTGTGTTCTTGTTACAAGATAGTATTAATAGAGATGCTGTGCTGTCTTTAGGAAAAATATGTAGCTTTTCTACAGCTACTCCACTGCTTTTACTTAGAGACTCTTACTATGCTCAGGAAGCCCCAAAAAGGGACATACTATATATTATAAGTGCATACAAAATTGCAGCAGTACCACAGTTAAAATTGCTTTATAAAGCATGTTCTGAAACAACATTTATATTCTATTCTCTTAGTAAAGCTGGCAGGCCCTGACTTGGGCATGTGCATTATTCTCTGGGTTAAAAAGTGGCTGGACAGCGAGACCCAGAGAGTTGTAGTAAATGGTGCTCCATCTAGTTGGACAACCACTTGTGGTGTCCCCTAGGGCCCAGTATTGGGCCCAGCCCTGTTTAATACCTTTAGTGATGATCATGATGAGGGGATCAATGGACCCTTCGTAAGTTTGCAGATGATACTAAGTTGGGAGTGTTGACCTGATGGAGAGTAGGAAGGAAGGCTCTGCAGAGGGATCTGAACAGGCTAGATAAATGGGCCAAGGCCAATGGTATGAGGTTCAATAAGGCCAAAATTTGGGTCCTACACTTGGGTCACAATAACCCCAGGCAGAGCTATAGTCCTGGGGAAGAATGACTGAAAAGTAGCCCAGTGGAAAAGGACCTGAGGATACTGGTCAACAGCCAGCTAAACTTGAGCCAGCAGTGTGCCCAGGTGGCCAACATGGCCAATGGCATCCTGGACTGTATCAGTAATAGTGTGGCCAGCAGGAGAAGTAGGGAAGCGATTTTCCCACTGTACTCAGCACTGGTGAGGCTGCACCTTGAATACTGTGTCCAATTCTGAGTTCTTCACTGCAGAAGAGGGCAATGGAGCTCTTGAAGGGTCTAGAGACTGATCCCTGTGAGGTGTACTGGGGGAGATCAGGTTATATAACCTGGAGAGAAGGAGGCTTGGGTGGGACCTTGTTCTCTACAGCAACTACCTGAAAGGAATTTGTAGCAAGGTGAGGATCGATATCTTCTCCCAGGCAACAAGACAGGACAAGAGGACATAGCCTCCCTGCCAGGGGAGGTTCATATGGCACATTAGGGGGAATTTCTTCATGGAAAGGGTTGTTAAACATTGGAATGGGGTGCTCAGAGATATGATGAAACCACTGTCACTGGAGGTGTTCAAGAAACAACTGGCTGTGGCACTTGGTGCTGTGGTCTACTTGTTATGGTGGTGTTTGGTCAAAGATTGAACTTGAAGATCTTGGAGGCCTTTTCCAACCTAAATTATTCTGTGATTCTGTGATATCTGGATAGTGCCAAAGAACTGAAATGTGTGTAGATAATATGCAGATTAGTGGGTACACAGGCGGACGCTGGTTCATAGCTTTCAGAATCTAGGGATTTACAAATGTTTTGTTCAGTGGCAAAACTTGTTTATCTGGCTAGTCATTGTAAACTACAGTGCATCAGGAATCTTTGCAACTGTTCTGTGTGATAATAAGACTATAAACCAGATCAATTAAATGAGGCAGAATAGCAAATACATCTTAAAAGTACTTTTTTATTTTGAGATAAATTGCTTCATTTGGTAAGGTACCATAGATAACTTCATGATGCCTAAATTTTGGACAGTTGAGTAATATAAGATGTAAATCTTAATGTATAACTTGATTAAGGATCTAAGTAACACTGAATGAAATTTAAAATTTTGCTTTATGCTGTTTCTCAACTGCAGAGTGACTTCAGCTGTAGTGATCTCTCTTGTCTGAAACAAACCTTCACTTACTCTCTGTTCTGGTTATTTCAGACTAGTAATTTCCATTTATCATGACTCCAGAGTTATCAGTTTTCTGGACAATGTTCTACATCTTTATTTATACCAAATATTTCCTACACATGGATTGGAGAACAATTTAAATTGCTAGTGTGAGGTGTTTTATATACTTGCAAAAATAAGGAATGCAATACTGATGTATTCTAACTCTTTGATTCTATAGTTTCCAATCTATGTGTCAAAGTACACCAGATTTGAGGGGTTTGAAGTAGCTCATGTAGAAATCTACAGTCTATGACTTGTTCACTCACACCTTTTTTTACCTCTTTTGTCATAGTTATAAGGAAAATAGAACTATCTTCTGTTCTAATTATGCTTCTAAATGACACTTTAAAAAGCTAAGACAGATAGGAAAATGGTTATGTTAATATACCATTCCCAAATCTGAAGAAGCAGCAACTCTTAATGGTCATTGTGAAGACAAATCCACCTTGCAAACATAAATGCTTTCCTACCTACTGGTGGAACTAAGGCTGAGAGCTAGTTCAGAACTTCTGAAATAACCATTTGTAGCTTTTAGGTTGCAGTTCAGGTGTTCTTCCTTCAGACTCTGCTTTGCAAAAGAGCCTTTAATGGAACAGGACACTCTCTCAAGAGGCAAGCTGTGAGCAGGTGTTTAGTACTGTGCCCAGAAAGGACCCAGAGAGAAGGTACTCAGCAGGAGACAGAGACCTAACCTTTCTTTTCCGTCATTCCAGTTTAAGGGCTGTTCAAACTTTCTTTAGGAATTTAATTTGAGAAAGAAGCCGAATAAGAGTCAAATTACTCCACTCTAGTCAATCCCCATGCTCGTTTTGTGGATCAGTAGAGTCACTGAGAATACGTCAGGCAAAAGTATTTCAGATTCTTCCTTTCAATAGGGTGACTTCTCTCCTCATTCCATGGTTAAAATTGAAGTATCTGAACTGTTTTTGAAGTTGATAAGGGCTTAGATGTAAGTGTTTGACATCAGATCACAGGATTTAAGCCATCATATTTACTTTACTCTCTGATCTGGTTGTTACAGATCTGAATGTTAACTAAGGTTCAATTTATTTCTATGTTTCTGTAATGTAAAGACATCTAAATGACTCCAAGGATCTGTATCACGCTGCTGGGTGATTGACTATCCACTTAGTAAAATGATAGAAACCATGCAGAAGTCACCTACTAGTGACTAGAGTGCCACAAGGGCATCTAGATGCTTTAGAGGTTTTTGCCTTATAGTTGTTTGGGTTTTTCCATAAAGATTAAATACTTTTTTTTTATTTCCCTTCTAAAAGAAGGTATGAATAAAAACAATTTATCTGACAAATTCAGTTTATCTCAGTAGTAAGTCTCCCCACTATAAAGATGTCTCCTTTTTAAATAATAGGACACTCCCTTTTTGTCAGTGACTAAGGTATTCAAATTCCAAATGATCTGATTTTTTAAGTCCTAACCCAGATTCATGAGCTTCAACAAAAAGTTTTGAGTTAGTTAAGCAGTTAAAGATTTGGCATGCCATAAAGACATTTGGCATGTCTGCTAATATCAACTCTGCATATTTATTTATTTGTTAAATTAAAGCACTTTAGAGTCAGATAACTACAACTGGACAGACAATCTTGTTTTGAGATCACTTTTATGTGATTTAGTGAATTTTCCTTTCCTTCTTTTTTTTTTAATGATAAATAACAGACTGTAAGAGGAAATGAACAACCTAAGTCTCCCTTGATGTCAAATATAATTAAAAAACGTTAAGTAATCAAAGGTATGTCTTTTCAAAAAGAGAGCTAATTATTATATTTAGTGAAAGGCAAAAAGGTCAAATGCTTTTACTGACTATTTTAAGTATACTCTTTCAGGTGTTTACCTGATAGGAAGAATGGCTCAGCGGAACAGTTAAAAGCAGTTTCTAGTAGACAGAGATAAAGAGTGAGCTTTCAAAGACCAAAGTCCAGAAAGATCTGAATTTAACCATATTTGGCTACTGACAGAAATACTACAGTGAGCAAACATGTAAGCTTTGAACATCCATGATGCACAACAAACAAGAAAAACATTAATGAGAAGAAAAGACTGAAAAAAATAATGCTGCATTTGTGTGAATTTGTTGCACTATGTCATACAAAAAAAAGCCAGAATGCACTGCAGCACTCAGATCTGCAGATATTTCAGACAGCAGATATTTTAGCAGCTGCAGTGAGTCACTCACTAGCCCCATGTGTCAAACTGTCAATAGACTCAGCCACAATTCCGCTTTTCTGCTGGAATGTGACCTTTTTATCCCATGAAGTTCATAGAAAACAATTCTGACTTTTAGTGGCATCAAGAATATGTAGATATTCCCTTCAAACATAGTAATGGAAAAGCCTCTGATGGGAGACAAATATTCCTGCCATGCTCTCCTTGTTAGAAGCAACTTCTCAAGGGAAATTTTCTCCCTTTTTATGTACTTCAGAGGTTTTCTTTATACAGTCTCTGAATACTCTGAAAAATTGTCTACATTGAAATCCAAGTGCGTTTTCTTAAAAAAAAAAAAAATTCTGAATTGACAAGATAAGGTAAACTATTGTCTGAAACTTCCTGTCCTGTTATTCAAGCAATCATATGAAAGTCCAGCAAAATATTGGATATATTATGGAGCAGGGATGATCTCTAGGTATCACTAAGTGTTAAAAAGTCTTGCTCTATCATCTACTAGACAAACACATTTAGTAATGACATATCCAGGAGAAAGTGTGCAATTGATGTGATTAATGTTTTTGCTTACCCCTCTCAAAATCATTGTCCATACACTTCCTTCTTCCTTCAAAGAAATAAAGGTACTTTATTAATCAAAAAATTCTCTGCTGCTTTTCCCCTGGAAGTTTTTGAAGTCAAATTAAAAGTCAGATGGGACAGGACCCTGAAAAAAATAAAAACTATCTGGAAAACAAAAGGTTTGTAAGCTCAATATGTATCCATCTAGCAGTTGGAAAACTGTTCACACAGAATGAAACTGAACTAAATTCAGGGTCTACCGCTCTAGTGAAATTTCAGGTTCACAACACCTTTGAAAAGTCAGCTATGCAAATAATGCTTTTCATCAACCACAGCAGACTTCTACATGGTATCCTTCAGACAAATTTCCTTAATTGCTTGTAACAGTAATTAAATAGTAACCTAAAAATGGAACTGCATCTTCAGCTGGAGGAATATTTCAATTAAAATGATTAGCCTTTTCCTGTTCTTGAATGGCTTGTACATCACCAATTTCTTTGCATGTGTGTCTGATTTAGGAACACTTGCCACACTATGCAAATTCCATCTTAGGGATGGACGAGTCAGTCACAGTTGTCATGTATGTTGTGCTATCTTCTTAATAATTGTGGTCTGGGGGAGCGGATGTGTTGGTGGGAACAAAACCAGAATAAGTTTCTTTCTGGTGAGAATTTAATTTCCTAAATTTTTCACAAATAAAAACGTAAATAAAATTTACAATCTGATATGCATTTGGTTTGAAAAGTCTAAATATCACTTATGTGTGTGGAAAGATAACATTAAATGCAGAGACATGACTAAAATCATTATTGTGCAACACAACATGTGCAGCATATATGGTTATTCATCTGTTGTTCCCTTTAGATGCTAACAGCTGAGGATCTGTTTTCACTCAGCCAGAAAGAGAAGAGTTTTCAAATCCTCCTGGGAATAAGAAATTTCATCCAAAGAGAGTCTGTTCCGTGTAAAACAGTGAAGTGCATGTAACCTAAAAAACTTTAGAAATAAACTACCAAACAGTAACTGTGGTTCTATCCCTTGATACTTACCATCAACTACTCTAGAAGCTATAGGTTAATTTATGTAGCTTAATAACTTTGAGAATGTATAGGACCAATTTCATGTTTTGCTTGGATTTCTTGTTTAAGTTCAAACTTTATGTATACTCTTCTAGTCACTCAAAACTTCCATGATTTTGAAAACCTTTGCTGAATAAAACCTTTGTTGAGTAAACATCCCACTCAAGCCCTTTGAAATATTTAGGTAGGAACTTTGATCCAATGAGTAGTTTTGCCTTCAGATTAAGTTAATCACCAAAGCTGCTGGAAACAACTTTTTGGTGGTGCCTAAGAATGTTTGCACTCTTATTTATCAGGAGAACATCAGTAAGGACAGAGAGGATTCCAGACTCTGCAATCTATCAATTCTCTATTGGCTATTTTTCAGAACAGGTTCTGAAATGCAATTCTTTCCTTATTCAAAATATTCCACCCACCTATTCTCAAGCTTTATCTCCTTCTTTTCTGTTCTATTTTATTACATGAAACAAGGAAAGTAATATATAATGAAATTACTTTGCCAGTCATGATTGAATATATGATCCTTATACACCTGACAGCTGATAGTTAAGGCATTACCCAGAATGGTAGATATGTGGGGCTGGAGTCCTTAATCAAGACGTGGGAT
This sequence comes from Poliocrania exsul, assembly GCA_035041345.1. Lineage (NCBI taxonomy): Eukaryota > Metazoa > Chordata > Aves > Passeriformes > Thamnophilidae > Poliocrania > Poliocrania exsul. The sequence goes on along the minus strand of JAWWLZ010000042.1, from coordinate 41,118,433 downwards.
GTGAATCTAAGGCCTCCTCACTTCTTCGGAGTTCTTTAGCAGGTGGTTATGAGACTTTAAGTAGCTCTGGAACAGGGCCTACCTATGAATGTAAATGAGATAAAGCTATCCTATTATCTAATTTGTGATACTGGAAATCTTAATGGAAACAATCATCTTTATTGTTGGTAGAAGAATTGCTCTGCTTTGCCAGGACAATATTAAAAACCAAATAAAACCCATACTGCTGACCTGAACTCTGAATCAGAACAACTTCTGTAGAGCCAGGGCTTTCAAAATGTTTGCAGGGGAAAAAAAAGGCAAGACTACAGGCATTCACATTTTGAAACACTCTAAGGAAAAATATATCTAGATGGGCCTGTTTTACCCCAGGAGGTGATGATCCATTATGACCCATGTAAAAAAGGGTACTCGGATACTTTATTTTAAAGACTGTTCATTAAAGTTAATGCTGGAGGAAGAGAGTAATGTGAATAATCTTATGTCCCCTTAGTAACTGGAAGCCCCAAGTGGTGTAGCATCAAACAGGACTCTGACCCCTGAGCAGCAAATATGAAGACCCGGTCCATAGCAGATATTCTCTCCTTTTGTCCTTCTGTTATGGGTTTACCTAGGTAGGTCTAAATTTAGACTTTAAATTTCAGGGTAGGCCTGAGGCTGTCAGCTGACTTGAGCTGAGCTGAGCTAGCTAACACCTGACTTCTTCTAGCCAATAGTATTGTATTTCATACCATGTTACGACATCATCTCCAAAGGGGTAAAAGCCAGTGTGGGAATGGCTTGGGTCAGTTGCTTCACAGCTGTGGTCCTAGCAGGACACACCATGCTGTCCCAGGAGGGACCAGAGGTCAAGGCCTAGCACTGGCTCACTACCATGTTAATCTTAGGGAAGTGAAATGTTTGTTCTTAGTCTTTCTGCTTAAGACTGTCTTTCTGGGGATTGAGTTTCTAAAGTGATTTATAGTTAGAATGGTGGGACTTGTGTTTACTGGGGAGTGGGAAATTATTTCTAGTTATTTCTAACTTGTATAAGTGTATAGTGTAGTTTAATTTTTTCTCTTTTCTGTATGAATATATGTAGTTAGTTTAAGCATAAACCTAGTTTGAAGTATTTTTTTCCCTTTCTTTTCTTGGTTGGAGGGAGGAAATCTTTCTCTCTGTATTGGGGGCGTTGGCATTTTGCCAGCTCAAACCAAGACACCTTCAAACTATTTTCTTATGAGAAAACAACTCTATAGAGTCAAATATAAAAGATGTTCCGAAGATAACTTTTTGCTGCACTGTTAGTTAAAAGGCAAGGTCATGCAGGAGGTATAATCAGCAGTGCTTAGCAGGAGCTGCCTGATGGCTACCCTCTTTTGGTGAGTTGATTGAGTTTGTTCTGTGGCCCAATGCTGCCCTGCACACCATCCATGGAGCACAGCAATGCCTGCTGTCACTCAGGGTACCTCTACTCAGGATCACTTACTCCTCCAGGCATGGGGTTATGCCAGTCAGGAGCACTGCAGCCTGTACTCCGAGGATCACAGACAAGGCAAATAAGGTAATGCAGAGATATTATAATAGGAATTTGAAAATTAAGGCCTGCTTGTCTGTTGCAACACTGCTGTTCTTTCAGTCCTGAAGTATTACATGACTTACTATCAAATAAGTACTTGATGAGTCTTTATAAAATATGAACTGGCTGTTAAAAATAACATATAACTTAATTTTGAGGAGTATTTATTTTCTCAGTGATAATGCTTTTCCAGTGATAATATTGAAATACACTTGTTGACAATAGATTTAACATTCTGAACAAGTACACAGCTATGTCTAGTTTTTCACTTACTCATTTGTGTATATTTGTTATCTCCCATAGAGTTTGTTAATGCATAGTTCCAAAGCCAACAGATAGCCTGTAAAAGCATAATTTTCTGTGGAATTTTAATGGTTATATTTCAATAAAAGAAAAAATAACTCATTGAAAACATGTATCATGTCTGGATGACAGATTCCCACCAAAGCTGATACATCCCTCCCCTCCTGAGCAGGAGAGAAAATGTAACCAAAGGCTCCTGGGCTGAGAAAAGGAAAGGAAGAAATCACTCACCCATTACTGTCACAGGCAAAACAGACTCCGCTCAGGGAAATAAATTTCATTTATTAGCCATAAAATCTGAGCAGGGTAATGAGAAAAAAACCCAAATCTTCAAACGCTCTCCTCCCACCCCACCCCCTATTCCCATGTCCCACTCTCAGTCTCTCTACCTACTCCCCTCCAGTGGTGCAGGAGGATGGGGAATGGGGATGGAGGTCAGTTCATCATACATTGTTTCTGCCATACTTTCCTCCTCATATTCTTCCCCTGCTTCTGCATGGAGTCCCTCCTCTGGGAGATTGGCTTCCACAAGCTGCTCCAGTGTAGGTCCCTTCTGTGGGCTGCTTCAGAATGGATCCCCAATGGGTTTAAAATTCCTACCAGCCAACGAGCTCCAGCATGGGCTATGTTCTGCGTGGGTCCACAAGTCCTCCCAAGAGCCTACTCCAGTGCAGGCTTTCCACAGACTCACAGCCTCCTTTAGATCCATCCACTTGCTCTGGTTAGGGGTTCTCTGTAGACTGCAAGTGGATCTCTGCCCCGCTGTGGACCTCCATGGACTGCAAAAGCACATCCTGCTTCACTATGGCCTTCACCATGTGCTGCAGGGTAATCTCTGCCTCAGCACCTGGACCACCTGTGTCCTCTCCTTCTTCCCTGACCTTAGTGTCTGCAGAACTGTTTCTGTCACGTATCCTCACTCGTCTCTCCAGCTGCTGTTGCCAGGCACTTTTTTATCCCTTCTTAAATACCTTATTCCAAAGGCACTACCAGCATTACTGATGGGCTCAGCCTTGGTCAGTGCTGCATCTGTTTTGGAGTCAGCTGGCATTGGCTTTGTCATACATGAGAGAAGTTTCTCACAGCAGCCACCCCGTAGCCTGGCCCGCTTGCCCCCCAGCATGGCCACACAAACCCAGAACAACCAGGAACATCATCTGCTTTTCTGTTTCCTTCAGAGAAAAAGATTCGCACAGTATAAAGATAGAAGAAGTCAAATCCAAGATTTTAGACAGCAAGAGAAGTTGACGCAAATGCACAGAATTTCCTTTTCAAAGAATTACTCTTTAAGAAATTCAATATTTGGACACTTACAGAAGAAAACCCAAAATAGATTATGGATTAGTTTTCTTTTCCTCAGAACTTCTTTGTAGTTTATTTGGCAGGACATTTTGAAGAAGCATCAGACGCAGAAAATCTGGTAAAAATCTGTGCCATGAAGAACATTCCATTAACATGCTAAAATACTCTTTAAAGCTAGTGCATAAAAACCTATTTAATATTGTAATATCAACTCTGCTATTGTTTCTTATAGAGCTTGATTTACACTAAAACATCAAATTTCCACCTAAATTTTGGAAGTATAACCAGAATGACTGACTTGATCAAATGGGGTCTTACTTCAGCATCTACCTTTGTAATAAACATCCCTCCATTTGAAATTCTTGGCTCTGACCTGATATTGCAAGCAAATTTACATCAAGGGGCTATTCACAGAATATGCTGAGGTGGAAGGGATCCACAAGGATCATCAAGTCCAACTCCTGGACCTTCAAAGGAGCATCTCCAAGAATCACCATGTGACCAAGAGTGCTGTCCAAATACATCGTGTCTTCTGGTGGTCTTGGTGCTCTGACCACTTCCCTGGGGAGCCTGTTCCAGTGCCCAACCACTCCTTGGGTGAAGAACCTTCTTCTAATATCAAACATAAACCTCCCCTGCACAACTTCAGGACAAACAATTCTCTTGCAGGCAATGTGACATAGCTGTTGAGCTGTGTCACCAGGTGAAGGAGCTACAGGAAGAAGTGAACAAGCTTTGTAGTATTTGAGTGAATAAGCAAGAGAGAGACCGATTATATCCAGAGACAGGTTCTTCTGGGATAGTGGGGACTCCTAAAACAACAACACCTGTATCCCACATCAAGACCTCCTCTGTTAAGATTAGAAGATTCCCTTTCATGGGGAACGGAGGGCCTGTTGTGCAGACTGGACCCAGCTCACAGGGAAGTCTGCTGTGTCCCAGGGCCTTGGGAAAGGGGCATTAATGGAAAACTTTCCACTCTAGTAAGGCCCTCTGATTACTGTCTGCTATTAATTGCTCAAACTGGAAGCAACAAAATAACAAAGAGAAGCAATCAAAAGAGACTTCAGACCCCTGTGATGTTTGGTAGAGGTATAAGGAGCACAGGTAGTGATTTCTTTGATTCTTCTGGTAACAGGGAATAATACTGATAAGAATAGGCAGATCCAACAGGTCAATGAGTGACTCTGAAGTTGGTGTACTCAGAAAAATGTTGAGTTTTTTGACCATGAGGTAATCTACTCAACAGCTTGTCTACTGACACCTGATGGGATGGAGCTACCTCAGAGGGGAAAGAGGGTTCTAGCACAGGAGGCAGCAGAGCTTGCTAAAGGAACTTTAAACTATCTTGAAAGGGGGAAGGGGACAAAACCAGGCTCTCCAGTGATAAGTGATGGGATGGTGTGCCAAACCTTGAGAAAATGAGCAGTAATGAGATCCCTCATTCTGCTTCACAAGGTGTTGGCTACAGTGTACCACACCTGAAATGTTTCTACACCAATGCATGCGACATCTGGAACAAACAAGAGGGACTCGAAGCTTTGGCCCAGTTCTAGAGATTTGGCATTATTGGCATGAGTAAACCTGGTCAGATGAGACCTGTGACTGGAGTGCCCTGTTGAATGGTTACAGGAGGGATGGGCAGGGCAGAAGAGAGAGAGGGGTGACACTGTGTGGAATAGAAGGGCTAGAATGTGTGGAGCTTACAGTTGGCAATGGCACAGTTGAGAGCCTCTAGGTATGAAGCAAGAGGCAAACAAATAATGTGGGTGTCATAGTGGGAGTCTGCTATAGACCTGTTTGCCAGGATGATGATGCCTATAAATTATTCTTTGAGGAACTAAGGGACACTTCCAAAACAACTGCTGCTGTCCTTATGGAGACTTCAGCTTGCCAGGAATTAATTGGGTACAACTCAGGACAGAAGATTCCTAAAAATCCTGGATGACAACTTCATGGAAAAGGTCCTAGGAGACCCGACTTGGAAAAATGCCCTTCTTGATTTACTGCTTCTCAACAGAACGGATCCTATGAGTGAAGTTGATTTTGGTAGCTGTCTTGGCCACAGAGACAACGAGATGATTGAGTTTAAAGTCTCTGTTGACAGGAGAAAAAGTGCCAGCAAACCTCAACTCTGACATAAGGAGAGCAGATTTCAGGCTGTTCAGGGAAATAGTAAATAAGATCCCCTTGCAAAAATGTTTTTGCTGGTGCAGGGGTCCATCAGTGCTGGTCACTTTTCAAACATCACCTCCTAAGGGCACAGAAACAGGCAATTCCCAAATGCTGGAAGTCAAGCAGGTGAGGCAGAAGACTGGTTTGGCTGAGCAGCAATCTTCTTTTGGAAATAAGGCAAAAAAGGAAGGTGTATGCCCAGTGGAAGCAAGGTTAAGTGACATGGGAAGAGTACAGAGATGCTGCTTACTACTGCAGGGAGAAAATTTGTGTGGCCAAAGTTTAGCTGCAGTTGAAGCTGGCCAGAATTGTGGGGACAATAATGAGAGTTTTTTCAAATATGTTAATATCAATAGGCAGTACAGGATGAAGATGATCACCTCACAAACAGGGACAGGGACAGAGGCAAGGCACAGCTGTTTAACACTTTTTTGCCTCTGTCTTCAACATAGTTTATGAACCACGGGTGTCTCAGTGCCCTGAGCTGGACAACCATAACTGTGAGAATGATTAACTATATACTGGAAAAAAAATCTGCTTCTTGAAAAGCAGAGTATGTACTTAGTTCTTAAGGGACAAAATCTTGTTTGTCTGACAGGGCCTACTCCTACTCCCATTGGAATAGCAAGCAAATTCATACTGATGTTAACACATACATATTTGATCAATATTTGTAAAAGAAATATAACTATTAATAAAGAAAAACATGCTAAGAGATGAGGCCAACTCACTAGGTCAACAATGGGAATAAAAATAACATTAAAGCTGGAGAGCTATTTTCAATGTATTTTCATATTTTCAATGTACGCTCACAGGACTGAAAAAAACAATGGTGTCAATGGAAATATGGGAAACTATATTTCTGAAAAAGTCATTGCCAATTGTTACTGATTCCAAGTATCTGATTATTCATGGATGACAATTTTAAAGCTCACACTGATATTTTTCTGCAATGCCATTAAGGTTGAATTGCTTTGAGATAAGCCTATGTTAAATGTCAGAATGCTTATATGTTGCAATGAGGAAACAGCAAGGAGGGGAAAAGGTGTCCCAAACTTGCCCTCTTAAATATTAGTTCTATTGTTCCCATAAAAAAGTCAACTAATTTTAGTGCCTTTCCGTAATTTCCTAAAATATTCAGTCTCAGTGGAGGAACTATGGTGCAGAAGCATATTGCTAAAGATCTAAGTAGATTTTCCACTTGGATGGATGAAAACTCTCCTACATGGTATAGCACACATTTCCAAGCATCAGAGATAATACATGACCCCATATTTATTAGTATGGGCTATATGCATAATGTGGACATTATTTATGCATACTTCAATAAAGAAAAAATAAGTCTCTACAATGTTTCCTTTTTTTGCCTTTTCCCAAGATTTTCCTTCTATTAGACTATAAATCTTAGTTTTGTAAATCTTTACAAGACCACTTCAGAAACTAAGAGTATTTAGAAAGCAAGAAGTACTGGTGAGATAACTTTCACTAGAGAAACAGAAATTGCTCATGACATGACCAATTCACTGATGTAGAACACAAAAGAACATCCATATTAAATCCTTCACTGTTTAATACCTATTTTGTAACTTGCTACTGCCATTAGTATTACAATATTTTGATCTTATGCCTTTTGATCTCATCATGTTTTACTTACTCTAAACGATGTAACAAGAACTAACGGTGTTTGCAACAGAATGTACCATGGAAAATAACTTATAACTGAGCCAAGTAATTTAAAGAAACCAGCCAAGCAAAGTAAAGAAACAATATAGAAAAGGACTGAAGCAACCAAGCAGGTAACATAAAGCTGTTGTATACCCCAGTGCATTGTCTTAAAGCAGTTCATAAAGCAGTCACTCAGTACTTTGGGGGCACCAGAGAGAAACGGCAGCCAGAAATCCTCAGTGAAGCGCCTCAGAGACCTTATAAGAATATGTATATATGCTAATAAGTGTTGAGAAATATTATGAACATGTAACAGGGTTGCAGGAAACAAAAATGGGTAATCATGTAATGCAAACATATAAGCTGTAGCTGAGATGTCACGGTGTGCGCTTTGGCAAAATGATTACCAGTGCACCTGGCACTGAATAAAGAATGCCTGCCTGCCAAAACATATAAACTGAATCTTAGAGGTTTTAAGTGCCAATTTTAGGCAACAGCTCTATTGGATCCAGTACTCCACTGTACTAAAACTAAAATTTGAGCAATGAAGCTGGAAATGCAAACTTTTCTTTTTATTATTTACTTGAAAAATTGACTTTAATATTTGAACATAACAAAGTGGTGATAATATATCTTCAAAATAGAATAATCATTACACCAAGACTATTATTTTATTTTATTATTTTATTTCATTATTTTATTTTATTCTATTCTATTTTATTCTATTCTATTTTATTTTATTCTATTCTGTAGTGAAATGGGAGCCAGGATGAGAATGAAATAGGATCTGAAAATGTAATCCTTTGTTGATGAGGACAATGGAAGACAGGAAGTTTCATTCCAGCTTAGTCAAAATGTTTGCGACATTTTTATGGGGTCCACTTGGAGAACTCTGTGATCATTCTTAGATGTTTCTTAGAAGTGATAAAAGTGATATGATGTTTTGGATGTGGGGCTATGTTCTTTACAAAACTCCACATTTTTTACTCCACATTTAGGTGTTGCTGATATAATAATAACTTTACCATTACCCATAAAATGTAGCAGAGAAAGTAAATTTTGACTGAATATTTCATAGAAAATAGGATGATGAATCTAATGTAATGGTGTTCAATCAGATACTTTTCAAATTTCAGAAATAAGAAGCTGAGGAGTGATTACTGGGTAGAAGAGTTATATAATGTTATGTAAGACCAGTTATCTAAAAGAATGATTTATAGTATTTATTGCCTTTTTAAAAATAATATTTAGCTTCAACTCATTTTTTTTCTTTTTCTTGCCAAGAATAAGCAAAATTAGTTGGTTTTTATTTTGTTTTTAACTGTGCTTTGAAGAATGACTTCTGCAGCAACTTTGTGTAACATTTTGGGTTTCTAGGGAAACCAGGAGAGGAGATAAAAGACTCTGGAAAATTTCAGAATAATACAGGATCTCAATAGACCCTTGACCATGGGTACTTGAAAATTATCTAAAACCAAGAGAAACCAAAACCTGTGATAGCCTGTGCTAGTTTAGAGTATTGGATCTGACTGAGATGGAGTTCATTTCCCCATATCAGTCCTCACAGTGCAGTGCTTTGAATTGGTAGCTAGAAGGGTATTGATAACACAGCAGTGTTTTGGCTACTGCTGAGCACAGCATCAGTACTGTAACGTTCCTTCCCCAATCAAGGGCAAGATCCTGGGAGGGAACACAGCTAGGCCAGCTGACCCAAGCTAACCAAAGGGACATTCCATACTACATGATGTCAGCTCAGACATAAAAGCTAAGGCTGCCTGCTAAGAGATCATTACACATGCTGAAGTCCTGCTTCTTGGGAAGAGGCCAGACATTATTGCTGGTGGGAAGTAGAGAACAAACCTTGTTATTTTTCACTTTGCTTTTGCACAGGGATGTTTTTGCTTTTTGTTTTAGTAAACTACCTTATTTTACCACACAAGTCATTTTCCATCTTATTCTCTCTCCCCTTTTCTGATGGGGAAAGGGAGTGACAGAGGGGCTGGGTGGGCACTTGGTGTCCAGCCAAGGTAAATACACAACATTTAGTTACAATATAATAAGAAGAATCTATACATAGCAGTAATTTTCTGTAGGATACTGGCTGGTTTTTCAGCTTTTGAATCAGCATTAATTTTACCATCCCTCTCTTCAAGTTTCTGTAACATTTGCAATTCTTCAAAAATGATGAGTTAAAAAATCACTGAAATAATTTATTGCCTATAATGGCAGATTTTCATTATACCAATATCTGGAAGCCTCCAGGTTTAGACATCAGTCCTGAGTATGTCTATTGGTCATCTCTCAATATGTGGAGAAGATGGAATGCTTTGTTGCTGTATTTTTAAGAAATAATATACCTGCTATCTGAAAAAAAATCATTTGAGTCTTTTTTCTTTTCTTTTTTTTTTAAAGTAAATTAAAAAGCCATAAATAAAACAAGACACAAAATAATGTATGACACATCCTGTCCTCTAGCAATTACATGGGTGTACTATCAATATTCACTGTTGCATCTACAGGATGGGTTTTTATGCTAAGCATTTAATTCTTTAATTCATTTGCTGTTTAAGAATGAAAGCAGCAGATGGTCGAGAAGGTAACTTATTCACTGTTTAATTTGATTTGTTTATTCTGTTGATAATTAATTCCATGCCTTAGGGCCTACTGTTTCTCCCTTTCCCACCATCCTCTGAACCATTGGAGACTGCCTACTGCTAGAGAAGAGATACGGGATTAGGACAGCTGGTACTTTTAGAGACATTGAAAAATCTCTCAGCTGCCTGGCTAGTGTGTTTTGTTCATGCAATTCAATCACTTGAATTTTGAGTTATGACATTGTATTTTCTCCATATCACATTAGAAGTGGCTTTTACTCTATTTAGTGGAAACAGCAGTGACTATTTGTTGGGTAGTATGAGCCCATCTGTACTCTGTCAGTACAAGAACTTTGTTCTTTTCTCTTCTCCTCCTATAATTTTGTGGTTTCTCTTGTTCAACATGTAATACTTTAAAGTTTATAATACACTCATTATCATTTGAGGTGAGTAATAAAGTGACAGTTTTCTCTTACATTCATTAAAATTGCTGTCAAAACTCTAACTTCAAAGATTTGAGAGCTGAACAACCCTTTAAGATGTCTGTCAAAGAATTTGAGTTAATACAGGGATTCTTGAGATCACAATAGTCAGAATAGTCAGAACTATCTTGTTAAAATTTGCTATACAGGTTTTCTGAATGTTTTGAGTAGTGACACATTATTGATAATTACTATCAAAAAATTCTAGACTCAAACCTGAACTTTTTTTGCTTCTTCTTTTTTAAAGAATTGACATAAAATATTTAATAGTGAAGTAAGTCTAGTAAAAATGGAACAGTTATAAGAAACTACAGCAGTGCTACATTTTATTTAGTAAATAGTATTAAAGTTGAGGTGCTGGAGCAGGTCCAGAGAAGTGCAACAAGGCTGGTGAAGGGACTGGAGCATAAGTCCTATGGGGAGAGGCTGAGGGAGCTGGGATTGTTTAGTCTGGAGAAGAGGAGGCT
>JAWWLZ010000042.1:41083122-41098152 GCA_035041345.1 Poliocrania exsul | reverse complement strand
TCACAAGACTCTAGTAAAAAGTCTTTCTCCATCTTATTTACAAGTCCCCTTTATATATTCAAAAGCCACATAAGTTGTCCCCAGAGCCTTCTGTTCTCCAGGCTGATCAAACTGAGCTCTCTAAGCCTTTCTTCACAGCAGAGATGTTTCATCCCTCTGATCATCTTCGTGGCACTCTTATAGACCAGCTCCAACAAATCCATATCTGTTCTGTACTGGATCTGGATGTAGTACTCCAGGCAAGGTCTCACAAGAGTAGAGAAGAGAAGAATCACTGACCTGCTGGCCACACTTCTTTTTATGCAGCCTGGGGTATGATAGCCCCTTTGGGCTGCAAACATATATTGCTGGCTCCTTCAATTTTTCATCCACTGGTAACCCAAAGTCCTTTCAAGTACTTCATTTTACCTGGATGGACAGTGAAATACAGAGTCATTAACAAAATGTTTTCCAAGGTAAATAAATCAATGCCATGGGGAATTTCGGCCTATTTGAAAATAATACAGGATGAGGAAGATGCACAGGAGACATATTTAGACATTTCAGAAAGGAAAAAACATTCTTCATGAAAATCAGGGCATTTCACTACATGGTATATCCATTGTTGGCTAGAATGTAAAGAAATGAGCTTCAGGTTTCCTTATCTTTTCTGGGTGTATTTTTGTTGTTGTTTTTTGTTTGTTTCTTTGTTTGTTTGTTGTTGGGTGTTGTTTTTTTTTAAAGGTTATAGCACTCAGTGTTAGCTGAGTGTGGTCTTACTATTCAGTGGAATCAAAAAGTGCTGATGTGGTACTGGAGAAAGACACTTGGCACAGCTTATGGAAAGTCTGTTTTGGAAGCTTAAAAAAGAAAAAAAAAAAAAGGAGGGAGTTGTGTAATCCATGGGAAAGCCAATCTTACTGTGTATACTTTTTGTTTCTTAGCCAGCTTTCTTATTTCTGGTCTTATCCTTCTGACAGTATGTTGTAAAACTCAAACATCCCACAGAAAATTTTGCATGAGTCTCACTAAAAGTAATTTCTTCCAAGGCTCCATAAATCCACAGAAATTGTTTTGAACTTTAATATAAAGAATCTTTCATAACTGTTTTAATTAACAAACTTTAGTAGCCTCTTGCAAGAAAAGTTCCGCCAAATACTCAGTTTTTGGTTCTAATGGAACTAGGTTTAGATGACATGTTTCCACATCATCTTATGATCTGAAAACTGAATGCCTTCAGCTGAGTGCATGAAGTTACACTGAGTCGTTAACTTCCAAGGAGTAATAGCTGCAGTATAGAACCACATTGAAGATATGATCAAAATACGAAATTTTGAAAAAATTAGTCATTTTACCTCTGTGATGAGTAGAGGAACGATAGTAAAATTATGTATTGCTAGTGCATCAGTTGTAACAAAGCAACCAACTGTAAATGCATTTCATTTTACTAAAAGGATACCAAAGTTTCTTCAGACCTTAAGTTCTCAGTAGTACTTTGATAAAGATTACCACTGTGGAAAAAAATTCTCAATGTATTAAAATAATATATTAAATTGAAATTATTCTGGAATCATTTTTATAATTATTTAAATAATTATATTACTTGGTTTCATATCTTGGGGGTTTTCCCCTCTTTATTCTTTTCCCCTTTTCTTTTTCTTTCTACCTTATATGATAATTTGCAGTATGATACACCTGAAACAGAAGTTGAATTTCCAACAGAATTGACTCATTTCAAAGAGATAGCTCCATCTAGTGCCACAGTCAGACACCATTTTAAATCTCTACCTTTTCCCGCCTGAAGTAGAACTAATCAATTTTCACAGTTAAAATAATTAAGATTTATTGTCTCCTGCTGACAGAATAAAAATGTGAACAAACAGGTGAATATGGCATCTTAAATATTTCACAAAAGCAATTTTAAATATACATTCTCCTTGGAGGAGATGTTGAATATGCATCATAGCATACTTTGTCTGAATTTAATTATAGGGTTCTCTGTCTCCAAATGTTCTTACTATGAACTGTTGCATGGAATATTCTGCTGGAGTAAAACATTCATCATTTCTCTATACCATCATATCCTATTTTGTTAAGGAATGCTTTAGGACTCTTAATATATGTGGTGGGAAGAAATAGCTCTTATGTGTTCCAACAAGGACTCTGTTCAATAGTAGCATAGTCTGCAAATAAAACCATACTTAGAAACTTGGGTTGTGGAAATCTAATAATGTTAAGCAATGACAATCCAAAAATTGTTGTTTTCAAGTAGTTTTTGATTTTAAAGTGTTTATTTACCCGAAAGGCAAACTACACAAAGAAGAACAAACAGAGAAGCTGCAATACATATACATTATGAACTACTAGACCTGACATCTGCAATAAAGTATGCAAGGAGAGTGCAACAAACCCCATATTATTTAACATACCCATTAGTTGTCTGGGGGAACAGATAAAAAACACTTTAATTACATTTGCAAACAATGAGAATGTGGAGCAGAACAGGGAACATGAAACAAGTAAAGGGAACAAGGAAATATTAGCAATATGAAAGCAGAAAATAATGGGACTAGGAGTAACCAAATGAGATTCAAAATGTTGAGTAAATAATTTAAATATGGGACTATAATCTTAAAATAACTAGCAAACAAAGTTACTGTCAGGCTTAGTGATGGCACTAACAGCAGATAAGTTACAGATAGGTTTGCAAATGAGAACAGAGAATTATCATGTTAGGTCTCAGCCATACACAAAGTACCTAGCTACATATGAGAAAGGGATTGACTTCATTTTGCAAAGCTGGAATAATCTTGAATGTTGCACTCATCTTAAAGTATTTAAGCTTTGGCCCTCCCAAGTAAGGGCAACATCAGATTTTCTGAGACCTTCAAAGGTCATTGAATAAAACACATGAAAATAGCATATTGAAAACTAACAGTTTTCTCCAACTGAGTTCTTAGGTTTCATGCAGTAAGCTTCCTAGAGTTTTAAAAGAATGCCAAGAAACAGACATTTTAATTTTCTTTCAATTCAGACTTTATTTGTAAGTTATTTGTTCCAGAAATTGTTTATATGATATTTGTTAAGATGTTTGTAGTTAAGGCATTATATAACCCCAAAGTTCTCATGAAACACCCTAAAAAATTTGCTGAAAAATTTACTAAGGTTATTTTATTCCAGAAATGAAAAATATCCAGAAAATCTTTCAAAATTAGCAAAACACTATAGGATTTACCAGTGTTGATAGTTTCTTAATTGGATAAACCTCAGTAGCTGAATAGAGTATACAATCCTAGTGTGTTTTCTCATATACCTGGATATAAGTGTCCATTAGAATTAACAAAAATCAGACTCTACGTTGTTTTCAAAATTCTTTACATCAGCCAACAGGTTTGTGTATTGAAATACTAAATGTATGCTGCCAGATCATAGCTACATCTTCATTATATTACCTTTTTAGAGTTATGCCATTCTCTTTTTAATGCGTAACTGATAAAATTATATCTTTGCCAAATAACATGGCAAATATCTTATAAATTGTTAAAGATTTATACAGTAGAGTTCAAAAATTACTAAAGAATAAGAGCAATCTGGAACTAGTTTTTGTGAAAAGACTACTGCTTAAATTAAAAAAAAATCATCATATATATGAGTAGATTTTAAGTGCACACATTATATACATAAATTTATACACATACAACACTTTATTGCCTTCTACAACTACTTGAAAGGATGTTGTAGCCAGATGGATGTTGGCCTCTTTTCCCAGGTAACAAGTGACAGGACAAGAGGAAACAGCCTGACATTGTGCCTGGGGAGATGCAGATTCGATATTACGAAAAAAATCTACATCAAAGGGGTTATCAAGCTCTGGAACAGACTGCCCAGGGATATGATGGAGCCACCATCCCTGGAGGTATTTAAAAGGCAGTTCAGGTGGGGTGCTTGTGGACATGGTTTAGTGGTTGATTTGGCTAGGTTTATGGTTGGATTCATTGACCTTAGAGACTTGTTTCCATCTAAATTGTTCTATGATTCTATGTCTTAGGTTTCAGTTAGGTAAATGATGATAATTTTCTAGTCAAATAGTTCACTGGCATCTAAACAAAAGTCACATGAAAAAATATTGTGACAAGATTTTGTTCACTTAGAGGAAGAAAATTAGTATTTCAAAACCTGCAGTGAAAGATGGCTAAAGGAAAGACTTTTTCTTTCTCAAGGAAAGACCAGACTAAAAGTTGAGAAATTCTATGAAAAACATACACCGGCCAATCAGGAACTTTAAATCTTGCACATAGATTGGTTTCTTTTGTAATGGTAGAATTTCAGCCAAAGCCAATATTTAGTGTTTAGCTTTCTTCCAGAGAATCACAAGATTTTAAGTTGAAACACCAAGAAATATAGAATCCGCTTCTTACTTTCCTGACATATTTAGTAGCAATAACATTCATGACAAAAATATACAAGTTTCTGACTTTAATTTTAGATCCCAGACAACAATACTAGGATATTATTCTCATATAAATTAGTATATTTTTCATATTTTCCTCTGATGACCACATTATCCAATCCAATAGTTCAGTTTCCTACTTTATCTTTGATGAAATAAATATATTTAAATACATTGACTGATATAATCAGTCCCTCATCTCTCTAAGGTTTTCTTTTCTGGTTTGTTTTTTGCCATAGGTTTGATTTCATGTAACCATCAAATCACTCAATAGATCTTAGCTCTCTTTTCTTATTTTTGGATGTTCTGTTAAAAATGTAAGGAGATTTGTGCTCATAATTATGGTGGAAAAACAAACTGAAAATAAACAAAATTAGCAGTGGAGTCTGTGTGCTATGTGAATTCAACTGCATGATAATGTATTTGGGAAAGGAATTTTTTTCCTTTGCATCAGAGTCCTTAGGGATGGCTATGAAAACATCTGTTATTTCTTTCTCTTCTGGGAAAGTTTAGAAAAACTTGTAATACGGTTGTATAGTCTCCAAACAAAATTCTAATTCACCTTCTTAGAGTCATGACCTGGTCAATAGTTTTTTTGTAGAATAGTTTTTTTTTAGAAGAACAGTTCTGTCTACCTGAAGGTTGCTTATGGATGTTACTGCCACAAGAAAATTAATTTTAATGGGCAACAAAAGAATTTTGTAAATAACTGTGAATTATTTCATTGCAGGAAAATGAGAAAAACTAGTTTCATGTTTTTAAAATTACTTTGAATAATAATTGTATTAAGAAGAAAAAGTGTAACTGAATAGTTTCATAGAAGTCTGAAATGTTTTATACATATTTTACATTTAACATTTGTTATGGTAAATGTCACTTTTAAAGGTCAATTCAAATTTTCAAGATTTTTATATAGAAATTCTGCACTGATAAATTTATATAATTTTAAAGTACACTAAGATAATAAATGTTTGAAAAAGTGATTCCAAAAAATGTCTACAAACGATGTCTTTAAACCTGGATAGAATATTCAAAAATGTCTAATTAAAGAGTTTGTGCTTTTTACAGAATTCTAAAAGCTAATACCTCTCCTTTTTCTATTTATTTATTTTAATTAAGTGCCCAGGCAATACTTTATTTATAATAATATTTCAGGGGAAAAAAGGTCAAAATACTTGTCATTTTTGAAAAAGAAAATCTTATTTATTGGTAAAGTCTCTTTATTGGACTAGGTGCTAGGAAGTCAAGAAAAAAATTGCAAAAATGAAACACCCTCAAAGCAAAACTCTAAAAAAGGTAATTTCAGACTTGACATAATAAGTTTTGTTATAATAGGAATGAAAGTAGAAGAAATTTGTCCTTAGTATTTGTGTCATTAAACCTACAACTTTGTGAATTATTTAACCAGGGCCACAACTTCTGACGTATTCACTTTAGTGCATCCAAAGTAAATCAGGATGCAAAATCAGGTTGTCAGTGCAGAGCACAAATAGAAAATGTGATTGGTATACAACTGAAAAAGAAAAGAAATTTGGTTTAACAGACTTATTGCATAAGTGATCTATAATAGAGGAAGTATTCAGATCTGAAATAAAAATGTTCTGTGACAGATTTCCGGCATCTCAAACTTTAGATCATACATTAAACATTGAAAAGTGCAAGTTTTCAGAAAACTATGGAAAACAAGAAAGATGTGTATCTGGATTCCAAGTCAGGTCAAAAACCATCATTCATTGGTATGGAATGGCCACCTAGTCACTACCTAACACTTCAAAGATCCAGGAATATCAAAGACGTTTTGAGATCTCCATTCTTTTGAGTCTCAGACAGTCTTTGCTTTGAGGATGAGGATCTTGCGGAAGTGGTACTGGTTTTACTTTTTCCCTTTTGATTCTCATAAATAAGCCAGTCAATGTGGGAAAAAGATGCTGGTACACAGTACGTATTATGTGTACAGTAGCCAAAACTGTATTGTAATTTCCCATTTTATGCAATAGAAGTGATATGTAGGGAAAATTTATTGCTTTTGTTTTCTTTCTTTCACAGCTGAACAGATAACAGAAAACATCATTTGGAAAAGGCATAGGTATTTATGTTTTTGTGTAATGTTTACTAATATGGACTTTTGATCTTGATTTCATAATTTGAAAAACAGGTCTAAAGATGTGTAAACTGATTTCACAATTCACTGATTTCTTCTTTTCACCAGCTGAACCCAATTTTTCTGCTAAAATTTGGACATGAGAGTAGAGCAAAGGGAGGAAGACAAGGAAAGAAAAAGGACAAAACTTTTGGAGACATACGACTTCTACTGCTTGGTGAAATTTTCATCTATTATCATATGATGACCCTGAACTTGTTCTCTAGATACTGACTATAGAAACAGAACAATCCTGACATGTCCCAAGAAAGGCTGCACTCTATTGAGAAGAAGTAATTGTGAACAAAAGTGAAAAAAAATTCTCATGTCTGGTGGTTTTAAAGTAAACTGTTCATTTACCAAGTTTACTGAAGCATACAAATTCCATTCCTTAATCTGTATTTAAACTAAATGGGCCATCATTAACAGTAGAGGCCAGAGTACTTTTTTTACTGTGGTAGCTAGGGAGTTTGCTCAATGAAGGAAATATGCAGGCTTACTCTATAAACTGAAGAGTGAACCAAATATTGTTTCTTGGATACTGGGTGAATATTTTAACCATTAACTTTTACAAAAACAAAAACCTGTGTTCTTGTACAATTTTTTTAATCCAAAACTGTTCAGTGAAGCTTAGTCAAATGGAAAGATTTTTTAAGATATGGGTTTTGTAATTACAAGAATAATATCTTTAATAAATTGAATATCCCTGTAATATTTTTACCTCATGCTTTTTCTTATCTCTTCCTTGCTCAATTTTGAGTTAAGACTTCCAGAGTTTCTACAGTAAACAAAGGAAGCATTTTTCCCAACTCTTTTCCAATCACAGGCTCCTCAGTCAAGAATGCCTAAGAGGGTATTATAAAGCTTCAGCGGGGTTAAATAGGTAAAATGATTTCTAGCACTGCTGACTGGTGGGAAATTTGAACTTAGTTTCTTTTGTGGGAATAATGGTGCCCGTGCTTTGAAGCTCTGAAAGCTGAGTAACCTGCACAATTTCTGGGCCTCATCTAAGAGGCTAAGAAGCTAAGAGATATATTTCCATACTGTGCCATGGGAGCTGCTGCAGAGTTCCTGACTGTGGAGGAGTGAGGGATCCACAGCAGAGCTAATCAGGATAAGACTCTGTCCTGCTATGCTGCATTTACAGCCTGGTCTTCAGAGCCATCTTTTGTTGCACAGGTCCCTTAGACACAGGTTAAACTCAGCCAGAAAGTTGTGATAGTGGAGACTGCAGCACCCTCTTGGTGCTGGCAGTTATACCTCCCTAAATCCCCTTTATCTAAAAGTGAGAAGATTCCTTCTGTTTTAGACTGTAGAAATGTTGTGTCCTTGTAAGAAGCTTGAAAGATGAGAAGGTGAGAATCTCTGCTATGGACACTTCATCAAGTCCACACATGATTTGGAAGAGACTCTTGCGCTGACGTCTTTCTCCAGTAGAAATGTTTTCTTCTGTTTGGATGTTGATCTACAAACATATGAATGCAAACATCTACAAACATTTTGTAATATCACAAAACCCTTGGAATTTTGACACAGCCAAACTTTACTATCTTTAACAGAATACTTTGCAAGAGAAAGCACCATCAGTTTCAGGTTTTGCCTTTATAATAACTTTTTTTTACTCAGCACTGAAAACAATAGGTAATGAAAATCAAACTAAAAAGATAGAAATTTTGTAATATACTACTAAAATTTAAATAAGGCATTATATTGTTAATTATTAGAAATCTATATACTGTTTATATATTGTAATGTGTAGCAGTATGTTGTCTGTTATTTTACTGAATAAATACAAA
This sequence comes from Poliocrania exsul, assembly GCA_035041345.1. Lineage (NCBI taxonomy): Eukaryota > Metazoa > Chordata > Aves > Passeriformes > Thamnophilidae > Poliocrania > Poliocrania exsul. The sequence goes on along the minus strand of JAWWLZ010000042.1, from coordinate 41,089,787 downwards.
ATACAGTCAAATGTACTATAAAACAATTTTAAAGTAATAACAATTGATAGAAAAATGTAGTAGAGAAGAAAGATAATGGATACCATCAAGGCTGTGATATTTCTATTACCCCATACATTCTACAAAAGAATGAAATTTCTAAGTTTTCTTAGAGTTCAGGGAAATTTGACCAAAGAAAACATATTTATATACCTAAATAGGTATAAAGAATATTTAATTTTCTTATTTTTTAATTTTCCCATTAGAAATCCATTAATCTTCTAGAATTTTACTACTAAATTGCTAATAAAAAAACATTAAAACTGTTTTTAACATATTTCTCTCAAGTGCACACAAAAATGGATAAAAGGTCAAACATGCAAATTACTTAAGAAAAGGAAATACCTTCATTAAGGGAAGTGTCATTAGTAAGCGAGGAGAGGAACATACACACTTCTGACCAGAGTTAAAAGTTTTAAGTGCCATTGTCAAGATTAAAGCTTTATAGTTAAATTACTATTTGACAAAGATGTCAATTAGTTAACTTAGGTGTTTTGTGATTTAATTGATGACTAAGACAACAGCTTATTTAAAGACTCAGTCTTCTTTATAGTAAGGTGTAGTTTAGATTACCAATGTTTCATCCTACTGGGATCACTCTGCTGGGAAAGAGTAGTTTACTATATAGCTTCTTTATGTCTAAACCTGCTCTCCCATCATGTTGTCTGTTTTATAAGTCAGTGATGTGGTTACCACACAAAATCTTTTAAATTAGATGATTTCTTCTTTTTTCCCCACCCTCTTTCTTCACTTCTGAGCTCCCTGTAGTTGAGGTCAAGCCTATTGTGAGGAATTGGACTTTTTTAATTGCCTTAAAATATTGCCACCATAGGGAGCTGTGCAAGCCTCCCACCAGGGGATTGAGGGTAACGCTGAGAGGAGGACTTAACCCACATACTTAGGTTTGTGAAGGCCCTAGGGGTGAAGTCTCTAGGTGTGTGGTGCTTCTCTGGGTGCCTGATGCTGATCTCAAGGGGAACAGTAGCAACTCTCTGGATGTATGATCTTTATCTCCCATTGGCCAGGTCATGTCAAAGGAAGCCCCTGTGTGCACACACCCACCACTAACCTGGAGAAGGTGTTGCTCTTAGCAGAGGTATCCGAAGCAACACCACCCCAAGCTTAAAATGACTTTGCAAAAAGCAGCACCTCCAGCTCTCTGTGAAATCAACCTAACTGTGCAAAACAGCCCCCCCTCACACATACAGAAGAGGCACCAGGAGGGTTTCTCTGGGTACATAAACCCAGTAAACTTCTTTCCCCCATCACTCCTCAACTGACAAAGACACTAACAGCAGCAACAGTGAACAAATTTGTCAAAGGCCTCTCAGTGGTGACTATAAACTTGTATTCTTTCTCTCTTTTTCTTTTCTCTCTTTTCCCCTCTCTCTTTTTGTTTCTCTCTTTTTCTTTACATATTTTATTGGACGATATCTATATGCTTCTGTATTGCTATATCACTGTAGATAATCACAACCAAAATGGCTTCATACCTGTTTTCCCTTGCAACCAAATTGTTCTAAAATAAATCCTACATATATATATATATATACACACACACATATACATGCATACATATATATATATGTGTGTGTGTGTGTGTGTGTGTGTGTGTGAACACCCATCATCTAGTATTGCTTTAATTTAATTCACTCCAAGGGATTTATTAGCAAAAACTAAAAGCTGCTTCTGCCTTGAGGGGTGGGTTGTAACAGCTGTCACTACTGAACACTTCTCAAAGCAAAATTTCCCAACATATATTGGTATCTGAGGAAAACAGCAACTTCCTGCCTTTATAGCTATTCCTTGAAAAGTGCCATTTCAAGTCAATGTATAAAAAGAGAGACAAATAAGAACTAAACAATAAACCAACTCAAGACACATTATTCTTTTTCAAGCAGTCATGTGTTAGCATTCCTCTCTGTTTTTCTACTTACATGGGTAGGAGATTTACCAAAGTCATACTCATATGAACAAAAGAAGACTTTAGAAGCATATTTCTTTATTCCATATAAAACTGTAGATACATTTTTTTTCTTTCAATATTTTTGAGACATGTTTCACTACGCATCTTCTGATGAGACATCAAAGAATTTGTATTTGAAGGACTAAAGCTCTCAAGGCTACTTCAAGACTGTGGCCTGTGGGGCTCAGCATCATCTGCAACACTGGTACTTCAGAGAGTGTAAAAGTCTTCCTCAAACTGCCATTTTGTAGCTATTACTGAAGTTCTGTAATCTAATGTTCAGCTTTAAGAACAGCAGCTTTCAGAAATATCCTGAATTATAGCAGCACCTCTCCACTATTCTGAGGCTGATGTCTCTGGTTTTCATCAACCAGGATCCAGGAGGTAATTCAAATGGAAAGAGACAGATTTCTTTTCCTTCACTTTGTGGCTGTCACAACTAACTAGTTCACCATTCCGGCTGACTTCAGGGTAGCATGTATAGTAGGAAGGAATGAGAAGATACTTATCTAGAGATTGCATATATTTTGGTTTTTACAATATTTGTTTTGGAATATGTCGTGACCTGAAAATCCCCTGCAATATATTGAAGTTTGGGTTAGATATTTTCAGAAATACATATCAGTTTCATGCCTCCAATATTTCAGCTAGAAATAGTGAGTTCTCAGATTTCCTGCTGTCAGTTGCAAAAATGTTCTATTTGCTTTCAAAAAAATCAGAATTTTTTATGAGACCTGTTTTTTAATTCTTTTTCCTATACACAAATTATCTGCAAAGGCCTCTGAATTTTACTAATTAAAGTATTATTCACACATTTGCAAGCTTATTATGAACATTATTTGGGATTATTTGTGTTTTCTTCATCTGTCTTCTATTATACTACTTTAAAAGAGGAATGAGGAAAAGGAAGAAATCAGAGTATTCAAAAATTGGAAAATGCTTTGAGGTCATAAAATACAGTTGTATTGTGTAGTTCAGTCTGAGATTTTCTCTGTAAACTTAAGACAAATTCCTAACTATTCACTCTAACCTAAGCAGATTACTATGCTCAATATATGTATGGAAGGAATCCAGCAGAATTTTTTTTTTCATAGGTACTATATATTTGCCAGGATAAATTGTCTTATATCTTCAACTGAACATTGTATAGCAATGGGCACATCAGTGATGGTATTTTCACATTTTCATTCAGAACTTCACAATTCTATTCATGAGGACTCCAGTGACAATTTAAGCAGCTAAACAGAACTATGAACTAAAGATCAAATGCGTAGTTATTTGATTTTTGTTTCATTTCTTTAATTTAAAATTCACTCTCTTCAACTGAGTCCCTCAGCTAAACCTTGCAGACATCCCAAGATGATTGGAGTGCTTTGGAATAAAAAGCAAAATCTTCTAAGCAAATCCACCCATATGAAAGGAGATCTCTGTTCTGAGCCTCTTGAAATGTGCGTTGGTTACTGGTGGCATGAAAGAGATACTAGGACATTTTGTGTTGGAAGTAACAACATATAATGTCTTCAACAGCAAGCCTTTTGTTTCTCACTAAGCCAATTGCCATTCTCATGTGACAGGTAAAGAAATTACTACCTTAAAATTTTTAGTTTTCATATAAAAACATCTGGTCTGGAGATAAGTGCTACATTGTCCATCTATGACTTAAAAAATGCACAACAAACCAGTACTATTAACTTTATCAGACATCAAAAATGTAAGCTGATTGTGGACAAACAGAAGACTTCATGAAATGCTCTTATCTGAATTGTTATAGCAGAAATATGAAATAGAGTAGATCTTTGTAAATGGACCCTCATATTTTTAGATACATTCTCTGAGGTTTTCGTAATCATGAGCAAATGAACATTAGAGATCTTCTGTGTGAGTAGGAGTTTCTTTCTTTTTTCATACAGATTATTTTCTCAGGTTAAGGTCTTTCATTTACTTAGGAGTAAAGGAGTAACACTACAGAAATCCTACAGCTCCAGTATTTTGCTTTGTATATGAATTATTGCAAGGTGGGAGAAAATGCTCACATTATCTCTTCACACAAATCTCGAATATAAAGGGTTGATTTAAGCTTTTTTTTAATGAAGCCTACAAGTAAAAGAGAACAGAAATACACACATTCTGCAGGAAGTTGCTATAGATGGGAAATTGCTGGAGATAAAATGTAGGGGATGACTGTGTGTGTATGGATCTCCTAAGGTCTGAGGTAGCTGATGAATGCAACCTTAAGGACCAGAGAACCACCTGTAGAACATGTGATACCTTGTAACCAGTGAAATGTTTCCATGTATGTTAGGTGAACTAACTAACCAATAGTATGCTGGCATGTTATATACAGGAGTAGATAAAAGTGAAGCTGTAACTAAAAATGAAGTCCCTTGTCTTTGGTGTAGCCTTCTGATCAAACTGCTGCCTGAGTTGTCTCTGCCACCTCTGACCACCACAAATAATACCTCGATAATAAAGAGCCAAAACTGAACCTTAGTCCAAATCTTGCCAAAGCTATGAATTTAAAACTATGTTCTGTGTCTGTTTTGTGTTGAGTTGCTGAAAACAAAAACAACTTGGCCAAAAATGAGACAAAAGCTATGGAGAAACAAATCTCAGTGTGAAGGCTGAGATATGACAATCACTTTTAACTTAACTCAAAAGCTGGGAATTTTCATTTGGGCATTCCAATGTAGCTACCTGGGTGCTTAAGACAAACTAGGTGTTTATGACCTCATGACCATTAATGGAAACCTACTCTCTTCCATTGGTAGTGCCAAGGATGGTGCCAGTTTAAGTAGGTGCCTGATTTTGGTCAATTCAATATTTATTTTTAAAAAATTGAAGTATTGTGTGCTTTACTTCTACTATTTTCCCCAGTCCTACTTATCCATCCTTGTTTTGCAGTGAGATGGAACTCATTTTTGTATGGTGTAGCACTCTGGAACATGCAGGTTTGAGAGAGAATGTTTAATGTCACTGTGGCTTCTCCTCAAGTCACCATGATACCTTCACTATTGCTCTTAGGTTTGCATATGGAACAGAAATCTCCAGAGACTCTTTGTATCCTCCATCTGTGAGGGCAAACCACACAGTTTTTTGTGAGCCTATATTTGGCTAATTATATGTAATTAAACACTTCTATTGAAGTCATGTATCATGGTTAGCTCTGATGTATTTTCCGATAACAACCAAGACACTGGTTTGTTATCTACCGATTTTAGCAGAATAACTTGAAACTTTCCAAATCATTCTACAGTTATCCCCCTGTCAGGGTTCTAAAAGCCCATATAGGCTCAGCTCCCTGGACTGACCTCAAAACCCCATGTACTCTTTGGTCTGGTAGGTCTGTCAGTGCTCAGGGCCAGGCTGGCCTGAGCTTCATGGCAGGTGTAACTGATTCCAGTCTTGCTGTCTGCTGTTAAATTTCCATTTGACTTTTCTGAAATGACCTTGGAGCTTTCTCCTTTGACAATGTGTCAGTGGGGTTTTTTGCCCCTACTCCTTTGCTCTGCTCGCCTGGGTCCTGGTTATGGGCATTACCTCCCTGCTCTTCTGAGGGCACCCTTGGCTCCCAGCTCAGCTTCCCTGTGGTGCATCCTCGCTCTTGCAGGTCCTGACAATCCACAGGTAAATAAGTCCATGTCTACCATTACATGTTCATAAACACTAAAACTAACCTTGAAATTTACAGAAAAATATGCATATTTTATATGCAGTAATAAGTTAATGACTGGATAGGTAAATTGCTTCAGTTTCTGAAGGCACCAGCTTTAGTATCTTCATATTTTCATACCAATAATCATTGTGAAACTTTCATTTTAAGACTATAAATACTCCTAGCTGTAATGGCAGGGGTTTGTTGCCCGACTTTTGAACAAAAATTTGTACAAAGACTATTAACAGCCTTCAGACATGTTTGGCTGTTGTAACTGTGTAAGGTGACAATGATGTTTTTACTGTTTCTCTTGCCTGGATTCATACCACTGTCTTAGACACTTTTCCTTTTTTTTTTTTCTTTTATTTAAAAAAAAATGTATACCACTACTATGTTACAGAATCAACCATTTTTCCACTTGAGGTTTCCTTCAGTCTTACTAATATGACTTATTTGACAGGTTTTCATGTGTCACCCAGCTTTCTGCCAAATGTGGTGTTCGGTGTATCCTGCTTGTTGCTCACTTCATTTTTAGCAGAGTTAAAGTTATTTGCAAGGAACAGTGTTGGAAAAGGACACAGATGAGGCATTATACAGTCAACCAGCAAGAGCGGATAATGGAGTCACTTACCTGTCTCCTCATTTTCACTACTTGGTTTTGTGACATACATTGCAGAAATGAATTAAGAATTAAATTTCATCTGCATAAAGACCAACAAAAGGTAAATTTATGATAACAGATACATATAATGACTTTATTCTCATGGAATACCCCATATGACATAGCATCAGGTAAATTATGTGATGGGAGCAGTAGAAGAGTGTTCTATTCAATATAAGGCTACCTTTTTAGACTGAAACAAGTGATGAAACACAACATCTCTGCCTTCAGATTTTGTATCCAGAACACATGCTTCCACATTTCCCTCTTAGTTTTAAATTTTTACTTGATTTATTTGGGAGGGAGGGGGGGGGGCGGTGCAGGGCAAGGGGTGGGTTCGGGGGGTG
>JAWWLZ010000042.1:41072732-41083112 GCA_035041345.1 Poliocrania exsul | reverse complement strand
CCTACTGGTGGCACTGGTGTGGATGGGGGTGGTGTGGCTGGGGCTTTCTGATGTGGAGATTTCTGTTCCTCTTTGGCTTTTAGCCATAGTCTTATTGGAGCCTTAAATCTTTACCTGTACGTAGAGCTCCCCAACTGAGCCACACAGAAACAAGACTTAATTCAATTCAACTGGGCAATATCCCTGTATTAACTTTCAGCTACTTTTGCTGATCTTTTCCTCCTTGTTTCTCTCTGTGGTTTTTTGCCCCACAATGTCCTTCCACAATGCTGCCTCTGTTAGAGCTCACGGGAAAGCAAGACAGATCTACTGGATGCATTGATGCCAAGGAAATGGTTACCTTAGCAACAAAAACAAGGTGAAAGCTCTCAGAATTTTTTTTGCTAATCAATGTAACTTCTATTCCCAGCCGTAGACAAAGGATGGATCCAAAAAATACACAAATTTCCACATCCTTTCACGTATCCTGAAAAGCTATGTATATCAATATTAGCAGTACACAGTTCCATATTTTAAATAAGAATGCTCACATCTTAAAATAGCTTTTAAATAAATTTTCACCACTTTGTTACTGAAAAACTCACAAAGCTTATAGTATGTACAGTTGTGCAGCACTGTACACGGTCTCTAGTACCATGGTGGTTTATGATTTTCAGCATTAATTATGATGAATGTCATTTGTCTAAGGACAAAAAATAAAAAAAAAAGGGGGAAATGGTATTTGCCCATTTGACAGGTTTTGGAAATGGCTGTATTCTAAGAATTTGTGGGAGAGTATTCCCATCCTGTGCCTTTCACAAAGGCCACCTATGACAGTTATGAGCTCTGAATACGTTTCCAAAAGGAGAAAAGTTAAAGCTAGTGAGACTTATTTTGTCAGAGAAACCATAAGAATTATGCATAAAAATAATAATAATTTTTCTGCCTAAAAATCTTACTTACCTTATGTGCTTTATAACAGAAAAGGATCCCTAAAAATGACATCTTGTAAACTCACTTACACAAGATGCCATTAGATTGTAGCTGCTTACTCTGCTGCCAAAGATAAATTTGAGAGCTGTTGAAGAACAGTGCTCATTTTCTTCTTCCCACAAGCTGTCTGTCAACATGATGTTTCCTCAACTCATTGCTGGGTGTACCAGAGGAAAAACAGCCTATTTTCAAGGTGGCAGGTGGAATATTATTATACATTTTGCTGAGTGTGTAACAGATGTGAAACGCATAGATTTTTTTCTACATTTCTTATAAATAATTTAATCATTTAATAAAAGATTGGTTTTATATGGATGCTCTAAAATGTTGTGTTTTATGTGATGTGGAAGGTAGAGATGATGTGTGTGGGTTTGAAGGAAAAGATACCAAAATATTTCAGAAAAAGGAAAAAGAAAACTACCATACACATCCCTTAAAACAAAAAATAAAATCTGGGAACTGCACACTTAAAAATGAAGTTGTAAATCTTATTGAGGTCTAGTTTTTCTGCCTATTTAAAATTCTGCATAAATTAAAATATATTCAATATTTTTTAGCTTATTGAGTAGATTCAAAATGTATTCTTACAAATAGGATCTTTAGGTCCTGTTTACTGCACCTGGTTGAGACAGGAGACTTTGTTAAGTGTTGCAATCAATATATTTTAGTTAGAACTCAAGTCATGTATTTTTGGAAATTATAAAATGACAATATACCTAAAAAAAAATTCTCATTTCAGTAGCACTTACGGAATTCCCTCCTTGCTACAGAATTTTATTTCTTCACTAATTTGGATTAAAATTCTGTTTCTTAAGTCCCACACAACAAAATATGTATTTTCATCCTGTGCATAATCTAGCATGGTAATCAAGAATCTTGTATTAAGACGTTAGGCAAAGGCCTAACTTCATCATAGCATAATTTCAAGTATTTGCCATTGCAAGTAGTTATGAAATCAATGCACATTTCTCACACACTCAGAATAGGAATTAAATGGAATGTCTTGGGATATTTCTGAGAATATTAGCATTCTTGTTCAGGCTGGTGGGTTGCAAAAAGGAATCTCCTAAATGTTGTTGCCTTTTGTGGCTTGAGCTTGCATCCTGAGGGGTCCTCAATGGTTCCCTCTATATTAAATTAGATAACCTTCAGCACCACATATAATAGGCTCCAACTATTAATAATCCTATAACCTACTAGTCTAGCACTAGTTTAGAGCTAATCTAAAATAAGTACCCACTAAATACACCTCAGACCCACTCCTACTGCACTGAATTCCTTCCTATGTATAATTCCTTCCATCAGTATAATGCCATATGAGAGGGTAAATGGTGATTTTTGCAATAGTAAAATCCATACATCTCATCAAAGGCAAAGTATAATATAATCTCATGTCATTGACCCCATCAGAATGCACAGGAGGTAAATAAGGAATCAAGCCACAAAAAAATTGCCCAGGGTAGTGTTATGGTTGTTCATTGCAGTCTTTAGTTTCATATGTAAATTGATTTCAGTCATTGGTATTGCGAATCTGATCTCAGACAGTAAATTTTTGAAAACTGTTTTAAATATGTTAATTAATGTGACTTTTCTTGTTACCCTTATATTTGTAACTGGCTCTACTTGGAGGGCATTATGTAATTTTTGTCACTATACTAAAAACTAGAAGCCCTTAAAGCTTCAATAGAGATGAGACCTAGTAAGTATAAAATATGACCAGAAGAGAACAAATGTAAGAAAGCATAGTTTTAAGTGAACAGGCATCAATGAAATAGTGAATCAACGCCTAGCTACATTAAAAGAATGCTTTAGGGAATGAGTCTAGATCGGGTGAAAGTACATTAGAAGCGCAATAACATTTTTTCTTAGATCTCTCTGCATGATTCTCTGAGAGTCAGAGCTGCTAAATTGGATCAAAGTACAGACAAATCATGCTTTGTTTGCCCAGGTCTTGCAGAGCAGTTCTCCCATTTCACTCAGTTATGACCATATGGCCTGGTATTATGAAGCCACAGAACTTTTATAACATTATGTTTACTAGCCCACTTTCAAGGACACAAAAATGCTAACAAAAATAACATGGTCCAAATTATGCATAAAGATGCTAGCAACTTATAAGATTGGTAATTTTTCTATTTTACAGAAGACTTTTCATTCGAGGTTTCCATTTTAGTGACTAAAGCATGCCCGAAAAAAATACAAGCCCATCCCTCTGATGCAGGAAGGATTTTTGATTTTTTGATTTTCACATTTTGTAGATTTTAGGAACACAGTAGTTGTAGCAAAGAAGATTTTTAGTAGGTTAATATTTCTGACAGCCTAAGTTCATTGTTTATACATGCTAACCTCTGCCATTTATCAGGAGCTCAAATTCTTTTAGTGGATTAGACTCTCTTCAAGGTAATGAGCTGAAGACTATCAGAAGGTCTGCAGAATGAAACATAAACACGGGACAGAGTGACCCAGAAATCAGAACATTGGAAGAACTCCAAAAGCCTGAGGAAGAGAAGAATGATGAAGAGGAGGGTCTCATCAATCCCAGAACAAATCCCTGGGGGGGTGGAACAGGGGTGGGACTGGGGCTGGACCAAGAGATGTGTAAAGTAATGATTGGATGGATCATATTATAAAGCCCATGGAAACTAGAGCCTGGGAGGGCACGTGCATGTCATCATGTATTCCTGTGGGACATAGGCCTGATATTAAAGGACTTTTACTTTTTATCTTATCCTATACTAACTTGGCTCAGAATCCTGCTTTGTGAGGGTCTCTCACAGCATCAAACAGCATAGCTGATGAAAACATCCAGGGATCTAACAATGTTTCTAAATGTTCAAAGAAAACAGACAATAGTCATATTTTTTTTACAAATGAGCAAGAATATATCTCCAAAACAAATCAGACCTATAATTATTCTATATAACTCACATACAGTTTGCATTCCATGATGAAGAACATGAGTTTATTGATTGGAGATAAACATGCATAGATAGAAGCTAGAACAATTGTATCAACATTATGGGGTTTGTACAATTTCCTAGCAAAAACATTGCATTGTTTGTTCCATCTCACCTGCATCAGGATAATACTTTTTCTGTAAAGGTGGAGAAATATTAGGGAATTTGCCAATAATAAGAATACAAATGTCAAGACCTGAGCTGTTAGAATCCTTCTTTTCCTCCTGGACCCCCAGATCAGCAGAGACTCTTTCAAGATAGAGTTAGATCTCTGTGAGAAGCAAAGTCTGGTTTTGATAGAAAGAGCACCTCCAAAGCCCAGGAAATTCTGAGACTAAGGTTTCTGTACAGATGTGATGGCTCAAGACCACTTGTTTTACATCTAAATCTCTACTAAGAAAATCTACTGTGTTTTGTCTTTTGCACTAATACAGGAACTTGAAAATTATCTTGCAAGCTTTCATCCATATCCTGTCATGTAAATTAGAGACCTCTGCTTACTGTATCTGTGACAATCGAGCTATGTTTTTTGTCAGGTACTTCTAGATTCACATAATGAAATGTTGTCTCTAAACTCCTCTCATCTATAATGCTTCAAATGCGGTACTAACAACAGGAAGGCTCATCACAGATGTGTGTTTTAAAAAGATTTGTGATAGTCTTAAATAATTTCTCAAACAAAAAAATGACTCAAACAAACAAAAAGCCCCAAATAAAGCAAAATGAAAGTAAAAATGAACCTGAGGCTATATTTCCCCCTGTTTGCTTTGTTTTGGTTTGGGTTGCTTTATGTTTAGAAGACTGCCTACTTTTGAAAGTAATCTATGATTTTCAAGAGAAAATACTGAGTGTACAAGTCATTGCGGTTGGGCAGTCTCAAGGCTGATTGGCACTGTTTTGTTTCAAATAATTGATTCCTTGTTGAGAAGGTTCCCAAGGGGATATTGTTTTAGCTGGTATAGATTTTCAAGGCGTGATAATGGTGACATGGAAGACGGCATACATACAAGAGTAAAATAAAGATTCAGAGAACTTACCAAGGGAAGTGTCATAAGAGCAACACAGATAACAGGAGAGGAAAAGCACAGAGATGGATTTAGATACCATCTTACAGATAGCTCCCAGTACGGCAAAGCACATTGCACAGGAAAATTTGAGCTTATGTTGCCATAGTGAGGGAGAACAGTGATCATGTTAAACACACAGGGCATTATTTTAATCTGTCTTGTTACTTTCATGTAAATAAATCACTGGATTGGGTCAGATAGAGCAACAGTAGTTTTTCTGACAGCCAAATCCACTCTTCTTGTTATCTTTGAAAGATAACTCTTTAGAAGAACATTATTAATATTTTTAAAGCTACTTTTTGTTTTTATAGTACATGACTAAATGTATAATAACAGTTTACAAGCCTTTGTTGCAATTCAATTAAGTGCCGATTGATCATTACATTTAATAACTTTAAGACATTAGGAACATTTTTGGAGGAAAAAAAATGAAGGCTAGGCTTCCATAAACAAGCTTTCCTTTTATGTAGAAAGAAGGGCTTTAGGTTTTTCTTAGCTTTGTTTTAATATTTTTTAAGTTATATGGATTTTCTTGGACCATATTCTGAGTCCGCTTTTTGTGGCTCGCTAGATGGCACTGTGTTCCAGCACAGCTCATCATCGGTGTGACAGACCCATCATCACCCAGGCAGGCGTGGGCTGCAAGGGCAACGTGTTCAGCATGCTCTGCTCTTTTGAGGTGATCAAATCGTCTAGGAGTCTGCATTTACATGCCTATTTTAAGAACAGTGGCCTGAAATTTGAGTATGCATTTTAGAGACAGTAAATTAGAGTTGATGTAATCTGGATAGCTTTTCAAGACTGAGGAGGCTTTTTGTTTTGTCAGTGAGGCTCTGAGTTTTAACTTAGCTGTAAAAGCAGTCTAAACTCTTAGCCCTTTAAGCTTACAGGCACCTGCATATATAGTTGTTTGCCTTTCAGTTTCATGATGACAGTGAATGTAAATATATTTCTAAGTAATAATCTTGGTGAGAAACAGTGGAGCTACCCTCAGTGACAGAGTCCAAGTACTACATGCAATTGCTTTGTTTTGCAGGTCAATTAATTATGAAGTGTGTTGTCATTATAAGAAATATAGGCTTCAGCTCAGCAAAACACTGACCCATCGACGTAAATGTCTTGCTAAATCAAAAACACTAGAGAAAAAGAGGAGTGACTGAACAGCACAACAGGGTGTTCTGTTACCCCTCATTGACTATGCTTTTATCTTTTTCCAATCATGTGGCAAGCAGCTACTAAAAATTTATAACTAAACAAAGTTTTCATTTCTGAATGAAAACTTTTTGACTAGTCTACTTTCAGCCTATCAGCATGGTACATACTTGGGATATGACCTCTCTTAGAGCCTTTTTTATCATAGTCAATTGTTTTCATTACATTTTATCTGAAAGTATTTTTGACACGGTTCACATGAAGCAAACTTACTGGCAAGATATATGTTTTGGCAGAGCAATGAAGACCACATCTACACTATTCTGTTAAAAGGCCCCAAACACCTGATACTAATTTCCTTGGCTATCCACACCATCTAAATTTTGGCAGCTGTCACATAGAAGACAAAACCTTGGAGTTGCTTGGCTCCAAAGCATTGTAGCCATCTTTCCTAATGGTTAGCCTTGAAGAGCAGTGAAAGGTTATGGTGAAAAAGATAAAAGACATATATGCTCAGGACAAGGTGGAAACAACTGCTTTCATGAGACAGAGGAGAAAACTTCTCAGGGTGGGAACAAAAATACTGCAAGTGATAGTAAATTAAGTAAATAAATTACTGTATAACAAATGCCTGTGGGTGACCATAAGGAACTATGGCTTACAAGGAAGAGAAAGGGAAGGCAAATGCAGCAGTGAAACACCTGGCGTGTGCTCACCTGTGGCTGGACATCTCATCACTATTTCATGACCAGTAAACAAAAATCTTTCTGTGGCTGGATTCTACCATGTAGCTAAGGTCGAGCGAAGATCACCACCCAAAATCTGAGCTCTAGGGTTACAACAATTTAGCAATACTGAACATTCATCTTCAGAGGGCACCTCATCATCAGACGACCATAGAATGAGAAACCAAAAGTCAGATGTAGCCAGAATTCTTTTACTTGGGGCAGTAGGACATAAATCCTTACTTGAAGGTCATAATTGCTCATTAATTAGATGAGGAAGAAAAAATTGTTCAGAAATGCATCTTTGAGAGAAAGAGCACAGCTGTTGCCTTTATCTCAAGAAGAACACACCATACAGCTTGCTTAAGAGTCCTGTGTTTTCTTCATAGAGCCTCTTCAGAATCCACGTAGGGAGCCAAAAGGCCTTGATATGAACCTCCTAATGTTGTAAATGGGTCTGGAATTATTTCAGCCTGTCCTTGAAGAATGTCCCAAGGAAAGAGGTTTACTAGACAGGCCACTGCTAATTCATTCTTAGGGAATTTGGTAAACATCATGTCCACTGAAAAAATTGGAAGATGCCCTCCTGTATTGTACTTAGCTATACTGTTTTATATTTGTTCTAACCACATTTTCAGGGCTACCACTGTTGTTCTTTGAAGAGCAAGAGAGTACTCAGGAATAATCAGTCAGCCTGAGTCAGTCTGGTTCTTTGCACAATCATCTTTCACATGAGGGTTGTTGCATTTGGTGCCTTGAAGAACAAAGGCAAGCACCCTGTGGAACAATTCTGCACTAGGACAAAGGCCAGATGATTCAAAAAATATCTTCAGAGAAATCCCAAGTAACATTCCCATTGACTACACTGGTATATAATGTGTGATCATTCTGTGAATTCTGTCCAGCTCCTAGCATCAGACATAATTACTGATAACTGCCTCTGGTTACTGCCAAAAAGATCACATTACTCCAATGTGTGATGCTGCCCTCTGGTCTTGACATCATGGAATTTGCAGGCAATAATAAACCTCAAGCTTCACTGTCCACTGTTAAACTGAAGAGGTTCCAGCTCTAGTAACAAATCGTTTTATCTTTGTTTTCAAAAAAAATTATGTATGTTAAGTGAGATAAATTCTTCAATAACTGACTACCGAAGATAGAGTTCTGTGGTATATTGGGAACACTTAGTAGTCTTGTTTGTTCATTTTACAAACTGGTAGAAGGATTCAAGGCAGAACACAGAATAGTATTGTATTACACAAAGCACTTTTAAGCTTTTGCCTGGAGATATTAAGACTAAGAGATTCCAGAAGCTTTGTAATTGTTTTTATTTTGAAAGCAAAACACATTGTCTGACACTGAAAACTATTGCAAGAACTGCAATGTGCCCAGTCACCTCAAATAGCATGTTCAGAATGTGGCTTTGGAGGCAAGCACAGATCTGCAAAGATCAAAGAAAAAGAAGTTGGTGCTCTCCAGATTGATGTTAAGCAGTTGGCACAGAGCACATGGAATCATGAGGCTGATGAAGACTTCCATTGAGTAATAACTTGTTAACCTAAATCATTATGTTTGTTACTTGTAAAAAATGTTGTGTATAAGGGCAAGGGATAAATGCCTTGAAAATTTGTTTTTTTTTTCCTTTTAGTATATTAAATGATATGCTCAACTAAAGCAAAGAGAGGACCATTGAGGAATACATCTGGTACAGGTATTTGCAAGCTGCAGATTGAGCTGCAGATTGAGCTTTGGGTGGGAGCCCAAGACAAGAGGCTGTAAAATGCCAACCCTTGGTTAACAATAGGCACAAAGACCTGTGGTGCCAGTCAGGTGGATGGACACTGGGAGACACATCAGGAACAGAGAAACCAAGAGGAATAGTAAGACTAGTGCTCAGGTAGACTATGAGGATATAAAAGCCTTGGGATTCCTTTATTGAGGGTTCCTCCTCAGAGGCACCAGCTGGGGCTGTTTCTGTGTTACTGTGCCATGAATCAACGGCTCTAAGGAATGAGACATCTGAGACTCCGCTATGGGAAACCTGGGATCGAACCAGCCAGAAAACCTGGTCTGACTGTGTATGAGTCAGGTGTGCAAGGAGTCACTGTGAAGGGGCCTCCTCAGAAGTGAAAGTCTGGTGTTGGGAGTGTGACTGCCAGAAAGACTCAAGAGCAATCAGGCTGGGAAATTTTCTTAATACTTCTACCCTCTTAATCAGGAAGGTGAGTTTTCATTGAAGTCTAACAAAAACTAATGTAATATGCAACCTATATTTGTCTTTTATTTCTTTTCAAGTAGTAGTACACATAATATTTTCACTAGAGATAAAAGCACCTGAATAACTTAAAAAAAAAATTAAAAATTAAAGGGTGATTTTATTCCTTGAACAAGTAGCCTGGTACCAGTAATGTATCCCGTGTAGCATCCTAAATTTTCTCTACTTTTTGTGAGCTCTAGTGTAGTTTATATAAAATTCATGCTCAGACTTCATGTTAACCTAAAGAAAATTCTCATAACCCCTTCTTAGTCCAGGGTTATTTGTAGCTTTGTGTTCCCATTCACTTGCCATTAGTATGGATTGCATGGTATTTTTGAGGTCACAGAATTTGCAAATAACTGAAACATCAAATGCGTAGCTTTGGAAATTCCAATGCTTAGAAATTTCCAGCAGTGACCTGCATTCTAATCTGAAAGTCTGGTTGACTACACTCCCGACAGTACATTTATTCTAAAGTATTCGAATCTCAAATTCGATCAAAATCAAACAAGGGTGATATTTCCAGAGGAATTGTTCAAGTAAGGTTTGTGTTGGTTGTGATTCCCTTGATCTTGCTCAACCCTCACTATAAAAAGTCTGTTAGCAGAGTAATCTGATATCCTTCTATTAGTTAAGTACATGCAGAACATTCAGATCCTTTCAAAGAAATTATAAAAATCATCATCTAATCTCAAGTTGTCCACACTTGCTCTTCACTAGTTCAGGGGAAAAAAGAGCTAACTTAAAATTTTAATTAGAATAATAGAAATTATATTCAATCCTACAAATGAGTAATGAACAAAGTCCCAGCCCAAAGCTGAAGAGTTCATCTGGAAGGTGAAGTCCTTTCTGTGGCATTTTCCTGATGCAATTCTGCTTGGCCATCCCCTGAGACAGATATCTACAACTGTTTCTGAAAGCTTCAGAATGTATACTCCCAGAGTATATATAAAACCTTAACAGAGTAGGAAGTGCTCTTCTTTTGAGTGGTTGGAGGGAAGGGAACCAATGTCGGAATAGATATTAAACCTCCGATATTTCAGATAGGAGTCCTGACCTACTGGGTGTTAATGGAATTTCCATTCTTTTTCTTTGCCTTTTTTTTTCCTTTACTACCCCCCCACACACACACACACACACTACACACACACACACACACACTTTTTTTCAAGTCTGGTTTGGTCACATAAGGGTGAAAATTCAACAGTTTTCAAAAAAATTTTACTCCTGTTCCCAGAAATAAAACACAG
>JAWWLZ010000042.1:41040000-41072632 GCA_035041345.1 Poliocrania exsul | reverse complement strand
CTGGTTTGGTCACATAAGGGTGAAAATTCAACAGTTTTCAAAAAAATTTTACTCCTGTTCCCAGAAATAAAACACAGCACCTGGTCCTCATAGGAAAAAGGATTGGTAGATTGAAAAGAATATGAAGTTACACTGAAAGGAGTATATTTCCATTCAAAGGTTGATAAATAGCAAATAAATATTGTCTGCTTTACTGTTAATCTAGGGGAACACATCTGGAGTGTTAAAATACATTTTAGTTTGGCAGCATTTACATTTTAGTTTTGTAGCCTTAATCTTTACACCTTCAATATAAACAACGCAAAAAGCAAGTGCTACAACAATGTGGGATGGAAGCACCAGCCTTTAAATTTATGTTTTCATTATTTTTTCCTTTTCCTGAATTTCCTAATTTGACCAAAACTGTTCGGCAAAGAATCAAACCACAAAAATTGTCTTTGTGTCTTGTAATTGCACTCTGACCAGTATTTGAATGTAGAGAAAGTTTTCCAAAATTCTCAATTTTTTTCAAATTTTACACTGGAGGAATTATTGCTAGGCATCCAGAATAACAAAAAAAAATTTAACTAATAGAACCAATTAGTGTCTAGACTGTTGATTGTGACATTGAGCATTATTGTGTGGGATAAAAAATGAGAAGAAAGGAAGAGGAATAAAAAACAAATTAAGTAAACACTTCAGGGGTGTAGGCCAGGGAGGAGGAATTTATTTTAAAATATTCCTTAAAGAATATAGTTTGTGCAAAAAAAACCAAAACAACGTGGTTATTGACTGCCTTCTTCTGAATTTATATTTTTCCTCTGAAATGTAGCCACAGGTCACATAGATGACAATCAGATCCAGCTGTTAACTGTTCCATGTGAAGAGAGAAATGCTGTTATTTTGGTCTATAAGCCACCTGACACTCCCATAAGTTTTTGTTCCATGACAGATGGCTGACATCTTGGGTGTAAGAGTTTAAATGGAACAGTTGAAATTACATAAGTAGGTGAAATTATAGTTATTACCCTGAAGTCAGGTAAAATGCTCTTCCCTATAGCAACTGTTCTAGAAATGTCTGAAATCCACCCCCTGTTCCCAAATGAAATATTTCAATAAAGCCTTCAGTCTTTCATGAAGACCCTTTCCTTTCATTCTTTTATGATCACTAGTAAGGAATTTTGAAATCCATTTAAATTATTTCTTAGAAACAGGTTGATGGGCTTTTCATTTGTTTTGTGTGGGTTTTCTTTGGTGTGCCCTTTCAGGTCTGTTCTGGTATTCACTGAGGTGTCGGTATCATTTTGAAGATCTCAGGACTGGATGGGGTTTTCTTCAGTTAATTAGCAAGAATGATTATCCCACTGCATGCTTCCGGAATAAATACAAAATCTCTGATCTAACAAACTTTTTGCTAAGATTTCCAAACCAGTGTCATTGCCTTATGGTGACACCCAGTGGAGAAAAAGAACACTCCAGCTTTAAAAAATATTCATTAAGCTTATATCTTGGTTTTTGAAATGCAAAGTGTATTAAAGTTGTGTAAACTGCTTGATATAAAATACATATCCACAAGAAAATCCTGTCCTTTGGAATTTCTACTGAAAGCAAAAGCATAGTCCAGTGTCAGCCCAAGATATTTCACAGTTTCCACTTTTAGTAGTAATAGTGCTTGAATACAGATCAAACTGGAAAATAATTGCTTTCTCCTCCAAAGACCATGGGAAGGAGTAATAGTTTTGTCTAAAACGTTTGTAAACCTCGCAATTATATTTGTGTTCTACCTCAAAAAAAGCACACTTATTTCCAGCATACACAAAATCGGGCTGACCAGAACCTCCTCAGAAATCTAAATCTTCTGCCCACAATGAAATAAAAAGTAGTGCTTTCTACCTTCACTGGTAATTTGACCCAAAGATGTAATCCTTCTGCAGCTGAGACTAGGCACAGAATTTTTCAAATCCTTCCATTTTGAAAGCTTTGTATTTTCAAGTTGCTTTAGTAAGTCTTCTGTTGAAAAATTGTAACTATCTAATTTCATATTGATATGAAGAGAATTTTCTAGTTCTTTATAGGAAACTTTGCTGTCTTTGTTCAACTCGAGGACAGATGATTTATGTGAAATCAATATGACTGCTGTATTGTGCCATTCAGTGGCAGTGAGGGAGAGACACAGGTACATAAAATGCTGCTGTCGATGTGTTTTCTCTTTGTATTTTCATTGACTGTATTATACATCTTTCTTAGGCTACAATACAGTTTAATTACATATCCATTTTCACCAAACAGGCCCAGTAACACCAGTAAAGAATTTCCATTGCAATTTACTGTAGTAGTTACAATGTCTGTACTCACAAATCCAGGTTTATAATGAAGCATATTTTACCTAGCTCAAGCCAGAAGTAATTTACTTTACATTTTAGCTGGAAAGCCTCTGCTTTCCTGCTTATATAAAAGCACTATAAACTTTGCCTAGGGTGCTTAAGATGCAAAAAGGTGAAGAGCTGATAAGGATTCTGGTTAGCAGAGATCCCTCAAACAAGTTATTTTGACACTTCTCTGAGCTTATTATTTCTTTGTCTTGGCAACGTGTCTCCTGAATACTGTTGTGAAAATTATTTTTAACTTAGCTACCACATTCCAAAAATTCTTCTGTGAGGAATAATGGTTGGTATGACTGTGTAGTCACAAAGGAGTTCAACTGCTAGGAGGTTATCTAAAACCTACAGGAACAATTATGTTGCTTTTGTTGGCTGTGCATGAGCATGGGCTTTGCATTAACCACAGCACAGAGCTCTCACAAGCTGTGCTCATACTGCTAAGGTAGGCAGGATTTGAGTATTTTAAATAATATGAAGCAGATCTAAGCATGAATATGAGGGCCTGAAACTACCCACATGGAGAGGCTGCTTGTTCTGAGGGTGAGCTGACTTGCATGACACTGATGAGTTTGGCTTGAGAACTGAAGCAATATAACATACCTGAGAGGAGAGGCTTACTTTCTTTTGTGCAGCCCTAGGTTTACACACACACCCTCTCGTTATCTGATTCCATGTTTAAAAGAAACTTTCTGTCAGAGAAATAAAGTACTTGGACTTGAGGGAAATGTATTTCCACTGTAAGAGCTGCTGTTATGGGTCAAAGAATACTTTTTCCTCAAAAGATATAGAGGAGAGAAGCAATACAATTAGAGATCAGAGATGTAATCATACCCTCTGCTGTCAGAAGGCAGAGCTCCTAGACTCGTTAGTCCTTCAGGACACACCACATGTCCAGAGTCTTCAAAAGCTCCTTTGTAGTGGTTTCCTTGCAGGCTGAGAAGGAATGACGCTACAAAAGCCATTCCTTTCCAAGCCTGGCCTTGTATCTGGTTCTGGGATCACAAACCCTAGGTCCTGCAGCAATATGCTTACCTTTTGTGCAGTATTCTGAAGGCAGGTGCTAAGATCTGCTTTTCTGACTGTTGCATAGTCTTAGTTCAATGGGACCCAGAGGGCTCAACATATCTGTAAATCAGGCCATTCTGTTTTTAAATCGCAGTTCTGTCAGAAAGCTCTTTACACACTCATAATTCAAAAATTTCTTTCCCAAACCAAAATTATGCTGGGGAACTGGATGAGTCATGGGACTGGGAATTGAATATGAAGCCTTTCATCTCTGAATCACTAGTTCAAATATGCCCTGGGTCACAAAAGCTTTGCCATGTACTGGCTTTTCAGCACTGTAAGACACAATGCATACAAGAATGACAAAATTTCATTCTTGAGGACTATGGTGAAATTGCACAAGGAGGGAAAAAACCCCACACCAAAATAAAGTGCAATTGCTTTGCCTGAAAAAGCACATGTGTGTGTATGTGTTATTTACCTATTTATTTTTTTTCTTATTTTCTCCTATGTTTCCTTTTTCCAGCACAGAAAAAATGAAGCTGTCTTATGAATCCGAAATATATATATACATGAATCTATTTAAGGTAAAGATACAACATGAAGTTTCCTCAACTTTGTAGACAGTGGGGTGGCTAAGCATCGAGGAGTGTCTGACCGAAAGAGACCTGAAAAAACAGAACAGTTAAATTTAGTTAAGGCTATGTTGTGGTTTTCTTATGTGTGGGATTTTTTGTGTCGTTGGTTGGGATGTTTTTTTTTTAACATTAGAAGAAATAAAAATGAAAAAGCAATGTTAATTAGGAGAGAGATTTATTGTAGTTGTCCATACTTTTAGGTTTTGTTTTTTTTATTTGCACATTATTAGACCTTGCAGACTATATTTTTGTGAAGGTGACTCATTATAGATACATTTCTTTCAGCTCCCCTTTTCTAAAACAGTGAAAAAGGGAATGAAGATCTAAAATGGAGAACAAGAAGTCAGGACACAATATTTATGATCTCATTCAACCTCACGACGTTATCAGTCTGGAGGAGAAATTTAATCTTGAACATAAATTGCATTTCCTAAAAAAAACATAATCTTGCCTTAAGACACCAAACACACTGATTACAGAGAATGTCTGTGTTTACACATTTGTACAGACCATGCTGACTGTATTAGTGTCCTAGGAAACAAACTATGTGCAGCATAGAGTCCTGCTTCAAGCACTAAGCAGAAAAAGAAAAAGAAATTTTGAAATCAGACCCTCTGATCTCTAAATCCTTTCAAATTCCTGAAGCACATTAGCTTTACTACTGCATGATGTGCACGGTAGTATTTCCCCTAATGAAATCTGACTAAAAGTTTAAATGAGTTTAATGCATGAAATATATAAATAAAATGTGGCCTTGATTAAATTTAGACTTGATACATAACTTAAATGGGTAGCACAAGAGCAGCTTCAGTATCATATGTCCAGGCTATTTTTGGCTACACTTAGTTAAGGAAGGAATGAATTTTAGCATTCCACATACCTTATAAAGAAAAGATTATACAGGGAAGTTGCATATAAACAACAAGCTACAATTCAGTTAATAAAACAGTTTAAACCCTCTTGTTTTAAAATACTTTAGAAGGAATTGCTGTGTCAAAAAGGATGAGGTTTCTCCACCCATTTTAAAATAAAGTCTTGTTTATGACATCTAGGTGACAAACATCATTCAAACATCCCTAGAAGTAGTATCATTGTAAGTTTTGTCATATTACCTCAGTAATGTGTCTGAACCTTGACCTGTAGGAGTCCGTTCTCGGAGAAGAAGGTAATTCACCTTGCGTATTGATTACATCTTTATCTTCTTTCCAGCATCAAAATCAGGTTATCTTCATGGTCTTCTGTCACAGTCTCTGAGGAGCTGACAGTCCATTTGAGTAATTTTACAATGGTTCCAAAGAAGATGCTGCTTCACTCTTATGCCTAGAGCCTCAGTGGTACCCCAACTGGTTATTTATACTCAACTAAGGTACCAAAACCAAAATTCCTCCAACAGACAAATTTGTGCCCTACAAAAAATCTGTATGGTCAATTTTAAGTACACAATTTCCATCTCATATATAATTTTTTTTTTTGGTTTATAATTAGTAACGAAGAAGTATAACACAAGCAAAGGAGAGTAAGATTTTCTGGGAAGGGAAGAAAAGTGTGCAACACTAAAATGTATATTTTCTGTCAGTGTCACACAGATATATAGCAATCACAGTCTTGTATTTGGGTGTCATTTTTTAATAATTTTTAAAGCCCTACACCAGGCCTTGTTTTTCTCAGCAAGTTCCCCCCTCGACTCCATCAATTATAAGTTTTATGTGGACCTGAGAAACTAATTATTGCACATTGTTTGTCTGTCCTGTAGAAAAACACTGATTCTCAGCAAGAGATCCACTTTTGAATGCAATAGAATTAAGCCTTTCAATAGCATTCGCTACTTACTGAGGAGCATGGAGGGACTTGCAAAGCAAATACTACCTGCGATAAAAGCAGCATTGCCTATTTTTATCTAATGAGTCCTTCATGGTATTATTTACTGTGCTTAGGATGTTCACTATAGGGCTTGCACCCTACAGACAGTGGAAATGCAAAGAGTAATCCCATAATCATAGTAGATTTGACTAGCAAGAAAGCGAACTCATGTGTGCAGATAGGCCCAGGTGGCAGAAATTGTTCCCTGGTACATGTCACAAAGACATCAGATATTACCTTAACCTTTTTTTTTTTTTTTTTGTTCTGCTAACAGTACTTTCAAAATAAAAGAGATGTTCCAGTATTCTACAAATAGCATCAATCCTGAAAGATAGTCAAAACTGCTCAATCACATGAGGAGGAAGAATCATATTATACCAATTTCTACATACTTAAATTCAGCAGCAGAGGAATGATTCTGTATGCAAGTGGATTTTGGTTTTCTCCTTGTAATCTGAAGTACTGCTTTCTTGTGCACTAATTTCAGTAGGGCTCATCAGAGTAAGTGCACAAAAAATTGCACATACAAGGAAGGCTGACCTTCAAAATTTTTCTTCTTTTTAATAAGAAACAGTTCTTAAAATGAGAATTATTCCTAACTAACACCTTTAGAAACATTCTTCAGGTTATAAGCCCATACTAAAATTCTGCCTTAAAGGAAATGATTGGGTGCCCTAAACAACTTCATCCTTTGTGTTTCCTTTTTTCTT
The DNA here is from genome assembly GCA_035041345.1 of Poliocrania exsul. Lineage (NCBI taxonomy): Eukaryota > Metazoa > Chordata > Aves > Passeriformes > Thamnophilidae > Poliocrania > Poliocrania exsul. Next base: position 41,066,059 of record JAWWLZ010000042.1, on the reverse strand, counting down.
TTTTTTTCCTTAAACCACATTTTGGATTCTGCCACTTCTGAAACGATGAACACTGTAAAATTGGATTTGAAACCACAGCATTAAATGCTTAAAATCTGATCCTTCTGTTGGGACCTGGGATAAATTAAGCTGATGTACATTATTTTTAAAGAAAGGAAAAAGTATGGGAAGCAGGTTTTGAAGCCTGAAGGCAGAGAACAAAACAAGTTATGCAGGTGATATAAACCATCATATTTTCATTTTTAAAATAATTTTCTGCTTCCATATGGTTACTGAGACTGGAAATAATTGTCTAGAAAACACCTTTCAATGTAATCCCTAAAACGTTTTATATATTTTACATTTTATGAAATGACAGCAACTTAGCTTTTGACTAAAATGCACCTTTTTTTTTCCCTCTGCATTTGTTTGACTTTAGCACACAGTGACTCTTCATGTATGCATATCATACAGAGATTGACCTCATGCAAGTACACTGGTAGATGACATTAAGTGCGATATTTTAGCCTGTTTCTCGTGCAACTAAATTAAACACAAGATAAGATTAGCTGTATTTTTAAACCACATTTAAAAAATGTAAACCAAAAATTCAAAAAATCCCATATGATGCTAGTTGATTAACTTCTTCATTAAATATTTCAGAATCACTTTCTTCACAAATTCTACTCAGATATTCAGGATGACTGTAGAATGTTTAATAAATTCAACATCACCACAGGAGTACTATTCTTTTCGGAACAGGAAACAGAAAAAGTAGATTGGTTAAATTCCCATCTCTTGCCTTGCAAAAGGGCTGCAAGAAAGGACATTCCTCTACCTAGATCCTCTTGCAGCTATGAACGGCTTAATATTTCTTGGCTATCCCCAGCAAGGCAGTTCCAAAACTCTTCAATGTACATGATGCACTGACTATAGCAAGCCCATGAGTGCAGAGGGCGCACATCTCAACCATTCCACCACACTCTTTATGGTAATATTTTGTTCATATTTTGAAGATTCATGCATGCTCCAGCCAAAGAAAATTGCTGATAATCAGAAACTCTTGAGAGGACCAAAGAGTATAACATTCCATGAGGTTATTACTGTTCACAGCTATGTTAGCAACTGAGAAAATCAATACCTTCTAGGTATCTGGGAAAAAAAATCATAAGAAGGAGAAGAGTAGGTATAGGCTGGAAATCTTTCTATGGCTGTAGTATAGGTGTAAAAGATCAGTATTCAGATGGTGAATGTCTGAGGACTGTGTAGTGGGAAAAAAATCCTCAGTTTTGTACAAAAAGGATAGAGCCAGAAATGCTGTTCTAGTTCTCCCTGTTCCATGTAAAATGATTTGTGCCCCTAGTCTGGTCCCAATTTCACAGTCAACAGTTATTGTTTTTAGCAGATACATTTTTCTGTCTAGGACTTAGAACTGAATGCATTCAAGGAGGCAACCTTGTCAGGATGAGGGATGAGGGAGAGGAGAAGGATTGAATGGCCAGGATCGGTAAACTGGCAGGTGGTTGGACAGGGTGGGAGAGTCACCTCCTCTGCCTGGAGTTGTTGGTTTGACCTCAGCCTCAGTGCATGGTCCAGATTATATCCTATATCCTGGGACATGCACCACTGTAGGTACAGGTATGCTACTGGAAAGGACAAGTTACTCCTGAACATAGCAAAAGTTGTGAAAAGTTTGACAACAAAGACCCACCAATTTATGGTCAGTGCTTCACTAGTAAAGTGCTATGTTTTCTATTTGTTTGGAATGCCTAATTTGGTTGCTTCTATTGTATTTTCCCCAGTTAGTAACTTTTAAAGCCTTTTCCAATTTCAAGGAGCTCCCAGAGTGCTGAACAGTAAGTGCAAAATTTGCACTGTAACTTTTTCAACTTTTTCAACTTTATTCAACTTTAGAAGTTACAAGGACCTTTCATTTTTCATTAAAACAAATGGCTGCATGAGGGTAAAAACAAGCAGAATAAGTGGCATGTACAGACTGAACTGAATTTACCTTTAGCAAAAAATGGGGAAAAGGAAACAGAACTGAAAAAGTCACATTTTTAAAAATCCATTCTAACGTGGTTGAATTTTACACCAACACAACCATTTTAAAGTAGTCAATACTTTACAAACAGTGTTCTCCAAGTTTTATACATGTTACATGACTACAATGGTCTTGTCACTTATCTTAATAGTGATGGTGTTGCCTGTTTTTGATAATAGAACTAGGGAGAAATCCCATCTCCAAAACCTTTGAGTGCCGTAATCAACTATGGAGGCAACAGCCAAGATATCATCCCTTTATGAGGGTTTTTTTAGTGTTTTACACAGGCAAACGCTAAACAAATGATAGCACTCAGCAATAACTTTAACAGAAAACAAATTCAAAATTAATGAAGAGAAAAACTGAGAAATCACCTAAAACACACTTCTACAATACACTATGCCTCTTCAAGGTCTATTTGTATCCTTTTGTTTCATTTTTCAAAGTTGTGGTGCTGGTTTTTCCAGAATAGGGTTTTCAGTAAGAAATTATTAATTTTCTGTGGATTCATCAGCAGTGATAGAAACAATTCTTTAGTACTTGTGTTTACATTGTTACCATTTGTCTTCCAAAAAGTAAACTAAAGCATATAGAATGTCTATGCTGTTATCTTGCATGACTATTTATATCTGTTAAAGTGTTTATTGAATTGGAAAGGAATTTTTTGTAAAACATTTCTGCTCCAGTACAGTCATTATCAATGAAAATTCATATCTTTCTATTAAGTTTCATCTCTGTCTTCACATGGTTTTGTAAAATCCAAGCCTACTTTGATTATATAAATGCAGTCTGAAAATAAATATAGCAAAAAGTTTTCATTGTTTTCTTCTAAAACCAAGGTTAAAAACCCCCGTTCCCTTAATAATTGCCACTTGCTTTTTTTATATTGGTGTATCTAAGAACCAGAATATAACTGAATTATGGGGAGGTTTTAACATTTTTTCCATACTCCAAATAATCACTGAAGTAATTTTTTGCCTGCAGCTATTTCTTTTGCAGGTAATTCTGTAATTTATGGCAAGATGTAAAGCTGTGAAAGGCTCTGAAATATTTCTGATTTTCTATCATTAAGAATTACTGTGTATTTTCCTCTTTCTTACAGATGAAAATTATCATACCCTTCAGCCTCCTCCTTTTATCCAAAACCCCTTTGGAACAACAGCAATTTATAGGGCAATTAACAAAATCTACTAGCATCAGTAAATCAAAACAAAGAAGTGCACACTGTATGTGTGCTGGAAAAATGGAGGAGAGTTAGAATTTCCAATTTTTACAATCTTCTATTTGACGGTCAAAACTACAGAGCAATCAAATAATTTTGTTGGCTTTACCCAGATGCGAAATCTTACCTCATGGGCAAATGCCACTGTATCCTAGAGTTTTATGGGCCTAAGTAGCAAAATTAGGGTTTGGTTTAGGGGGTGGGGGTGGGGGAAGTATTTTAAGTCTATTTTTTAAGTAGTTGTATCCAAATAAATGATCCAAGACACATTCTGCAGTGTCTTCCTCTGCCTTTCTTCTCCATTTGTCCCTAAAAGATTTCTTGCACTTCCCTTAGGATCTTCCCTTTTCTCCTGGTAGGTCAGTGCAGCTGAAATTCAGGTTAATTGTTGTTCATTTCATCCATGAACAAATGGCTAGTGAAAGCCATGGCTAGCATAAGCTTCTTAGATAGTTTTTATATTCCAAAGGAAATTAAACAGAATGACTTGCCATGCTGCCATTTGTCACATCTTATTACCTTAGCTACACTATGGTAACTTGCAGCAAGGATGTGACTAACAGTAACCACATGTAATGCTACACAGTACCATCTTGTCTGCTAAGGAAATTTAACAAGGCATGGTTTCCAGAGATTAAGACCTTTTTTTGTAATTGCAGATTTTAGTGGCTAGAAGATAGAAGTGGGGAGCCTTTAACCCCTTAAGAATCATTTTATGTTCTTCAAAAGGTTCAGTGCTATTACATGTCATGTTCGTATTTGCAATCTCTTTGATATGGCAAATTAACAGTTAAAAATAGAAGAAAATCTGAAGCCTGATCTTGCTTCTCATTGAAGTCATTGGGCAAACCTGTGCAACTTCACTGAAAAAACAGGATCTTATCAGTCTTAAATCTAGTTGATCTGTAAACCTGAAGGAGCCTTTGTTGCTTCAGGTCTTGGAATCCTGGAGCTGGTATAAGCCCACTACAGATAATATATGATTCCAAAGTGAGAAGGATCCTCAGATTAATTAATGCACTAGTACTAAGGATCATCTGGTCCTTATGTTAGCTACTGCTCCATGAATATGTATCAATATGTGGGATATCAAACATCCTACCTATCTAAAGTACTCCTACCTCTGTCTTCTAAGCTTGCTATTTAGTATGAAATTAGGTTGACTGTCAGAGCCCAAATAAAATCAGGATAATTAATTTTTTTTTCCAGGATAACTAAATATTTTTTTTTAAGTACTGTAAAAATTGGCCATAATTTCTGACAGAATTAAACTATTCCTATTGATGTGTAAAGAGGATTGAAAAGACAGCTCCTGCAGCATGGAAAGATATACATTGCAGATGATTGGTATCTTCAGAAGGAAATAACATGAAAACACCTACTGCTAACTGCTACTTAAAATTTCCCATTGTACATATAACTTTTCTCAAATATAAAACCAGAATAGTTTTGTTATAAACCTTATGTTTTATGCAGAGGATGAAATAATGGGTTTCACTGCAAACCAGCTTAGTTTTACATAAATAAGCTATGGAGAGTTTCTAATCCGTAATTCATCCTGTTTTCAGGCTTTGTAGTCACTCAGATTCCTAGACGTAATACTGTCTCATCAAAAGAATCACAAGGAAAACAACAATATTTCAGATGTGACTTCAAACTTATATAGAAACACTTCTACTTATTACAGTTCTTACAGCCTATCTGTGCTGTTCCTTTTATAATTTCATCTGGGTATTAAAGGAAATCTCAAAGAATTAGAGCTTAGAAAATGAAATCTTAAAACAAATCCACATATCAGGGGGTTTGAGTTTTCAGAAAATAAAAAAAAATCAGTTGCCATATTTTTATGTCACCACCATTGCTCACTTCAGCCAAGAGCAGCATTTCCAGAACAGAAGTGACTGGACTCATATTCTGTCATGGAAGTTTTAAAGTGTTTTCTGATTGGTAAGGGAACATTTTATACTTTTCCTTTCTTCCTCTTTAGTTAATCCATATAAACATTTACTACATCACTAATGTGGACATAGTTCTCACTTCTGAAAATTTCTGCCCCACTCCGCCTTAGTTGGGCAATTCAGAAAGGGATTAACACTTTTGAGTACCTCTTATTCCTCAGCTAATAAGTTTTCACTTTATTTGGACAACTTATATAAAGAAAGAGAAATTAAAACAGGTCAAAGCTGTACTGTGTGAAGGGGTACTTTGTTAGGTGACTAAATGGTATGATTTACTTAATGTGTCCAAAATTTCCTTCCTACATATTTAGAAAATTGTTTCTTCCTCTTTTTGCAAATAAACTTCTCTTTTGAAGTCATGCTTTATTTGTTTTATTTTCTTTCTAAGATCCTATAATTTAATAGAGGACAGCAAAGAATACTTTAATCTTTGGATTATGTTCCATAATTTATGTTACATGAGGAGCATATTAACTTAAGCTGTCATTGCCATTTGGTACCCTGTGTCTAGTTCTGTCTGATGTGGATTAAAGTTCAGTTTTGAAGTATTTTGGAGAACTTTTCACAGATCTCTGGATGTTTTTCTGGGTTTTGTCCTAACTTTGCAAGATTTCTTAGTTCTTTTCTCCAGAAATTTATCTTCTGTGATGCTGTTTTGTTATTGCACTGCTTTAGTCTGGCAGATAATTAATTTCTTCATAGCAGCACATATAGTGCTAAGTTTTGGAGTTTTTACAAACAGAGTTGACAACACACTACTGTGTTATGTATTGTTGAGTAACACTTACACAGCATCAAGGCCTTTTCTGTCCCTCATACCACCCCATCAGTGAGGAGACTGGGGGTGTGCAAGAAGTTAGGAGGGGACACAGCCAGAACAACTACCCTCAGATAACCAAAGAGATATTCAATCTCACATAATGCTGTGCTTAGCAATAAAAGCTGGGGGAAAGACAAGGGAATTGAAGAATTATGGCATTTGTCTTCCCAAGAAACCATTATGCATGATAGAGCCTTGTTTTCCTCAACATATATGAACAACTGGGTGTAGATGAGAAACAGTGAGTGAATTCCTTATTTTGTTTTACTTATAGATGCAGCTTTTGCTTTATCCATTAAACTGTATTTATCTCAATCCATGAGTTTTCTCCCTTCTGCCCTTCCATTTCTGTCCTCCATGCCATTGTAGGGTAAGTGAATGAGTGGCTGTGTGGAGCTTGTCGGCCTACCAACGATGACCCACAAGAGTTAGTCACATTAAATGGTCATGCATATAAGACAGAATTAAAATAACTCATGGATAAGTGAATCTAGCTTAAGTTGATACTTCTTCCAGGCATATTACAAGATTCCTATTATATCATTTATTGCTTTACTGAAGTAGCATTTTTCAAAAGTGAGTAAACTTGCAAAGTAAAGAAACACAGTGGAGGGTGCAGTCTGTGCCATGAAAGGTTTATATAGTTCATATAGAAGGGATTATTCAAGTATCTTGAACTGAGTCCTCTGAGGTGTAATAGAGGTGTTAGAATGTATGGAACTCACAGTTGGCAACAGCACAGTTGAGAGCCTCTGGGTAAAAATCAAGGGGCAAACAAATAATGGGGATGTCATTGTGGGATTCTACTATAGATCTCGCAGCCAGGATGATGATGCCAACAAATTTTTCTTTGAGGAACTCAAGGAAACTTCCAAAGTGACTGCCCTTGTCCTTATGGGAGACTTCCACTTGACAGAAATTAATGGAGAGCATCACACAGTTGGTATAACTCTAGCCAGAAGATTCCTAAAAAACCTGAATGACAACTTTATAGAACAGGTACTAAGGGAGCTGACTCAGAAAGATACTCTGCTGCTTGTCAGCAGAGTGGATCTTGTGAGTGAAGTTGAGTTTGGTGGCTGTCTTGGCCAAAGCGACAACGAGATGGTTGAGTTTAAAGTCTCTGTTGACAGGAGGAAAAGTGCGAGCAAAACCTCAACTCTGACATGAGACTTCAGGTTGCTCAGGGAAATAGTAGTTAAAGTCCTCTGGAAAAATGTTTTTGCAGGTGCTGGGATTCATCCCTGCTGATCACTTTTCAAACTTCACTTCCTAAGGACACAGGAGCAGGCAGTTCCCAAATGTCGGATGTCCAACAGGTGAGGCAGAATGTCTTCTCTGTGGTGACCAGTGACAGGACCTGAGGGAATGGCCTGAAGTTGTGTCAAGAGAGATTTAAGCTGGATATTAAAAAAGGTTCTTCCCGCAGAGGGTGGTTGGTCACTGAAACAGGCTCCCCAGGGAACTGATCACAGCACCAAGCCTGACAGAGTTCAAGAAGCATTTGGATGATACTCTCAGGCACATGAGATGACTCTTGGGGTTGTCCTGTGTAGAGCCAGGAGATGGATTTGATGATCTTTGTAGGTCGCTTCCAACTTGGCATATTCTGTAAATCTATTAATGCAGATTTTTCTGACGCAACAAGTACCCAGCTCCAGGGTATCTCAAACTTTTTCTAAAGATGTTCAATGTGAGGACTCTACATACGTCAATAAAGGCAACCTGTTATATCTTCTACATCACAAAAGAAGAGTTAATGTCTCACCACTCCTTTGGAACGCATGAAATTTGAGATGAATGTCAGTTGATGCCCTAACTTATAAGAAAAATGTAACTGTGAATTCAGTAAGGTCTTCAGAAAACTAATCCTAACCCCACCCTGTCTGCCTGCAATAGGTCAGCAGTAGTCCTCTTACTTATTTCATTCCATCATCATGTTAACCATTGCAGTATTTATAATACAAAGGGATTGTTTTCAATTCATGTCACCCTGCATTATGTACTAGAGTCACACTTTAATTATATTCAGATTTCAGGAGAAAATAATGCAAATTAATGGAAATTGTAGAATTTCATTTTAAAGTCATTGGGTTGTTGGTTTGAGAAGAAAGCACTTTTATAAGTTCTAGATATTTGATTGTTATTGGATAAATATAATTTGAAGTATCAGATTGTTTAAAATTTATTTATCCTACCTAGATTGCATGAAAGCAAATTTTCAGTAATTCCTAGTAGACAATATTATATCTGTAAGATTCCATTTCTGTAATAATTAAGGCTTTTCTTTTTATTTTTAATAAGAATTAAGCTTCCATTATTGATGGAAGCTGAGGAACTGACAAAACAACAAAGGAGAGAAGTCTGATAACATCAGTAAATTTCAGTAGTCTTGAACCTTGCCCCTCTGTAAACTTTAGTGATCTGTTGGATAAGAATTCTATGCATGTGTAAGTTTGGAGAATAATTGCTTATTCTGACAGAAGAAGTTTAGTGATATCTTGGGCATGCACAATACCAAACATTAAATTTTAATAATGATATCATAAATGGAAAATAATGAAGAACATGTCACAAGCTGTCTTTAAGTAATAGAGCTCATAAAAACATTTCTTAAATGAAAGTTCTCCAGGAGTTCATGTCTCTCTGTCTATCAAGGCTAGAAATCCAGTGCAGCTAATTTAAGTTCAGTTTTCTTTGGGTTACTTGTCTTACTTTGATCTAAAGTAAGGTGAACTAATTTCATTAGTAAAATGAACTAATTTATAAACCCTCCTAATTTTGTAGATTCAAAACTGAGAATTACCAACCCATGCTGGAATTTTTGGTCAATATAGCTATTTGAGCTATTTAGAGGTAGCTTTTGAATTATTCTACATGACAAAAAGTATCTTTCCACACAGTAAAACTTCACTGCACAATGTATTAAATTGTTCTCATATACAAATTATTTCTGTTGAGGTGGCCAATCTAAGCTTGGAAGAAAGGAAAAAATATCATTGCATTTTATTTGTATGTTTCTGTGGCATGAATTGTAACTACAGTAGAAAGCTCCTCTTACATGTAAAACTGGGCATGGTAGTTTTGGTAAAGGCAAAAAGAGAGTTAAGCCACTCTTAAATGCTGTTAATTGGAAACAGGGACTTTACAAGAAAGCACAAATTAGGAATTCAAATTAGTGAAAAAACCCAAACAATCCTATGCAGTTTTTGTTTATTCAACAATACTGTAAATAGGAATCTGACACCAACAGTGTTGCATTTCACCAGTTATCTGATAAACCAAAACAAGAGACACATTGGCACACTAGGTAGTCCTGTCAGTCACCATTAACTAGTACACAAGTAGCTCCACAGGATACCCAGACTATTCAGATATATGGTTAATCTGATGGGAAAGAAACATTTTTTAAATTAATCTTTTAAATAAGTGCATTTAAAGAAACATTTCAGTCCATTAAGCTAGACCTCAAATTTATTGCTAATAGATCACTTCTAACCAAATTTTAATAATACACAGACACCCACACAACTTTTATTTTGATTTAACTTTTGTAAGTGACTTTCCAGGGAAAAGAGGTCTGCAGAAAAAAATCCAGGAGAGAATAACCCTTCCACCTATGCTTCTTGGGGAAAAATAGAAAAGAAAGAAGAAGGTAGGACACTTGGTGATGTGAGCGGATCTCAAATCCTCTTACTGAATGGAACTGTAGGGAAAACGTGTTACATGTAAGAGGACAGTGTTTCCATAGGGTCCATAAAATAATTCAGTTCTTAAAAGTCTTTTCTAAGTGAACCTTGAACTTTCATGGTTCCAATTTTCCTCTGTATTGTAAACTACATTGAATGATTTCACAACTATTTTCCTTTATGTGCTAAACCTTTTTTTTTTCTTTTTCTGTTTAATCCCAAGAATTTGATAATTTAGGTTTTACCCCAAAGTGTTTTTGGGTATTAATAAAAATATTTTAAGGGGATCTCTGGATGCAGATTGCATTTTTTCAAGGAAAGACTGGAACTATTAGTAAGGAACTATTGCTTACTCTAAATTAAAAAATAGAATAAAACAATGCTAACTGAATGGTCAAAATATTTGGCAGTCTAATTAAATAAATTCTAGAGAAGAAAATTACTAGACTAACTTCAAGACTACACATTTTATTTCCATTTGTCATATTTAGTCATCAAGTCGAAAATAAGGCACTTCCCACTGAGATTAACACATTTTTCTTTCAAAACCTTCTGTTTGCAAAAATTTCCCATTGAGCGATAAGCACTGATATAATTAAAGTCACAGAAAGATGAACACAAACTGGCTCATGATGGATAGTTCAGCTTTTTTTTTTTTTTGTAAATATACATATATATGTGTATGTATGTACATATGCATACATACTCATCTAACCTTTCAGAAAGCAGGTCTACGTGACACAAAACACCAGCAGAAGCTTTACATTGTCACATTTACCATTTTTAGTGTCTGTGCCTCTGTACCTCAGCAGTGGGGGATTCTAACTGTGACTAACCAAATGAAGCTAAGTAATGACCTGAAGTAAAAATGATAATAAATAGACCAGGATGATATGAACATTTCTGTGAGCTTATGCTGTCCTGTTATTACCAATATAGTCCTTATATGTGAAATTATGTAATTTATAAAGAGATACAGAATCAAAAATAACCCACCCTACAAACCCTTAAGAAATCAGAGTTTTAAAACACTTTCACAAGTGATATGCACTTTCTATAGGCCACATCTATATTTCTGGCAGAGCATCACTTGGATAAAACAATTTTTAATTCTGTAGAAAGATCTGGTGAGGGTTTCTTTTTTACCACAATATAAAGAAAATCATATCTATCAAGAGTACCTTCCACTTACTCAGAGCTGTTAAGTTGTACTTGAAACAGAGTGACTACCTCCTCTTCAATTCAGAATTCACTGAGTAGAATGAAAAGAATACAATGCTTGGAAAATTCACATTATGTATGGAATTTAACTAGATAGGAAAGGATATAAGATAATGTATAAAAATGAAATCTGTTAAGAAATTTGTATAGCATAAAATTCCACAAAATCTTATTTAAAACAGAATTGTATGAAATTTTTAATAAAAACTTTAACCAGATTTCAGTGAGTTCTGAAGATAGAGCATTTTGCACCTATTAAGAAGTTTTGCTACAGCAACTTTCCTTATCTTTTTTTGAGTGTAATAAAGCTAGTAAGTGTTTATTCATTGAGTATGCATGCTTTATTAAATTTAATTTTCACTGAATGTTAAAAAAGTTAATGAATTTATTCTGTGTTTTTACATATCTTGCCAATAAAATTTTAGAAATTATATTGTAGTTTTAGTGATTTATATGTTCTGAATGCTAAAATATATTTATACAATGCTTTATTTATTCCTTTACCCTAAAAGAAAAACAAATTTTAATTACCAAAACCTTTCTCAGTTTTCTTTCAAATATAGGATATTGAGTTTACTGAGGATAATAAAGTCTTCTTTAATTTGTGTTTCCACTGATTACTTTCCCCAGGTAAAACTAAATTATTTTTCTTGTCTTTTTTTTAATCAGACAATAATATGTTTCTTTCTAAATAAATAGATAAATAGAAGTAATTAAAGTCTCTATCTCTCCTCTGAACAATATTTACTTTCTCAGATTATACTTTATCAGATTATAATACATTGAATCCTGTTATCCATTGCTGTATTCTCCTCCATAATGCTCTTAATAGGAATAATAACACTAAAAGTCTGCTTGCAAATTCCAAAGGGCATTAGCCATAGCATATGGTTTTGAGTTTGGGAAGACTATTCCTTCATTTCAAACTAAGTGCTTATGGTATACATTTAGAGCAAATATTGCTGCCTACAGTATAAAACATACCTATCATTTATAGCTAGAAATTGCATAAAGACCCTTTCCACAATATATTTTTTATTATTCCATAAGAGTGAGTAGTAATTTCACAGTCTAATAAAACAGCAATGGTATTCCTCACATATGTGTAACCCAACAATGCTGAACATGTTCTTTTCCTGGCATCAGCTGAAATTAATTTGAATTTCTCATTAACAAACACACTAACATAAACCAAATTTATAATGTTAGAAACTGGTTTCTAGCAACTAAATAAGATCTCTTGTCCAGTGGTGATTAATAGTCTCAGTATTTTTTCTGCATCTGAATGAATTTAATAAGTAACCATTGCTCTGGAACTTATTGATTATGAGGTCTTTTCATACCCAAACTGTTAAAAAAAGCAACAAACACTGTTTTTAATCAAATCCACATTTTATCTCCTTTTCTTCAAATTTCAGTAACACATACATTGGAAAGGAATGTGGATGTTTATTGAAAGAACAAGTTTTGTTGCTTAAGCATTTTCACTTTGAATCATCTTAATTATTTGTGTATTACAAGCTAAAGGAGGACATAATACAATGTTGGTTGCCCTGAGTGAACAGGAAAACAGAAAGACTGCACTGTAATCTAACTGGGTGATCACTGAGGTCACTGTCAGTGGCCCAGTGCTAGCCAGTGATTCTGCAGAGCACAGCATTTGTATTGTTTTCAGCTGGATCAGTTAAAAGTTATACATGCTGATATGTAAGAAAGTGTGAAGGTCAGCAGTGTTTTGCAAGTCAATGAGCTAGATAATAGCTGGGGAGGAAAAAAAAAGATCCTAGTTAAAATTTTACTAGGAAAGGCCAGGAGAGTATAGCATAATCAGAGATAGTAAATCTTTCTGTGGATTTGTGTCACGTTATAGCTACAATAATAATTACACTTACCCAGACAGCAACATGAGGTTGTCTGTGGCATCGCATTAATGTTGGCTTGTCCTTGGTGTTAGTAGTGTTCTATATACTGTATAGAAATGGTATGCAAACAGTTCTGTATCTTTACAACTTACAATCTGTTACATCATAGCTTATCTCCCCAACACCATTCTTTTAAAAATAACTAGTCAACTACTGGGGAGATGTGTCCTAGTTTTACTTGAGGGGATGAGGGAGGAAAGTCAGGAAAGTGTATTATGAGCTCTTGCAAAATAGTTGAAGGGAGGGAGTGCTGACATTTTGACAAAGATATCTTTTGTCCAGAATCTTCAGAAGTTGAATAGCCATCAGCAGAAACAATGGACTTAACTGCTTTGTCACTCTCTGAAGATTGAGATGACTTCATTACCATTCATTGGAATGGTAGAAAACCATGAAGAATAAACCTTGTAAAAGCATTTTGTTCAGATTTTCTAGTGTGACAGTATAATTTGGGCAGAGACATTAGTAATAACAGCATGAGAAGAGTTTATCTCCTGTCTCCTCAAAACCGATGTTAAGGGGTATCTCTAGGACCTTGATTCGTCTCATTTGGATTTTTGACTATGCAAATCAGTAGAGACAGGCAGGAACACCTGGGCCAAATTCATTTCACGATAAAGTGGGAGCATAGTCTAAAATAAGGCAAACCCTGTCTTAGGCATTCTGATTTTAGTCTTTTAATTAGAGGAGGGACTTAATATCATTAACTCAGGCATAGAAGTGCCTGAAAGTTGGCAGAACTTAGACTTTACCATCAGCTAAGTATTCACAGCTACCAACACACTCTCTTTTAGGAATCATAATACTTTTTGATGATGTGTATGTATATGAAGGAAATAATTTTGGGTTCCTTTTCTTCTTTACTCTGTACTCTATGCCAAAGGAAGGAGCAAGAGGGACATCAAGGATAATACCTTTTATCAAAGCTAATAATAGAATGGAAATTCATTCCTTTTTTACCTGAATAGGTAAATCATATTCCTATATCAATTGCCAACATCCTGAATTTCTATCACTTTGCTGTAGTTTTAGCCTACCAGTAATTCTGTTTAAATGCTCATAGGAGAACCTTTCTATCACTCTTCAAAGTGGCTTTGGGCTGAAATAGATAGTCTCCCACCATACTCCTCCATAAATTGCAAAGGAATTTTCAATGCATCAATGATGCAGCAGTGAATATTTTGTTCCCTGTTAATTGCCCACATTTTCATAACTACCATATGGCTTATTGGACAGATCATCTGTCTCACTGAGGGCTGAGAGGAAATGTGTTGTTTAATAACTTCGCTGCACTCATTTCTGATGTGTAAAATTTTCTCTTTACAAAAGAGAAAAACATGAACTGACAAGCAAGAAGTCTCATTTTTTTAGTCACATATTGTCTAATTCTGGAACCAATGCATGCTAGCTTGAGTAGTTAAAATGTACTTAATGACACACAAATGTTTTATAAACCTAAAGAATTGAGGTTTAAGACACATATTTGAAACACTGACAAACTTTAAATCAAAATGCTTGTTATTTATAAGGCAGCTTTACCTTAGCCTTGCAAAAAAAAAAAATCCTTAATTCAATTAACTTGATAGATCAAATTCAAGCTATGAAGTTCTTTTGGACAGTTGTGCTACTAAATTACATTCCGATTTACTATAGTAACTTGATGTCACATACTGTAAGACCAGTCTCAAGCTACTTTTTAATTAAAAGGAAAAATATGCAGGCATGAAATTGGTTGTGTAGATCATATCTGTTTAATTTAAGTTCATGGCTTTGTCACATCATTTTCCTTCTTTGAAGCATGCTGAGTATGTGTAGTTTTCCTTCTATAACAGGGGTGATTCGTAATAATAGAGTGAGGGAGATGGTTTTTGGACTGTTTCTTCCCTCAGCTCTGTCTGTCTTCACATCATCACATTTCCAGGAAGAAGAATTGGCTGAAAAATGACTCTGAGTAAGCCCTACTTAGTGCTTTTTCAGTGTAAAACTTAAAAGTGACATTAAGGTATCAGGCAGCTGCCTCCTGGCCAGATGCAAGGGCAATGATATGAAACTGAAAGAAACCACAGCTCAGTCGTCTGCCTTCCACTTAATTTTTCATACAAATTTAAGGTCAGGTTGTGGCCTGGTAACCAGTGAGGTGTATGTAACATTAGAACAGTAATTCTCTGAAACTGATTATGAAGAGAATCCAGGAAGAATGGACAGGAGCCTGCTCTTGGTTAAACTAAAACAAGATTAGCTCTATTATGTACTAGACTTCTTCAGATTTATATTATTAAGTAAATGCAGAATCCATCAGTGGATTAGAATCACACAGTTATGTTAGACTTTTAAGATAATGATCTTTTTTGTTCATGTATATGAGTTTTATTTAATTTACATACTTATATAGGGGTTGTGCGTGCAAAAGAGATATCTATAAGTATCAGAGCATGCCAATATCACATATGCTGCCACATGTTTCTGACTATATAACAAAACCATTGCTTATAATAATAATCCTTTACACACAAAAAAAAATTATCCCATTTGTTTTTTACATTTTGGTAAATATAGTACCTCCTTGTGCTTTTTCCTTTTGAAAACATTTACATCTCTCCTATTTAAGAAAATATATATGTGTCAGGGCAAAATAGTCTTGTGCCACTTTTTTTCAGACATTTCTCTATTGATAGAAAAATGTAACAGGGTCTATCTAAATCTACCTTCTATCTAGTCTTATTGAAGTGATGCAATAAAGCAATTCTAAACCTACATTGTAGGGACATCTACAGGCTGGTGGGGACCCCTCAGCAGAAATATGAAGATTCATGATGCACATTTCAGTGTGAAATGAAATGCAGTGAAATTTCCCTTCCTTTCTTCTTTTTTTTTTTTTGTTTATCTTTTATCTTTGTATCAGATGGGCCAAAAATTCTGCAAGCGTGAGACCCATAATCCCATTTTCCAAAAGTCCAGCTGGTAAAATCATCCTTCCAATAGTAACCAATTCTTTGTTATTCTACTGCACAGAAACTAAAAGGGTCTTCCTATTCTGCACTGTTCTGATTGATTTTCAAGACTTAACTCTAAAGAAATTCTCAAGTTTCAGCGTAAGTATGAACTGTTTAATAATGATTCCTATGTGATTCTTGAGACACTAATGGTCAGAGATTCAGAGATCTGAATCCCTTTTAAAAATCATTAGATGGTTAAAAAATGGAAAAATAAATCATACTACAGGACACATTTTTGATTTGTGTTAAACCAGGCAGTTCAGAAAAGTCTGGTTAAGGCAGAGAAGATCTGAATAGAAGAAACTCCAATGCAGTATTTCCTGAATTTTCCACACCTTCATTGACCATATCTAAATAAAATTTATTTTACTTTGCTGCCTGTTTACAACATTATTTAAGGGCAATGAAACACTAAAAGGTCAGGGAAGATCTCAGAAAAGTAACATCGATAATATGCAAGATAAATTTACTGCTTGTAATAAGAGTCTTGTATTTATTTTACTCAGTTACAGCAAGGTTCATTCAACAGACCAATTTTTACAACAAAATTAAAGACAGTGAAAAAACAGATCTGGCTGACAAAGTGCCATGATTTTTTAGCGACTTCTCTGAATGAGTACTCAGAAAGCAGAAAACTGACAGTCTTAGATAACGGTCATTCCTCTGTCAATGGCCATAGTGTCGGTGGTTTTATTGCAACCATATTCCCAGCCTCACTAAGCAAAACCTCAGTGTTGCTGAAATAATTTTGAATTTTACCATTAATTTATGTGAGGCTTTCAGCTTCCCCTTTGGGCTTTCAGTACAGTGGGAATGTTGTTGACATTCATGAAAGGCGGAGATATCAGTTAAAAAAAAGGCCCTTGCATTGCAGAAATTCAATAAAATAATGCATCGCAGATGAACAGAATAGTGCAAAAAGAGCAAATAATTTCCTGTTTAGATATTAAAGTGAGACCTAACATTTCCATCACATTAAACAATACTGCTTATAAACTTTATAAAGGTATAGCACATTCAACTTGTGAAAGAAGTGTGTTTTATGGAAAAATAAAAAAGTACTGACATTTAAAAGATCATCAATATTTTCACATAAATTCTTGCTGGTTTACACTTTGCTTCAGTTCTGCATGATAACTTTCTTGTCGATCACTGAATGTCCAGGAATACAACCAAAAAATTACATCTGTTACTTGTAATTTTCTCAGTCAAACTCTGAACTCTTTCCTTAACATTTTCAACAATTCTAGCATGTGGTACTTGAGATAATCCTGAACCCAGTATGTTTTCCTGATGGCTAGATTTGCCTGTCACTAGTGTTTGCTTACCAGCAGTATCATATGAATGAGGTGAATTTTCATTGGAAGAAGCATATTGAAAACGTGTGTGTATCCTCCTTTGTTACATCTGTGTGAGCTTCCCTCGTCCCAATGCAATTGTTTTTGCTTTCTTTTAATCTTACAAAGAAATGTAAAAGTGGAATAACTGACCCCACCTTCAAAGTCGTTTTCAGAGACAATGAAGTCATAGGCTTCTGTTTTTAATAATGTTCTGCAAAACACAAAGCATCATTAATCATATTCAGAGGATAAAAGACACAGATTTCCTAGTCTCAAACTCTTCTGAACTTTTCAATGTTGTAGATTCACATAGATGATAACTCTGCACAGAAAGCTCAATCAGCAAAGGAAATGTGAAACAAAACCATTTTTATTCCAGTATATAAAGACTGACTGGTTTTTATGGAAAGCAAAGTAGACTAGAATGGTTATTTCATAATAACTGTTAAAACCAGATGATGTCTGTAAACAGATTCTGTTATTCTCCCTTTGGACATGAATTCAGTTAAACTACACCTAGGAACATAAATAAGGACATCCAAGTAAGAAATAAGACAGACAAAAATCATGCTGCTGCAGTATTCACATTCTGACTTCCTTCCCACAAGCTTCCACTGGCAATCTTGTGTTTTATTGGTTTTAGATGAATGACAGAAGCAAAATTGAACTACAAATTCATCTAAATATTATTATCTTATGCAACTGTCCAGATTTTCATATCAGGACAAATTCTGCCATGTCTTATTACCTTCAATTTTGAATCAATTTTGTCTGGAAATACAGTCTTAGTCAGTTCATTTCTGCATCAAGACCTCCGGAAAATAATTTTGCTCTAAAAGGCGGGAAATGTAATAGAACTGTTGAAATTTGGCCCTCTCCAACACAGAGCATGCCAAGTTGCATCCAAATTAAAAAATAGCCATGATGATGTGTTTAAAGATGTTAGTTAAAGATGTTAGTTAGTGTTTGAGAATTGGCTTTGTTCTGGCTTATGTTTAAACATGTGCTTAAAATGCTATCGTATGCTAGGACTATGTTGTCAATATGCATGCAAACTGATAATAAGAAAGGAAATGTATAATATATGCTATCTCTATATTTGACTGATAAGCAAGAAAGATAAGACTGTAACTTGCCTACAGTTGCAGATCATGTTGTTCCAGACAAAAGGAGGAACAATTAATCTCAGTGTACTCTGCAGGGTGAAATTCAGGCTATACGAAGGCCATGTGAGACTTGACTCTGATTTCATAACAACCAGGATTCCACTTTCAGAGTTATATCACTTTGCACTAGCATAAATATATCCAGTAAAAGGTTTTCCCACACTACAGGCAGTTTAGAGAAGTGCAGTGCAACGTTTCGCAAAGTAATTGGATGGTATGGAAAGAAGGGTCATTGGAAGTCATCAACAAAGCATTTAAATAATCAGTATTGGTTTTGAGAAAGATGTAGAGAAAAGTCTTAGAGACTTTTCCACCAAATAAATTTTCCTACCCCATCAGCCAGAAGCTGAGACCTCAACACTCTCAGCCCAGCACCTTGCAGGTCCTATAGACACCAGTGCTCCACACATCCATTAGTTTTTCTCATTTATCCTCCAGTGACCTTCACAGCCTGATCCATCTTCAATGCTTTTTATAGCAGGAAAGTGGGTGGGTGGCAGAGACAGATCATTTAGGTTGCAGCATCTTACCTGCATCTCTTCAGAAGACAGACAATCTGTTCCAACCTGCAAGCTATCTACTGACAATAGTACTGTCTTGAATCAGTTCATGAGTACTTTTTCTCCATTTTCATGACAAAAATATCTCAATCATTTTTGTGTGGTTTGGAATGATTTTCACTTAGATAGCTTTTGTAGAAAAGTGCATTGCAAACCCATGTGACTCTATTAATAACTAGGTTGAAATTTATACGTAAATTAACTGTATATTCATATCTATATATTTGTGTGGCTTTTTACAGTGTGCCTATTCATATATTTGACAAAAAGAAAAAAAATTCCTTCATTCTTCATAGAAGGAAAGTACCTACCATCTGTGATTTTATGCTACTATTTCTTTGCAGTAACTGTTTTATTTGATAAATGATTTAATTTTACTGTTAAATGGCCCTTCCTCCTAACTGATATTTAGTGAGGTCATAGAGAATTACAGGGAATGGGAAAAACAAGCCATTCCCTTCAATCTGAAGAACAACATTTATTCATTGAAATAAAGGTGTAACATAAACAAGCCCAAAGACTGATGCACATTCTCACTGAACAGGTGAATATGAACCTGTTTCTATGTTGCTATCCAACTTTACTCTATGAAAAAATTTTGGTTTTTCATGGATTTTCCTCAGAGTTTTATTCTGTCTCAATTCTCTTGGGATGTCCTTGAGTGTTTTAGATGATGAAGATGACAAAAAGAGTTTCCTTGTCTCCTAATTGGATTTAACCCAAACTGAGTATTTATTATTATCAAAAACATAAATGAAGGAATCTTGGCAGATTTTTTTTCTTGTTTATAATTAAATTGCAGTTTTCTTCATTTGACCATACATGAAATTTCTATTTATTTTGGATTTCAGTGTTGTTTCTTACTGAACAAAATCTGAAAACTCATGCTGAAATTAATTAAGGGTACCTTTCCCATGCAAAGTGCAGAATAGGAATAAGTAACTTGTGTTTAATAAAAAGCTATTTCTAATCACTTCATAATAATGATGGCACTGGCAAAAAATTCAATTAAATAAATACTCTAAAAGACTTATTCACAAGTGAAAGAGTTGAAATAATGAAGGAGTCTAGGATGAAACAAAATAGTTGTAGTAGTGATCAGAGCTACAAAAACTTGATCTTCAAAGACTTATTTATTTCACATGACTAGGAAACAGTGCAGGCATGCTTTACTGGGGAGCACTGAGATATACTCCTTTTCTCACTAAGATTAAAGATCTACATTCTGAATTGATCTTTTGCACTCAATCAACTTTAATAAAGTTATAGGGGACCTCTGGCTGTAGCTGTCTTCAGTTTTATTTCAAAGTCCTTAATGCTGAAAGAAGTGCCCCACACAAGCTATCCCCATCATCCTGTTCCCTGCCCCTTTGAATAGTAAAAACATTTTTGGCCAGCTAAACTGGGGAACTGGTCTGTGCTGACATTACTTTTCATTTTCCTCACAAACTAGATCCATTCTCCAGTCTGATTTATTACTCAGCTACACCAGCCCTTGTGACACTGCAAAGGACTAAGACAGTAAGGGAAGAAAATGCAGGTGTGAATAGAAGATGGGAGCGCTCCCTTCACTAGCAGAAACTTTATGCCAGTTTAAAGTGTACACAGAACCACTCTTTCAGTCAAGGTTATGGCATGTCAAAATCAACTCTGTGAGGGTAAAGTGAGATCTGCTGCCACCTCTTGCTTTGCTCTGTTGTCAAATGCTACCCATAAATATCAGGGAAACATTATAGAGGTGGTTTAATTCTTACTTGTGAAATGTTTCTTAAAGTTATATTACAGCTGGTCCAAATACCAAGGATACCAGTATGATATGTTTGTGAACTTTTTTTCATCCAAATGAGTTTAAACACTAGCATCTGTACAATAAGAAAAACAAATTAAACAAAACACCAAAGCAAACAAACAAAAGACCCACCAAAACAAACAGAAAAAATCACTGCACACCTCGCCTAGGAGGATGTAATCTTGCATCTCTAGCCAAGACACTGAAACTACATAGGTGACTTGGTGAGTGTGGAGCAATAGAGCTTTTATTTTTTTTTTTTAATGGGGGATTTGAAAGGGATTAAGGGAACAGATCACAGAATCTCAGCACTATCCTAAGCTGAATAATGATTTTCATTTCATTGTCCATTTCCCAAACACTAAAAGAAATCAAGATGCAGTTCATGACCAGTATGTCATATTATTTCCTAAAACTGACACAAAAAGCTAATAATCTATTCATTAGGGAGAATACCTGACTTTACTAAAGAGAGAGAGAAAGCCAAGAGAGTGAATATTTCCTAAGTTTCAGAGACGTTTATTTTCTTTTGAGGTTACCTGCACCTTTCTTTTCACAGACAGAAAGAGCATGTTTCTAAACAACTTTTGTGCTGGTTTACTGGATATACAACATTTTTAACACATGGAGCAAAGGTCAGCTGTAGCCCATTACCTTTTACCTATGAATGTTTGATTACTACTTGCTGATTTCTTTAACCTTGAACCACATAAATCAGTAAATACTTTCTGGGAACTGAACCATTTAGTAATGCAGTGTTGAACATCTGTCTTTAGGAATACTGTAAATTTATTTTATAAAAAGGCAATTCAACATAGCTAATAAAATTTCATGCTTTTTACTTTTCAGCTGTTTCTAGATTCTAGAGTGTAATGAATTAAACTCTAGAAATCCATTGTAAGCAAATAAACGACTAAATGCAAAAGAGAAAGTTTCTGAATAATAGATTTATACTTCATAGACGTTATTAGGGTGTACATTTCTCATGAGGACCAGAAATCTTTGAGGCTCTGAGTTGTACTGTACATCATCCTGACATTTTTTCTTAGTTGGTGTAAATATAAATGCCCACAGTACCTACAGTGAGGCATGTTTCCACAGCTGATATTTAGCTCTACCGCTGTGTCTTGAATATCAGTTCTCTCTATACCCTTGTATCATTAATTACATATCAGATTTCCTAAAGGAACTGATAACATATGAGAAATAAATAACAAGTGAGAGATCACAACTGAAAGAGTTGCCCAGACTTTTATAATCAATGGAGAGAAACAGCCTTATGCAAAGTGTGAAACATCTCATCATTAGGGAGGTACTTGAAACAAGCTGATAAATTATGCTGTGAAAACCTTTTTCATTCTTTAGATGGTTCAAGATAAGTACAAGTAGTCCAGATCTACCCCAGGGCATGAAATATGGGCACCTAGAGTTAGATAATGGGGATTTCTCAATCTGTGTTGAGAATGCACCACACTCAGCTCAGTATTGAAAAAGTGTTAGTCTTCAATGGAAGCAGCTGGAAGTAACAACAGGAATCACTTTTCCTCAATCCTCTGGCCTTAACATTCAGTTTTTCACTCAGGCTTCTTCCACAAAATGCATTTACTTTAATTTTACAAGTAAATACCCTTTGAACATGAGAAAAATAATTCCAAACATTATTCTTAAGCTTTTTTCTGGAACTATAGGTAGATTATTTTTGATGCATGGGGGTATTTTTAAGAAATCTGGTAATTTCTCCTCATATTATTATAGGTGTCAGTGTTTTGGGCTTGTCTGGGTTAATAATCCTCCTAGTCTTCAGAAGGATTAACCTGAATTTGTTGTCTTTGTTTTCCCAGAGGTGAGACATCAATTAGATGCGTTATAACCAGAATAAGAGGATGATTTAGGGCATTAACACTTCCTTTCCAAAATGGGAGCACCTGCTGAGTGCTCAGTGGTAAATGTGAAATGGAGAAAAATGTCAAAATATTTGCGGGGTACATACTTTAGGTAACTGCCTATCCTGGGCTGTCCATTAGGCTTAACTGTGATTAGAGTGTGAGTGGCTATCACTGTCCTTAATTCGCTAAGAAAACATGATTTCTAATTAGCTTCAGGCAAAGATAGAAGTCTCCCCAGAGGGGTTCTAGGTCCACGTGTAAGTTCCCAGTGGGATACAGCCTGAACATCCTCCTATCTCATAGCAGGAGATATTAAAGCCTTGTAGCAGGCTGGAGGCAGAGCTTTATTAAAAACACCTCCTTTAACCCGCTGCCTTTAGTACCACAAATTACAACACATGGTGTCCATTTTTTTATAAATTCTGGTTTGGGTTTGTAAAAAGTCCAAAGGATATATTATGCTAATAGCAACATCTTGGGCTTGTCTTCCCAATCTTTACTGAGGACTGACACAGGCAAAATTCCCATAGACTTGGATAGATGATCTGCCTTTGAATACTAGGCAAAGTTATTACTCAAATGACTAATCCAAATTTTCAGATTATCCATAAAAGCCTTCTCACTGCATTATTCCAAACAATGTCTTAACAAACAGTTCTGAATTTGAGACTGGGTTTGCCTTTATCAAAGAATGCTGAGATGTGACACTGAGATTTTAGCTATAGTGATTAGTAACTTAATAGTTCTTTAAATTTAATTATTCAACTAATGTGTTATTTATTCTTACTTTTGGAATTAAACTGTTTCTCCTGCTTCATTAAGGTCTGGAACTCTTCCCTTAACTTTTAATCTTGATGTATCAACATTTAGCTCAGTGCTGGTGGTAAATGTGGGCTCCACGCATGTATCCAAGCACTTAGGAGGACAGAGAGGACACAAGGCACATGCACTCCCCATCCCAGCTCACTCCTGCCCTGGAAGGACAAGAAGAAATCACGTCAGAGAGGTCACCATGTCAGCAGGACATTAGAAGCAAACTAAAGAGTGAAGGAGATGGTGGGATAAGCAGGGAGTTGGCAGGGAAAATGTCTTCTTTAAAGGACACTATTTGTGCTATCACTACTCGATATTTATCATCCTCAAAAGAAGTTTTACACAAAATCTGTACTCTTTAAAATGTCAGTTGTTGTAAGTTTATCAAACAATTTAAATCTTCAGCTTCTCCTCTTATCTGTCCTATCAAACCATTCCTGCTCCTCAGTCTCTACCAAAAGCTGCCATCTCATATATTCCTCCCAGTTTCACAGACGTGGGAGGATGTGATGCTGGCATGGAGAGATAACCTGCTATATTTTCACAATTACTCGCATTCTAGTTAGATTTGTTTTGGCTCTCTTCAAAACTCAGATGGAATGATTCTATTAAAGAAATACATCTTTTAACCTAAGCCAATCACCCACATAATGATCAAGTTTTTTTGATTTTGTGTAGCACCTCAGATGAAGTTGAACCTTTGTCTCAAGAGATTCTGGATCACTGAAGCTTTAGTCTCTTTATATTAGTTGGGAGGTATTTATGAATCCTGTGTCATTTTTATATCATTATTCAGATAGGAAGAAAGGGAATAAGGAAATGGAAGGGAAGGTGAGGCAAGGCAAGACAAGGGATAGGAGATCTGTTCCAACATAATAAGCATCTGATACCAAACTGAACTTGGTATTAAAGAGCAAATACAAAGTTAAGAATCAATTATCTGTAATCAATAATCTGTAACTATTGGTCTGTACCTTCTTATCCTTGTTCATGCAAAATTTATAAAAATATTTAGTCAATGAAGACTGACAGTACTATAAAAATAGTAAAAATAATAAAGCTAGAAAGCAATATAAAGAACATTGCAAGAAGGGATGAATTAGATAACCTATCAAGCCCCTGCCAGATCTAATTTATTCTGTCTGATTTCTTCATCTGGAACACAGAAAAATGAGTTTAAAAAACAAAAATTCAGGAAACTGGTCAAAAGTCTTTTAGGTAGATCAAATGCTCCATGAATTGTCTATCCAGACACTAAAAGAAGACTTTGCTGTTGCCCATCTCAAAGCTCACCAGCAACAGGTGTCAATATTTTTTAGGGATAGATTAATTTTATACCTGCTGAGGGGAAGGGGAAAATTAATTGTTTTCTTACGACCCCTTGTTCTCTTATTATTATAGATAGAGGTTTGATGTAACTCAGTGCTTAGAATGCTTAAGGTAATCCAGGCAGAGACGGATGAATGAGGAAAGCAAGGGTGGATGATAAATGCAATTTTTCTTGACCACATATGTGGTACATACTTCTTTAGGAACAGTCTGGCAGTGTACGAAGTATTTACTAATTATCAGTATATGTGCTGAATGTCTGCACTTTTATTTTCATTCTTCTCTTGATAAAATTAAAGACTGGTCAAAGCTGTAAGCGGTCTTCCAGGCTTCTCTATAATTTAACAATTGTACTATGGCAACGAAATCTTTTGCAGAATTGTTATGAATATTTATTCAAATAACTTTTTGATTTAGTGAACAATATCACTGTTTCAAAACAAATAAAGAAAAACTCAGGTACGTTTAGCTGCTAGGTAGAAAGAACTGACAAAATTGTCTTGATCAAAATTCAGGGAAAAAAGAGTGTCATCTAACTCTGGGCCCTCTCCTGTTTCAGCCATTTTCATTACTTATTTAGGATGCATAACACCATGGCCTACCCTTTGTGCAGAGTGAGCTTACTGTCAGGGACACAACTGACTACAGAAGTTCCATGTTGATTCTCTGAGGAGCTACAGAACCCAAGGTAAAATGTACAGTAAGCTGTAAAGTGATTAGCATCATTTAAAAGCTATGGGAAAACACCAAGATTATGTGCATGAACACCAGAAATTAGTTTTTTATGGATGGAAATTACTTTCCCAGAGGGAATAGAAAGTAAATAATATAAAACAAAATACAGTAATTCTGGAATAAGAGAGCATAACCAAATCGTTTCCTTTCATGTATTTTTGTTTGAACATAATTTATGTTTTGAAGGACTGCCAAAGTAGTCTAGCCTCTCTCTCCATAAAGTTCTGTGTGATTCTCTCTGGAGCGGGTGTGGGAAGGGGAGTCAAATGAGGCATGCTATCAGGTAACATAAATAGTTTACAGCATTTTGAAATCATGGTGCGTTTATCTGACATGGGAAATTTTGCCAAGTATTGACATTAAAAGAAGAAGAAAGTTAAATAAGATTGACTCCTCGTCTGCCAGAAGATGATTCTTTATGATTTCACTCCAAACCTGCAGCCCCAGTATTTTTCTTGAAAACACATTTTGGATTCTCTCCATTTAAAACTTTTGCTGATCCACCATACTTGGCACATAATTATTTTGTGATGATTTAGGCAGCCATCAAACTATGCCTTATCCTAGCATGGAGGCGGCGGGGTGGGGGT
>JAWWLZ010000042.1:41020712-41039900 GCA_035041345.1 Poliocrania exsul | reverse complement strand
TGGGGGGTGAGGGGGGGGGGGGGGGAAGAAACATGGTTATGCCTGACATAGGGTAATTTTTTCCCTTTTATTACATTATAATTTTTTCCCTTTTATTATGGATAGCAAATACCACTTCATTTACTGTCTATAAGGTATATAATAAATTAATAGAAGAGAGATTATAACTTTTGGGGGGTTTGGTTTGTTTTTGTTTTTTTTAATGAAATCTGGCCTCCTACTTGGCTACTGGATGCTAAGAGCTGCTGTTCCAAGCTATAGTACTCACAACACTAATAGTTACTCAAACTTATAAAAATATCTTTTACCAATCTGGATGCAGAAAAATTTTCATAAAGTCTAAGTGACTTCATTATCTCTCTAGGAAGTTCACTCTCCATACTAAAAACTGAAGAATTTATTCATCATTTGACAAAAAAAAATCTAGAGTCATGATTGATAGAATGCTCTTCTTAGGGCCTATCAGCTATCTCTGTGTGGTCTTTCACACATTTCTAATTCTTTTTCTCATAGCTATTTCTTTTCTCCTTGCAATCGGTGGATAAATCTGTGACATAATGTCCAAAGACACGAGAGATGAAATGATGCATCTTATTCATTAAAAATTTGGTTGCTATTGCAGTATATCCCAGAAGACAATGTTTTTCAAGTCTCACATTTTTCATATGTCAAAAACAAATACTGAAAATTCCAGATCAAAGGAAAGAACAAATGAAAACTGTTTTAATGGGGACATGAAGCTTATTTGTAGTGACTCAAAATGCAGTAAATCAAATGAAAGGCTCTTTAACATAATTTTAGATCAGAAGCATGAAACCCTAGCATGGGAGCAGTGGGCCTGTGAGCACAGTGTATGTTTATCACACTCATCCATTTGTGAAGAAACATGGAAATTGATGTAACACACAGAAAGGAAAAGGAGAAATTGGAAAGGTAACTGGAGCGTATCTTAAGTTCAACACTTGAATATCATCTCTGTTTGCTGTGTTGAGTTCTGTCTCAATTCTGAAACTACAGACTGGATTCTGATCACTGTTGAAATATGCAAACACAGACGTTTTTTCTCAAGTATGTTTGAAGCCTCCCTGGTATTGAAAGGTGAACTTGAATCTGGAAGAGCACTCAGGAAAAGTGAGGATGTTTGGGTTTTAGTTTTCACATTTGTCACACAGGAAGAGACCTCTCGTGGCAGGCACAGGAATCACCATGGAGCAGCAACCTTATAACGAGAAAAAAAAAAATGGATTTTAACCAAGACAAGTATGAAAGGAAATAAGTCCCAAGTTCCAAAAAAAAAAAAAAAAAAAAAAAAGCACCATGTTTTTATAATATATCTTTTTTTTTTTTTGACAATAAAATGCAGTGCAATGGAAATAAACCATAATTAGGTGAAAATTGGGGCGAGGTGGAAGCGGAGTGAGGTTTCAATTGAACTGTGAGAGAAATTATCAAGATGCCCTGGGAAGATTTAAGAATTTCATGTTTCCTAGTCATTACCAGGGCATTTGGGCTACAGTGCTGTAGTGAGTAAATTCTAAAAGAGGCATATGCCAGAGCTGGGCTAGTAATCCCTCCACAGCGACCAGTCTGAATGTGTACAGGATAAGGCATCTCTTGTGTATCCTGCTGATGATACGGAATGCATAAACTAAGATAAGACCAAGCAAGTAAAACAAGTTTAAACGAAACAATCTGTTACTTGTGGCATTATTTTAAATTACCTTATTCAATTTAACAAACAAATCGCCCTTTAAATATTATCAGTGGGAGAAACAATGAAATAAATCCTGAAACATGGTGAAAAATTAAATACAGTATAGCATGTGCAATTATTTTTGAAACCCATCATTTTCAGCTAGTAGAAGATTGACTATTGTGTATGTCTAAAATCAGTGTTGATGATACCAGTTTTATGTTATTCACTGAGACAATAACTACCTTGGCCAATTTCTATTAAAAGAAATTCCTCCATCTTTAAAGTAATAGTCTTGCCAACAGAAGTTCTGAGTAATTAGGAATTGCACCATTTAGCAAAGAGCTTTTCTTAGAGAAACCATGGTTTATAATGCATTTCTCAGCTATGTCATTTGTAAATTTAAACAGAAGCCAGAAAGCACAAATGAGATCTTAGAAGAGACAACATTTGTCCAGGTTAGAGAAATTTTCCTGAAGAGCCAAGTTCATGAATTTTTTGAAACTTAATATTCTAGAGAAAAATGCAGGCTGAGTGATGATTTTGATGTGAAACCTTTCCGTCTTCCTTAGTACATTACTTCACCCTGGCTTAGCAAGTTTCTTGGTCTTTAAAGTAGTCCCTTTGAAACTATTTTGCTCTCATTAAATATTCATTAACTGGTTTCTGGAGAACTCCATGCCACATAGCAGACATATTCATTGCTCTGAACCACACAGTGTTAGATCATGAACATTAATGGATGTGCTACAACTCAGGTGGGTGTTTACTGGCATGCTCTCCCTTTCCTTGTCTTGGAAATTACTTTTTAAGATGTCTTCAGGTAGAACAAAACAACAACAGCAACAAAACTATGATTAAACCCTTGGAATATTTCTGTCACTCTTCCAGTCATCCACAGCAAATACAAACCAATTCATTCTCTGTACTAGGGAAGTGGGATTATTCCATCTTTCTGATGATTTTTCACAAGTTTATGTCATTCAAACTATTCTTAGATAAAGACAATAAGAAAATGCCTGATTTATGCATAATAGTCAGTCTTCTGCCTTTTCCATCTTTTTAGTGTTGCAGAAAGCTGCAGGGGTATTCTACAGCTCTCAGAGGAGAATGGAGGAGGATGTTGCTTTCTGAGTCTTGGGAGTCTTGGTTCTAGTCCATCTAGATTTAATAGGAATGCTTCTCTTACTTGATAAATACTGGCTTCCAGAGCAGGCCCACCAGGACATATAGAAAATCTCCTGGTGTACTTCTATGTGCATTATCATCTCTGTTTCAAAAAGACTGAGGAAGTTCTGTAACCAACCAGCAGAAAAATACAGGCAACCAAAGTCTACCAAGGCAACAAAATATCTGAGCTAAAATACCTGAAATTTGGATTTACAGATCTAAAATGTGAAGTTGATGCCTTTCTTCTTTCATGGCTGTAGCCACTGCATTACTTACTCCCTTTAGAAAATATTAGCCTGAATCTCCAATCAGGGCCTCCAGACATTACTGAAATATAAATAAACCACAATTATTTTGGCGTATAATTCTCAAAGAGTGTAGCCAAAATGCAGTCATTTTCGTTAGTGCTCTGCCACTCTTGTGGGATTTTTAAGTGGTTTTGTCTCTCTCTTGTGGCTGACAAGTTTCATAAAAGCAGTAAGAAAAAAGTTATGTGACTATGATAAGCACTTCCATACTCTTGACTGCGGACTAAGCAGTGTCTCTCATCATAACAAAAAGCAAAGAACTAGCCCTTTTAAAAAAAGAGAGATTATAAGTTTTATCTTGCTCTGGGAAAATAAACACTAACAAAGGTTTGGGGGATATTTTTCATGAAGTTATTGTGGATAATTATCAGCACTCTTAAGCGAGTCAAAATATAAAATTTTGTAAAGGTGCATATATTTTATATTACCACATGTACTTTGATGTTTCAGTAGGAAATACAATTAACATAACTCAACCTATGAATCATCTTTCAAGTTGTTTATACTTATTTCTTCCTACTCTTTTTTCTCTTTAATTATTTATTCAATATTCCCATGGAGAAGTAGATGAGGGGAAAAGAATTATTTATATAATGGAAATCACATATTGTATAACAAAACATTTCATAAATAGCACGCTCACTCTTGTCCTTCAAAAGTGTTCACAAAGAATGGTTTTATCCTCCATGAGGCAGTTTTATCCAAAGTAAACAATGTCCTTCCCAAGGAGTGCTATGTTGACATGTTGTGAAAAATGCATGCAGTATGCATGAGAGACATTGTCCTGGATTACCACTAAAAGCCAGTAAGGATGGATATTTTTACAAGGGATGGGGGAAATTGTTGCATTGAGGATATAATTCATGGTAAGCTTATTAAATGGAAATCTTTATCTTTAGGGACAAATGCAACATGTTGCTATTAATCTTCATTTAGAAGGGGATACTATAATAGCATTATGATAAGTGAACTGCTTGATTTCACTGTAGAACCACTTGGGAATTTTTCAAAGAAACATTTTTTCGTCTCCCTGCTTCTCACTGAGAACTAAAGAACGTAGTTCTATACTGCACTTCACTGTGTCATGCAGGTGAATATATAATGTCTCTTCATTTCATCTCTCTGATAATAACCTTTTTTTCCATATTGACTCATTTACCCAGCAGTTGTGGTCAGTGTGTTTGGAAGCAAATTCTTATTTAGCTGGTAATTTTTGGTCAGGATAATGACTACTCTGTAACTATTAATTGTAAAGACTTCGAGGAAAGTAGCAATTCTATCTGAAAAGCCATAATTTAGGAATTTATTATCTCTTCTTACATTTAAAAATGCATATTTGGAATGAAAATGCTTCAGCGAATTGTGTTAATTTTGTAGAAAATGCATATCAAACCCAAGCTAAATGTAAAAAATAGTTTTGTCAAAATATTCTACACTATTATTTCAGAAACATTTTATTTTTCTGTTTGAGTGATCTTCATGTTGAAACTTTTCATGCTGTGATGGAACATGCAAGACAAATCCCAACGAAATATTTTGACTGAATGAAAAGAAAATTTATCCAGTCTTAGCCATTGTGTTTGAGGAGCATCTAGAATTGCAGGGAGTTTGCTGTTACTCAGAACAGTCTCAAAACATCACTTGCCAAGTGTTATTTTCATTCTCCTGCAAGATTTTGCTAAGATGCATATGTATTTTCATATGCATTTCTGTTATAGATATATATTAATAAACGTTGAATTGTGGAGGGGTTTCCATAAATGTAATTTTTTTGTAAATTATAATAAGAAACTAGATGAGGCTACACTTGATTTTTCTCTCATGTCTGAAATGAAAGTTCATTAAAAATTGTTATATTTTCATATGGAATTAACAATTGGAGATAATCACACTAAAAAAATCATATGAAGAAATTACTGAATTTTGGTATGCCCTATAAAAAGTAATTCTCTGGTTTCAACTTTTTGCTTCCTATACTCTTTTCTGGAAGGATTACCTTTACACCACTTCCAAGATTATCTACTTTTGGATGGACAGAAGAATGTGAGGTACTCTTACTAGCAACCCAGGCAGAAATTAGACATTTAAACATCCCCAGGATATAGTGGGACTTCACAAGTCTATACTTTGTACTTGGTTTTCTGAAGTTGCAAGTAGGCAATGGAAAAGCATTCACAATCCGTTGTTCTGGTGCAATTCTCAGCATACAGCAACAATTCATGTTGAGGCAAAAGTCCTACTTAAAATTCCCCTGGAATGCCCTTTCTCGACTTGCTGTCTAGTGAACTGTCACAGAGTACTCCAAAACATGAGTGATCTGGATAATAACCCATCACGGGATGTGATTTGTATGATTTGATTCTCTGTCTCTGCATGCTACTCTTGTAAATTTATTTCTAGTCTAAAGTTCTGGTCAGACAGTTCCTTAAAATTTGCATGCAAAAATTTTATCAGTTTATTATGTCACCAATTTTCTGATCCTTAGCATGATGTTTAGTCTATTATTTAAGAATTTTACCCAACTTCAAGAAAATCTAGAATTTCGGAAAAGTTAAGCCTTATTAGATACTATTTTGGTCCTATGTAGATTATCTTGTCTACTCTTTTTTTCTGGAATGATGAATATTCAGAATGCTTCTGGAGAGAGATCCCTTGATACATATAAACAATACACTTCATGAGCTGCATTAGCATAGTTCAAATGAAAAGAAACAAATGTCCTGAGGAGCAACTTCTGGAATGAGATCAGAAGCCAGCTACAGGTTCTTTGGAACGAACTCTTAACTACAATGGGATTTCTGATTTATCACAATACAGATTATTATAAATTACTATCAGCGGAGCTAGAGTACAAACCTGAGCAAAACCAAGTAAAGATATGTAATTCTAAAACTAGAAATATGATGCTGAACCCCAAAATGGATGGATTGAAAGAGCTGGATTTTTTTACCCTAGTGTCTTCACTGCGTACAGCATCAAACTCGTTCCCCTGTGCATCTCACAATAAAAAAGAATTGGATAAAAAAGACCTTCACAATAATTTCTTCTTCTTTGTTTCTTACAACCCAACAAAGCTAAGATTTCTCTAAGGAATTAAAAGCATGAAGCCCATCTGTTAGGCAGAAATCCTTATGGTGCCTTCCACATGGGAATGAATCCCACTTGATAGAAATAACCATAAAGTTGTTGTAATTAGTAAAATCTTTAGTCAGGTAAAATAAAAAATTAGAAACTTCACTTACTAGATAATTTTTTTTCTAGCTGTAATTTGCAATAATTTTATGTGACATGGCAAAAGACTTTGACTTCAATAATGCTTCCGATTTTAACTCTTTGCATTGAAAACTAACATCACTAAATTTATTTAAGAAAAAAAGTAGACTCAAATCACTCATTTTAAGGTGAATTTGCTGCATTATTTTGGGGGTTAATAACTTCTTCAACTATAATTTGGAAATATGTGATACAATGCTGAATATCCAATGAATTAAGCTTCAAGAAATGATGATTGAATGTACCATGATGGATGTACCACTCCATGGACATCACTTTTCATATTTTTTTATTCCAAAATGTAAGGGCTTTTATAAGAACCAACTCTTTTCTAAGACAAAGACGTCACCTTAAGACCTTTGTGCAGTGACCTGAGAAAGTAAGACTCAAAGTTTAGCTTTAGTTCTTTTCTTTTTCAAATAGAAAATCTACCAAATCTTAAGGAAAAAAAAAATGTATGTTATGAAGTGTTGTCATAGTGGTTTTCATTTACAACCAAATGCCCTTTCAAGCTTTGTTTATTACTTTTTAAATCTCTCAAATTGATTGTTTGCTTGTGTGTGTACGGAGGAATTTCTGTATATAGTTTGGAGGTGTTTTCTGCAGGGGAAGGTTAAATGTTTCCAACATTTTTCTGAACTACCATCAGATGTCTTCCAGATACTACTGGTTCCCAGAGCACAGATTGAGGAATACTGCGTTAAAGGAGATGTTTCCTTTTTCCATTGACTGGAGGAATTCTAAGGGGATTTGGCATCCCAGACTAAGGTCAAACTTTGTGAACACCATCTGTAGTTTAATTTTAGATGCACATTTTGGGGAGGGTGTTATGTGATCACAAATGATTAACATTTATGGTAGGCAGTATTTAAACCAACAGGGCTTCTACTAAGAAAGAAATGCAGTACAGTGAGCCAATAAAAGCTGCTATACAGTACTTGCACCATTATTGAGGCCTCAGTGAGGTCTTTGAGAGACCACAGGTAAAATGAGTAGAGATGACTTGCTGAGGCTGGGAAATAACTATAGTTTTTCCATGGGGATAAGAAGCACCATTTGACCTGTGTACTTGAATCTCACACTTAGCTTCTGGGGACTCCTTGGACATCCCCAGACCTTTGAGAGGGACTGTACTAGGGACCTTGGCTGTGATCAGGACATATTAACAAATGAATTTTCATGCTCCTGATAAAAAAGTGGCATCATAATCACTATTTTGCAGCTACATCCTTTGGTATTTGCTGCAGCTAGGGATGTGGTAAGGCTATAATTATGGTTTCTAGGAACTTACCATCATCTTCCAGAATGCCTCCATCTACTGTGGCAGTGCTAGCTTTCAAACCAGAAGGATGAGGAACTAAACCAAATACATCTGAATAAATGGAAGCTACTAGCCCGATGCTTCATGTTCTTTTCATGGGATGTGCTAGGACAGCTACAAAAGCCAAATACCAGTGCTGGAATTGCATTCAGCTCAATACAAAAGTCACAGGCCACCAACAATTGTATGAAAATTCAATATCATTTAAAGAGGGAAGGAAAAATTTTAAATTAAATCTGGGAAGGGGTAAAATTTATTATTCACAGGGGACTTTTCTCCACAAAATGGAAGGTTATACTCCTTTTACACATGGAGTGGGTTTATTGTCTAACCAAAAGAGAGAACCACAAAAAACACAGCATGATATGAATAAGGGGTCAACAGTTGGCATGTATAACATATTTAATTTTTCTTTTGACAGTTCCCCCTTTCCCCCACCCTGGGTTTTCATGCTAAGCTCTGAAGTACTCAAACAGTCACTCTGCTGTTTCAAATTCTCACTTCATCTAGTCAGTAGCCAGAAAGCATATGAACTGCCAATATGAAAATTTCCAATGAAACGATGTGTTTAGACTCTGTTTCCATCTCTATTAGAGCCCTAGAGGTAAAAGGCATTTTTTTAAGTATTTGTGACAGAGAAACTTGCATTTTCTTAGGCCATGAACTCAGCCATGTGCAAAGACCTAAATATCACCTACAATACAAAGCATTTTAAAAAATTAATGCTTCCTGTGTGTGCATGTACAAATGATACTAATTCTACTTGACTGACTACATGCATACATGCATTGTGAGCATATAGCCCACATACAGCATAACATAGCAAATAATACATAGTATACAAATCAGACTATTTTTGTATTAATAGGCTTGCCATTTTAAAAGTTGTTTATACCAGAAGGGAAGGGAGAAATTTTTTATTACTTATAGGAGAACTCATCTTAAAGATATATCAGGGAGACAGGTATGAAGTGTTGAAGGAGCATGAGTCTGCCTGAGCTGATCAGGGTTCAAGTTCAGAGCGACAAAAAGAGAAGGAAGAGACCAGCCGAAATAGGCTTCAAAACTCTTAACCAACACCACTTCACTGTTGAAGCTTAGAAAGACTGAGTCATCCTCTATAACTCACTAAGGAAATATCATGTTTGCTGTGATAATGGACATTAAAGCAGATAAAAAGGAAAACAAATATGTTTGCTGCTGGGCTGCTGCTTCTTCTCATAATTATTCCTGTTTTAAAAGGCTGTCCCATCTCCCCTGTCCAGCTAACATGTCAGAGGCAAGACAGATGGGGCAGGTTATCAGTGGCCAACATGGTCAAGCTAGCACTATAACATACTCCTTGTAGCTAGCTACATCATCTGACACTATATTTTTCGATTTCTCTGAAATACGGACATGTGTTATACTGTACTTTCAAGGCACATCCTGTGGGAAAAGTCAATAAATAACTAGAAACCAAATCACTGTTATTTAAACTATTCCAGACTATCTGCAATTTCTAAAAATAATAATAATTAAAAAAAAAACAAAACAAACCAAACCAACAAAAAAATACCAAAACACAAAAATCCCCCAAGGGCAAATTGTAAAATATTTGCTAATGGATATCTTGCCAGTATAAGTACCAATGACATATCTGAATGACTTCTGGGCAATTTAAAGAATCGAACATTTTATTGTGAGATGATGACAAGAAGGAAAATGCTATCATTCTGATTCAGCTTAGAGGCATTAAGGAGTCTGAAAACCTGAAACCAAAGGAAAAAAAGCAAGCCAGCCTGTAATATTGCTTCCATAATTGCTTTTATATGCACCACAGCCACATGCTGTTCCATTGACATTATATCATATGCAAAGGTGTTTCATTAGAGCATAAGAACTTCCATCTATGAGACACTATTTTCCTGGGTTTTAACACAAGTGTAATGTTTACTTGCATGAGTAGGCTTACTAGTTTTATTAGTAAGATTCATACAGGCCAGGATGGAGTTCCAAGCAGTGATGTTTTCTCCTGTAGCTGCCTTTTAAGTATATTTTATGCATGCCATAACAATTCCCATTTCCATGTCTTTTTCTTCTGGTATTTACAGGAAGGGGGCAAAGGCATGACTGTTTTCGCTAGGTTCAGGTAGGAGAAAAGATTTTATTTGAATGATAGGGGAAAAATCTGATTTCTACCCAAATTTTCAGCAGTTAATGTCATTTTGGTTCATATGTGCATGTTTAAACTCTATCAATAAATAGATGAGGAAAAGCAATGATTAAGTATTTGTGAAACATAAAGCAGACACTTAAGGGAGAGTCATTAAAGACAAAGACAATTAGTCAGACTAAAAAAACAAAACACTGAGATATGTATGTCTAGCCCAGATACACACAGTAGCTGCAGTCTGGAAGCATTTATCCCTGGATTACTTTTTATCTATTAATAACATTTGAAAAATGATTCTTACCCCAAGTTAGTTTCATGAGGCAAGTAAAATGTAAAAACTTGCACAGAGTCTCAAATAGGAGCTATGGATGGTACTTGAAGAACTCTCCATATGTTGTTGTCTCTGGACTAATGTAGTCCCTAAAGAATACTGTTCCTTCAAATAAAGAAAAAGATCAAGTTGTCCATTATAAAAAATAGAGAAACAGTGGATTTATTTTATATTCTGTGTCTAACTTTATGTAGATATGAAGGGCACCTAAAAAGATCAATTAGATGCATAGAATAACATAAAATTATATGCCTTGAAAAGGCATTCATAGCCTGATCCAAAGCCCATGAAAGACAATGTGTCCTATCACTCATCTTATTGTATTTTGAATCAGAGCCCTAGCCAAAAAAGTACAAAATCACGCATAGTTGACTGCTAGCAGATTATTTTCTTTTCCCTGAATCATATGACACAGCATGATCAGATTGACAGTGAGAGTATAGTAATGAGTGGTGAGGGAGAAAATCCCAGAAGAGTATATAATGTGGCAAGGCACATTCATTAAAAGATCAAAAAGGACATAAATCATGAGGCAGCCTCAGTTTCAGGTCTGGCTGTTAATGCAGGTTTTATTGCAACTATTTTCTGTGACTTTCAAATAAAAAAAAAAAAGGCATTTGCTGAATTATCGGCAGTATTTGATACGTACACCGGCCCCAAGATGCAGAGCACCTTCTGAAAGAAATGTGATCACCCCTGAGCAATCTGAACTATTGAATCTTTTACTGCATTTTAAAAGAAAAATATGTCCTATGTAATTCAATCATTCCCCTATTTCTTTCTTTTCTTTTTTTCTTTTTTTTTCTCTTTTAATGTCAGAGTTTAAAATGTTACTGCTTCCTAAATCAAAAGCATACATATTGTTAATAGGACACAAAAGAGGAAACATGCAGATGCTGAACAGTAGCAATATGAGATATATGGCTTTTGAATTAATACTGAGATTTCAGCTTCTTAGCTGTCGTCTCTGTAAGCCTTATCTCATTACAATAATGGAAATGAAGTAGAGATGTGCACCTTTCAACATCTTTGAGGGAGAGAAAGTATTCTACTAACCCGAGTATGTTTCCCATTTATTTTTCTATTAAAGTATGTGGGTTCTGCTTTTCCATCTGGAGCCTTCATCGAAAGATATTTTCTTTTTCCTGTGTGAGCAACTTGAATAAAGAATATCATCGCCATGCAAAATCTTTGCTGCTTCTTGAGAAACAGAAAAGAGAAACATTTATCATAAATGGAGTTAATCTCCCAGCACTACAGGAGACACAGAAAAGCACTGTCAGTCCTCAAGTGGCTCTTAAGCTTTTTGCTACATGTGGTTAGCTGTCAGCTTCTCAAGAGTGTCCTGGTTAATAAACAAGGCCAGCAGCAGCATGAATTTGGTGGCAAGCCCAACGAAATGAAGAGTAAACATTTCTGTTCTCTTTGGACACCATTAAAGAGGTAACATTACTAAATTCTAAGGAAACAAGTACTTGTGTGCAATATTTGAGCAACCTGGTCTACTGCAAGGTGTCCCTGGACATGGCAGGGGGGTTGGAACTAGATGATCTTTAAGATCCCTTCCAACCCAAACCTTTCTATGATTCTATGATTTGCAGATTGGCTTGTTAAATATACATAGGTAAGTATCTCCAAATATACGTAATTATCACAGTTCTCTACATCTCCAGCTGTAATCGATAACTGTCAATAAAACATTTTGAGAAGATTTGCTCTTCTGGCAACTTTGAGCTTTTTTGTGCGTAGATGAGTGTGTAAAAATAAAGGCTAGGATAGGTGAGAGAGTTAAGAGAGGGCTGAGAGCCAACAAGGCTGTTTAGCTCATTTGTCAAGGGAATCATAGCAGCTAACAACCAGCAGGAAAATAGATGCACAAAACAATTCAGTACTGAAAGCTACCTCAGATGTAACTGTTTTTCTTCAATGAGCAGGACGGCTTTAATGCAACTTTTACAAACCATAAGGCTAGAGTTTACAGCTGTAGTAAATGACACTTTGAAATAATATGTATTGGTGAAAAACATATGAGGTTGTCCAGTAACTCTGCTCTCACTGCTACAGCCCAAATTAAACCATGTTATTGTTACAGGATGATTTAGCCTTCCTGATGGAGAGCTGTTACTGTTTTTCTTTTAAAGAAGTTGCTAAGGTAAAGACACAAGTGGAAGACTACTTAAGAGAAGTGAACGGTGTGAGCCAAGTGTTTTTAGCAGAAAATACTCAGTGCACACACTGTTTATGAGCTGGGGGTTGAATCTGAATAGAAAGTCATAGCTATACACTCTAAAATAAAGACTGAAATAAAATGTTGCACAGATTAAATACCTGGCTTTTGGCTTGAAAAGGGACCTGAACAATAGCTTTTTCTCAATAAGGGTGCTAGCTGAAAGAGATGCCGGTAGGGAAATCACCTGATTAGGCAGAACCCATTCTGTTTAGAAAAGTTGAATTTTTTGGATTTTTTTATTTGTTTTTTTGTTGTTTGTTTGTTTTATTTTTTGTTTTCTTATGGGGGATTGTTAATAGACAGAAAAAAAAAAATCAAAGACAATTGACTGTGTGATTCCCATGTCTTCAGATGGAATAAAACACCAATTTTTGTAGTATTTTAATTTAGAAGGTAGAATAATATATGTATTATCCATAATATAAGTTATCCATATGTATTAACCATGTAAGTAGAAAACCTAACATACTGCAAACAAATTTTGAAGACTTACTTGCCATTAAGTGATAATTAAAATACTAATTAACACATCTTTAAACCATTGCATAATCCCAGTTTATTCAAAATTTGAGCTGTCAAATAAGGCATAGAAGTACTGCTGCTGTAACTGTGACAATTACAAGACAAAGAAAGAATTTGAGTCTGAAATGTCCAACCTTTTCAAAATTTATCAGTTAATCCAATAAAATATCCTTTCTCAAATTTATGTTTCATAATTACATTAAAAATAACTATACCTAGAAAATGTGGCAGGATTTTTCTGATATCAGAGTATTACCAGAAAACCATTTTTAATCATGATATAAAACCTGAGATCATGTCATCACATCTATCCCTTTGTTATTGTTTCTTCTGAGGTTAAAATTGGATATTTAAAGCTTCTCTATATTCCAGAAAATGTCTGGAAATTCCAGAAAATCCTACATATAGTTCTCAAATGCTTGCTAAATAGAGGTCTGGAAACAAAGCAGGAACATTTCAGATACCTTTGAAATTAATATGAAAGTGCTTTTGACTTTGATGACATCAAGATTTCATCTTATATATCTCCATTCAATTAATATACAATATGTTTTGTTTTGTTTAAAAAACTGTTGGTGTAAAACTATAGCTCTGACATTTCTTTCTTTTAACTTATTTGGACGCCGAAGTGTAAGTTGTCTTACTGCAATAA
This sequence comes from Poliocrania exsul, assembly GCA_035041345.1. Taxonomy (NCBI): domain Eukaryota; kingdom Metazoa; phylum Chordata; class Aves; order Passeriformes; family Thamnophilidae; genus Poliocrania; species Poliocrania exsul. Next base: position 41,026,245 of record JAWWLZ010000042.1, on the reverse strand, counting down.
ATGAAGCTCAATAATTGAATAATTGCAGTTCAAATTTAACAAACATGTCAACTCATGCAATTACCTTGTAAAGCTCCTTTAAAATGCAATGATGGCAAATAACTAGCATTGCTGATGCCAACTTAAAGAAAAAAGCATTCAAAATACAGTCTTGTCGAAATGCAAATAACTGTCTTCAACTTTTAAAGCAAACAGAATTTTTTTGTAACATCAGTGAACTCATAAAAAGCTTTTGCAGTAAATGTAGTAGCTTACTTTTGCTTAGGGATTCAGGTGAACTTAAGTTCCAGTTTCATTCCTTAATCAAACCCTGCTTTTTATGAGGTGATTATTTTTTCAGCACAGGATAAAACCATTACCTAATATACCTACCATACATAAACTACTAAGAAAAACAGCATTTCATTTAACTAATATGTTCATTTAAGTCCAAATACTTGAGTAATGAATAGCTACAAATTTATGACCAGCCTCCTACCACAATAAAAAAGGATACTGCACATGATTAAACTATTAGTTAATTTCCTCTCAGTTTAGTTGCACACTCCTACAACACATATGGATGCACAACAAACTAGACATTTTTTCCAGTGCTTACAAATGGAAACCCTTCAGCTTTTGTTGTTGTTGTTGTGTCTGAGACAAAACAAACATATTTAACACAATTAAAAATATTTAGTTCTGTTACTTCTCCTGACATTTGAATTACTGGAGACATTCTACTTTCCTCTTCTAATGAGGTGCATTAGTCAAGAGCTAAAGGACCTTTGACCCTAGGATCAAGTGCCTACCCTGCAGGGACTGAGCTCATATATGGGATTATAGGTTGACAGGACGCAGCTGGAAGAAATACCTGAGAATTCACACTTAAAGTAATCCCTGAAAATTGAATGTAGGTATGTGGAAATAACAATTATGTTCTCTAGTGATGTTCTCTAGTGTAAAGCCTTATAAAAACTTAACTATGGGTTTGGGACCCTGTCAGTGGCTATACTATTGAATAAAGTAGTCAAGCCTGTTTAACACTACACTCAACAGGGACTTAAATTTTGTGAATGAGTTTAATGTCCAGTTGATTTTATTGCTGGCTCTTTTCCTCTGCTAATGATGTCCTGTGCTGCATACTTGTAAAATGCCACAGGATTTACCCATTATCAAATGGAGAAAACCCAAACAGTTTATTTGCAAAGGTTGTTTTGTTGGTTTGGGTTTTTTTAAAAAGTGATGACAGATACTTATAAATCCTTAAGACACAAGAATTGATGTAGAAGTGGTAGAATAGAAACATTGCTCATGTTTACTGTACATAAGAGAGATAAATTATTAAAATCAAAATACTTGGTATACTGTATATTTAGTAATTTCAATTTAAAATAAAAAATCTAGCTACTCTTTTTTAGTAGTTTCTGCCTTTTTTCACTCATTTCTACTTTTTGACAAGAAATGTACCATTTAAAAACAATATCATGTTAGACTACATTCCAGTAAAAGTTCGGTTCCTAATGGATGGAGTCCATTCATATTGCAAGAAAATATTTTTGTGTCAAATTAAGAAATACTAAAGATAAACAAATCTTTGAAGAGTTTTAATTTTCTCAAGAATTTTATTAAAATGGGCATGTAATCTCAAAGTTTCAAGTAAAAAGTTTTCTCTGGGGCAAGAAACTCTTAAGACTTCTAGGCTTTACATGAGTTGAAACAAGATGCTTCTGTTTTCATCTTGAAACTATACTGCAACCTTCCATAGACAATTTTTTTTTCATGTCTTAAGGTTTGGACATACCACTGAACATGGCACCTTTGTGTGTTTTCAGGGAACTAGTATAAGGCTTTTTTTCTCCTCTTCTGACTTGAAAATTCTTATACTGATTCAGAATACATTAATTAATAAATGTATTGTGAAGTGAAAAGTGTAACCAGGCCTGACACAAGGCAGGAACCTTTCTTTGCCATTAGTCTGTTACACTAGAAGGACAGAGGCAAGCAGGATGCTGCTGTTTCTCTGCTCTGAGGAACTGTCCTGCACCGAGATGTTTTCTCAGTAGAATTGTGCAATGTGCTGATGCTGCAGGATGAAACAACAGTAAATTTCACCTGAGTAACTAAAGAACTAACCACAAAATGAACATTATATAACAGTTCATTAAGTAGACTGTATGTCTATTTATGTTAATGGTACGTTTACATATAGGTTAACACAGATTTGAATCGGACTCTTAGAAAAATAAAATTACATTGCTGATATCCAAATACCATCAAGGGTCCTAGGGAGTTCTTTCAGACATTATAGGGCTTTAATCTTTCTTTCAGTTTTTAGGGAAAGAGCTGGTGCTAAACCAATCTAGCTGAGTAAAGGCAGCCAGAATTTACAGGAGAAAATTTGCTTTCTTGTCAGCACATTCTGATCTTCTGTGTTCAATTGCTGTATGACTGATATGACCATGAGGTTATCTTGATAGCCTCACTAAGGGTTCAGACATGATCCCCGTGGACTAGTGCTGTTTCTCATGAAAGAGTACATAATTTCTCATATATTGTATATACTTTGGATTTGCCATTTTAAAAATGCAACTGTTTTAAAAACACAATCAGGATTTTGCCATGAATAGTAACTTACTATCTAAAGTTAAGGGAATTTGTTTTGTGATAATCCTTTAAGATCAATAGCTGCCTTGTTGTCTGCCTTATGCTGGCTAAAGAAAACAAAATAAAAACATATATTATCCATTATTATAATTGCAGGGAAAGCAAGCAAATCTGTACTCCTTTCTGGAAAACAAAATAAATTTGTGGCAAGGAGAAGATTTATTTACAATTGAAGCAATCACAAGGATAGTAATAAGATAAATCCTGTAAAAAGTGTAATTATTCTGTTTATTGTAAACTTGACATCGCATTTGGAATGAACTTTTGAGAAAGCTCCCTTCCCTTCCACAACTAGTAAGATGGAAGTTTTTGCACATAAATGAAAACCTCTGTTGCTGTGTAGGGTGTGTATGTTTAGTTGTGGGTGGGTGTACCTAAATTCCTAGGTCAGAAACCACTGGGTTAAAAGGCAATGAATTTAAACTTAGTAAATAAAATGTTCCACAGAAGAAACTAATCAAATTCATTCTGTAAAATAAGACAATTTCAGGTAAATGTTTTACTAAAATTAAGCATCATAGACATGGGATATTTAGAGCATTGACTGTATCAGTACTGAGGCAACCCACTTTTCTTTAGTGGCACCTATATAAATAGTAGCATGGGGAAAAATCACCCAAGTCAGAGTGACAGAAAGAGGAAATCATTATATTATTGACATATTATCTTTATTGCCCTCTTGATTTGTGAGGCACTAAGGGACCAACTATGCACCAAAAACAATCAGAGTTTGTAAATATGAACTTGATGAAAAGAAAGGTAAACAGATGACATTCTACACTGAGATATCAAATGGTATTCCTTGGGGGGTTTGGACCTAAAAATGTGATTCTGATGATAATCAGTAGGAAGAGACTATAACTGTTCAATCATTTAATGAAAAAATAACCCAGGATTATTATGGATTTCTTTAGTCTAAAACAGACAGCAGCAACCCAGAGGAATTCAGCATAAGCCAGTCTTGCTGTCACAAACTCTGTTCAACCCAGAAGCAGAAATGCATGAGCTTTTCTACAGCAATCCAATCTCTAGTAAGGGCCAAAACACTGATAATAAAGGAAAATTGTGTGGGGAATACTGGGTTATTATTTTTTTATTTGACTCTCCAAGTATGTTGGACAATTAGAAATATATATTAAAAAAATTGGTTTATTGATAGTACCAACACAATGGCAAGAACCATTGGAGAAATTTAAAAAATATCAAAAGACTTTTTATTTTTTCTGATACCTTTGAAAGTTCTGCTTCCAAATATTTGTAAATACACATAAAGATATTAATGATTTAAACTCTGGAATTACCACTCCTCCCTTTGCTTCTTCTTTTAGTAAACAAATATGTATATCTTAAAGTCAGATATCAGCTATGCTGATTACCATGACTACAAAAAAGAAAAAGGCAACAGAAACTCATCTACTACTTGACCTAAACCTCTAACCTCCATCTGAATTATAGCAGCTTTTAGGAGTACATCCAAGAATCTACCACATCCACAGGAAAATTGTTCCAGTTGCTGTTTGTGTTCTGTTAAAAACATTTTTACTTCTAGCTAGTGAAATAGAATGTGTGAAATAGTGATGGCTACAACTTCCAATTATACTAGAAGCAGTGAAGTTTTATGGGTGTCAGTTAGAAAAACCATGATACTTGAGATTATGATACTATCCTCAGCAGCTAAATTGCTTGTGTATTACCAATTGTAAGACTGAGTTCTTTGAATGTAAAAGCTTTAGAGCAAGAACATTTCTCTTCTCTATGGGACTGAGAAAAAAACAATCCTGATCTTAGTTTCACTATTCCACAGAAATCCAAATAAGAAATACATTCACAACAGGAGTAAGATAACAAGAAAGAGACACTGAAAGACTTCAACAATATTGCAAAAATAAAGAGGGACTTCAACTAACATGTACTTTACCTTAGTATTCTAGATGTACTTGAAAATTGTTTCCTCAGTAAATATAAATGGATCCCTTCTTCTTCAGTTTTTTATGATTTCTCCCGCCTTCATTTTCCTTTTAGAACTGATGTAAGTGCAGCTGTGGTTTTTTAAGAGGTGTTTACACTATTTCTTGCACACAGCTCATCCATCACTTGCTGCTCAGATACAGCAAATTCAAAATGCAACTTGAGTGGCACAGCCGTTTGCCTTTCATGAAGTGGCTTGTCTGGATCTGGAGCATTGGTGTGTCACCAACAGCACATTCCTGGGATAAATGTTGTGGTTTCTCCCATCTTCCAGAATATGTCAAAGAGCAGAAATACTAATGTTGAATTATGCTCCAGTGAAACCAAAGACTCATGCTAGAATAACACCATTTCATACTCACCACAGGTCATACAGGGGCTCTGTTTCAGGTGTCATCCTTGGTACAAGATATTTTCCTTTGCTTCAGCTTACCATTTCTAACTGTTCCAAAGCTGGCAGTTTCTTCTAACCTGTTTTTCTTTAATATGTAAGATCATTTCACTGGTTAAATGCTAGATTCACACATTTCATAATAAAAATATATTATCAGTTATTTATATTTGCTGCTTGACAAGGCCAGCCAAGTCTGTCCAGAATGATGTCTGCGATTGATTTACTTTTATCAGCTCCTGCTTTGTACTGATTGGGAGCTACAGTTTTAGTTTATATCAAAAATGGCAATTCACAAATACATCCCTTCACCTTAGTGAAGTTTTAAGTGTACATTTACATGTGGTACCAAATTCATACTGTCAGTGTGAGGAGACAGAGGAAAATTCTGTCTACTTAAATTATTGGATATTAAAATGAACCTGGTATTCATACCTGCATGCTTCATACCAGAAGGAAGCCAGAATTTTACCTGTATTTTGTCCTCTCTTTCAAACTTACATTTACATCTGTAGTGAGACAAAAAAA
>JAWWLZ010000042.1:40985034-41020612 GCA_035041345.1 Poliocrania exsul | reverse complement strand
AGAAGGAAGCCAGAATTTTACCTGTATTTTGTCCTCTCTTTAAAACTTACATTTAAATCTTTATTGAGACAAAAAAAAAAAAAAAAAAAAAAAAGAGAAAAGAAAAAATCTAAAAAATCTAATCAGTTATAAGAATACAGAATTGAAAAATATAATTTTCAACATTCATTTGACATAATTGCCAATGATGGCATAAATTAAAAAAAACAACAACAACAAAACCCACAAAAACCTAAGGCTCCTGAGTTTCTTAATACTAATAAAGTCTTAAGTTACTTTATTATCTAATAACTAGTATAAAGATTAATGGGTGTATCAAACACAAGCTAAGGAAGTTAAAGCTCGAGTTCATTTTTCTAGGGATGGGATTTCCTCTTTAATTCAGTACTGGATGAGCTTTTTCTCACTTCTACTCACAAAGCCAATGATTTCGTACGCATTCCAGTTAGAAGTTAGATTGTCAATGCATCCTGAGATTTTAAACTTACATACTGAGTCTCATGTACTCTCTCCAAAAAGGAAAATCAAGCACCACAATCTTAAATAGAAAAATATTTTTTAAAAGTCATTACTTAGAGTAGGGAAGTGTAAATTAGAGATGAACAAGTACTACAAGGTTGTCTGGTCTCTACAAAATGATTTGAGTCTGTTTTAGCTCAGATTAAGAAGCCTGGACTTCTAAATCTAGTCCTAAGTACTCCAGCTTAATTCCAGAATACTAATAAATAAGCCTGCTGTCACACAGGAAGTGTCTGAACAAAATCTTCTATCTAGATAAGACTAATTATAAACAGTGACAATATTTATTATATAGTCACATAAATAAGTTGGGGGGAAAAATCTAGAATGTGGCTATATGATATGTCATTTATCTTGTTGAGATCTTACCTCATAATAAATATGGGGTAGTGTTTTGAGCGTAGGAGCCTGCATTGGCACAGACAAAGCTGGTATGCTTTACAGTGCTGCTGTGAAGGATACATTCCAAAGTAACCTTAGCAGGTGACTGTAAGGAAAAAAAAAGTCGAAAAATCTTTTTTTTTTTTTTTTGAGGGTGTGTGTGTCTCTGTGTGTGTGTGTGTGACCATGGTGCTTTTTATGCAAGAGCTCAGAAAGTTGTATTTATTATATCATCAAACTCTACCATGCCTCTTCACCAACTGTTAGCTCGGAACTAAAGCACTTCAAATATTGATAATAGTTTCACTTATGAGCAATAAATGTGTGGTCATACCTTGAAAAACCATTTTAGTAGAGTATCATGGCAAGTGATTTCTGCACCATTTAAGTTAAGCAGTGAAATGCAATCAATGTTCTGTTTGCTTTAAAGAAAAGTTAACAGGCTTTGGAAAATTTTCTAAAAAAACAAACAAACAAAAAGAGATAAAAGATATGTTATATTATTTAAAGAAATCCCATCTATAAAAGAAAAAGCTACTAAAAAGCTGTTCGAGCTATAAATCTGCAATTAATAACACCACAATTTGGGGCCTTGACAGAAAATCATTCTAAGTAGAGTTAAATACAAAATCTTTTGCGTTTGGCATGTGGAAAATTATATAAGCTATATTAGAATAGCAGAAGTGACACAAAACAAGAGTAAATATATTAGGATTTGGGGGAAGTTTTTCTTCGATTTCTTCTGAGTCAGGATTTAATCTTTTCTGTTCTGAATACATCTTATAACCCTATCTCCATTAAGGAGCACTGAAAACTTCAAGGATACTCTATTCCATATTCTTGTATTTAAGACTTCTAAAATTTGTTTCTATGGTGCAATAGCAGAATAGATCTGTGGACTACTTAATATCGAGCATTAGCCTATATAAGTACTCTGAAAATTTCTTCTTGGAAAAAAAGGTGACCACAAACTAGAATATGCCAATATTTTCATAGTTTACTCATAAATATGAGGCTTTAGTTGCTCATCCCCGATTGCTTTATGTTAGTTTCTATCTAAAGTTTCAGAATATTTCTAAATTTGGGGGAAGTTCTGAACTATATTCAAATCTTGGCTACTCTAGGATTTAAAATTTAACAGAAATGTGTGTGTTTGTCCTATAGTATGGAAATGGTTCAACATCATGATATAAATATATATTGCCCTTGAATTTTTTACCCAGCAAAAACCTTCCTGTAGTCCTACTCAAGTTTACCAGCTTCCAGACAGTTTACCATCAGAGTTGTTTTTTGCATATTGTGAAATATATATTTTATATTTCTATATAAATATATCTTTATATGTATAAAAAAATCTTTATATATATATATATCTATATATCTATATATCTATATCTATATATATATATCTCCATGGGGTTTGCCATAACAAGTACTACTGTATATTATGTTGCATGTATCTGGGAAACACAAATATGAAATTACACAAAGATAATCACTAGAGAATGAAGCATTAGAAACCTTTTCTAGCACTGATAGCTGAGCATGTTGCTTGCTTTGGTTATGGGTCAGAAAGAGAGGAGCAGAATTACGTGGGGCTAAACTGAATAACACAATCTGAACCCTGAAAGTACAGATCTCAGCATTTTCCTTGATTCCAAGCAACTTCATAGACAACTAGACCTGGAGTGAACTGTTTTGCACAATTTTGATTTACTGTCTGTCAAAGATATGTTTCTTTACATGGACTTGATCCATATAGTCCTATATAGACTTTTTATAGTTCTGTGGGACTTTTTTTTCCCTTTTGGTGTCACTTTTGAATTTGTGGGTTGTTTAATGAGAAGATATTGTATGAAGATAGAAGGAATCAAAATACTCTTGCACCTTTCTCTCTTGTTCCCTTCTTTCCTTTCAACTTAATTTTCTTTATTGATGTTTTTTCTCCTAGTGGTTTTCTTATTTATTACCTAGATTTTTTGCTTTTAAATATAGTATGTTTTTAAGAAAAAAAATAGTAGGAAAATAAATCTTTGGGCAATGATTTACTGTCCAAGCTTATATCATCTCCTTTATCTCTCTTGACATAGATTGTTAATTTCACTCCATCAAATTACAAAAGTTACATTTTATTCCCTCTGCTCCATTTGAGTTGTACTTAACACATAGATTTGAGAAAAAAGGTTGTTTCCAAATTATTACTGCTGTTTCTGATCATCTGAGCACAGTGTGGGGCCTGCCTATGGCATAAATTAAAATAGTCTGAAGATCTGTGTGAAGCTGACAGTAATAACCTTAAATAACTTCCTCCACTGTTGTTGTAAAGAAGAGACTACCTCCTTGATCAACTTTGTGTTGTCTAGATAGTCACCTTACTTCAAAGGCGAGGCACGTTAAAATTCTAGTAAATCACTGGAGCAGTTGAAAGGAAGTGTATGGAAAATAAAACTTGTAGTTTTTCTGAAGTTGTTCTTTCTATAATTATTGTTAAGCATGTATGCTTCTCAATATATTTATCTGAATCACAGTTACAGAGAGGAAAATCTTCCTAGTTTGCTAGCAAGGTCTAGATTCATTGGCCTGGATTCATGGTTTATGTTTTCCTCACATCATCTCCTGTATGACTGATACTCAATTGCAACTAGAATATTTACTGCATAGGTATATTTGTTTTCATTGAAGCAGACAGAGAACCTCTTTTTCTCACTTTTCTTGATTAAATTAAGTTTTTGAGCACAGAAAGCAGGGAGAGGAAAAGCACCAGAAGATCTAAGAGTATCTGCAGTTTTGACATAAGGCAACATTTCCTTCTGAAAACAACAAATTGTGGTTCCTGATCCAGTGCTGGAGCCTAAGCCTCCTGTCTCCTGTGTGTCTTCTAAACGTGGTTTTACTAGCATGTTTTTTAACCTTTGACTAATTTTCCCTGGCTGGGAAACTGAAAATATGCAAACAAAGATAATCAAATGTATAGTTATAGTGCATAAGCCTAGGTATTTAGTCTACACATGAAAGGTTATATTTCACCTGTCCTTAGGTGAGGTGGTAGTTTTTGTGAGGCCCTCTCTTTTGTCTTCTGCAAGACACTGACAAAACAAGTGTATATTATTATTCATGGAGACTCTGTAAGGTAAGGAATCATAAAATTAATCCAACAAAATAATAGTGTCATGTTCTTTATTGCAAGAGTCAAAGCCCAAGATCAAAGGCTCAGGAAAAAACAAAGTTTGACAAAAAAGAATCAGTTGGGAGTAAGGGTCACAGACAAATAGGAACAAAAGAATAAAGAGCAGAAGAAAACATCTGCAAGCCTTGCTTGTGGGGAGGGAGAAGGAAGTAGGAAAAGGGAGGAACCTTTCCACATACTTGCCCTCAGAGGTTTGCATACATTTGTGTACTCCACATTGTCTGAACCTGATTTATAAAATAGTTAAAATAGTTGCATTTCAGAGATAATGAACATCACAGATGACCTCTCCAGAGGGGTTTCCCTTCCCCTTTAGGGACAGGAGGAAAAGAACTTTTTAGCCACAGAGGAGCACAAAGACTTTTAGGAGCTTTAACTATCTAACTCCCATAAATTTCGTGGGATATGTTATAAATGTGCAGACCTGTGCGAGCAATTTTTAAAAAATGTAATCTCCTTATTCTTTCCTGCTTCTCATCCCAATCTTTATGTGTGGCTCCACTAAACAGAGTGGGCAGGACTACAACAGATCCAGAGGTAGATTCATGTGGGGTGAACAGAACTAGACTTGCTCTGACTCCTGGCAGAGATTTGGAGTAATGAGCCCCAACCTTGCCAATGACTGAGCACTCACACAGAAACAGCACAAAATTCACCTTATATTCTTCCTTAATGCCAATAATTATCTCGGGATGGGCTGCAATAACCAACTGCAAACCTCTGGAGGCTTTAATTTATACCAGTATTCATTCTTGCAATCACTTTTCATTCCTGTACCTTAAAGCCAGAAAGATATATGTACCTTCTGCCTAGTAAGTCAATGGGAAGGCTTCAATAAAACCACTGCTTTCACAAAACTAGCTTCAGATTGGCAAGGCCAGCTTTCCTAGGCTTTCGCTACAGCCAGTCCTGAGAAAAATGCCAGTTAGGAGTTTCCTTTAGTATCTGCCTTTAGTATCTGACGAGACTATCACTTCCCATTAATATGAAAGTTTCCTGGGCAGAAATATTTGTTATATCACTACAGAATATTGCTTCTTTCTTATCTTGCTCTGCTTATTTCCTGCAGAAGAGGTTAGCAGCAGTACATTGGTACATCTCCATGGACTAAGCATTATGTAACTCACCTTTTATCCATTGCACTCAGTAATACATTAAGAAAAAATTCTTTATATGTATTCTCACACACGAAAAGTTAGGATATGCAGAAAATGTTTAGCAGACAGAAACACAGTAGAAAATAGCATCCACAAAAGGGATAGTTCTCCTTCTTGCATGATTGATATGTTTTTGACAGTGTATGTTTTACTACTTATAATATTTACTTGGCTATATTTTTGTTCAACTGCTCCTGAGGTAACTTCTATTTATGACTAGTGGAATGTATAAAATAGTGCAGTTTGCTCATGAAAGACCTGATTCTGCAGTATTCTTACATCTTTAAATTTTTAGAGCAATTTAATTTCTCACTATATGAGTCCTTTGCAATGTAAATTCTCATAACTGCTTTCAATGGTTTCCAGTGCACCACAAATAAAGATGAGACAGTAAAACTGAGAGATGATCTTTCCAAAATATGTCATTAAACTCAAAACAAGAAAGGACTTTTGTTCAGACTCTGACTCAGAATTATGAAACATCTTTTCCTCCAACACACCGTAAGTGAGTATTAGATGTGGTCATCAAAGTAACCACGGAAGAGTAAACTCCCCTATCAAATTGGTGGGCATTTTTTTTTGCAAACTGGGACTGGTGAGCTTTTTTGAGAAACAATGCTAAAACGTTTTGCAGTGTGAAAGACTGAAACAAATTTATCTGCAGTGGCAGATTTTTAATCACTTGAAATCTCCAGGTTGATAACTGCACAACACATCTGAGTTAGACACAACTTGTTCAGAATGAGAACTAATTAGATTTTAGTGGTGAATTAATCTTGGCTAAGGGCCATATTCCCACCCTGCTGCTCAGTCACTCTCCACCCCAGCAGTAGGTGAGAAGAAACCAGGATTAGAAAGCTTACATGTGGAGATAAAGACAGGGAGATCGCTCACTGATTACTGCAATGGGCAAAACTGGCTCAATTTGGGGAAGACTAATTTAAATTTAAAATTTTGCCAGTTAAAATATATTAGAATAGTGAAAAGAAAAGGCAAACATTAAAACAACTTTTCTCCCCATTTTCTCAGGCTCAGCTTTGCTCCTTCATTCCCAACATACACACCCCAACAGTGGCACAGGGTGGGTGGAGATGTGAGGATCAATAGGTAGTAGTTCCTCTCTTCTGCTCCTTCCCTGTCACAGCTTCACCCTGCTCCAGCAGGGACTCTCTCCATGAGCTTCAGGTTTTTCTGTAACTTCATTGTGGATCCTGAACAGATTGCAGTGGATACTTGCTCTGGTGCCTAGAGAACCTCCACATCCACTCCCTCTTCCTTGGCTTCCTCTGATCTTGGTGTTTCCTCCACTGTTCCTCACTCTTTTCGTTACCTCTGTCTCTTCCCAGCAATTTTGCCTTTTTCTGTTTGCTCAGGGACACCACCAGTTTCACTGATGGGCTCAGCTGTGCCCTGCAAGGGGTTCAGCACAAAGCGGACCCTGCCCTTACCCCACAGAAGTCTCCTCTGCAGCCCCCAGCTGCCAGCACCTGCATGTCTACACACAACACAGTTTTCAGTAAGACGTAAAGGGGTAAAATCCAATGGCTGGTGCTTGAGTTTGAGAATCAGCATTACAACACTGAAATTTTGTCTTTATTGATAATAGACACCAAGTGCTCTCATCAAAGCAAGTTCCAGCTACCAGTGTCACTGCTTCCACACAGAACTTGCAACTAGTTACACCACTGATATGAAGCCTCTTCAGAATTTATAAAATAGAAACCATATTTTTATGGAAGACAAAGTCATAAATGGAGATTAGTTTCTGAAATTGGGTACAAATCCCACTTTAAGGCTTGTAAATGTTGCAGATTCATGTGGTTTTGTCTGGTCAACACTTTACTGTAAATATCACCTATCTTGAAAAAAACCACAGTTTCAATTTCTGCATTTTAACATCTTTCATGAAGCTTTCTGCAGAGAATTTGACAGCCTGTTTAAAATATATGTAGAGAAATTCAAACATAAACATTTTATGATAGTTAAAATATTTGCTTATATATTTAGAGTATATCAACATCATATTGTGTTATGCTGTCTTTGAATGCTGAAACGTAAAAGTGCAGCCTGGATCTTCTAATCATGGTAACATTGTTTTATAAATATGGTAATAAATATTAAATCCTGTGTAATGCACATATGGAAGACATAGGCTTTTTGAGACATGCAGGGTCATTTCTGCTTTACAAATCATGAACCTTAAGAGAAACATCCCTTAGAAGAGACAAAAGAGAAGAATTTTGGAGCAGAGTCAAGGATTTATGATAGTTCCATATAAGAATTCTCAAAGATTTTAGGCATCTAGCTGCCACTTTTTATGCAAGGTTACAGGTTAAAGGTTACAACTTCACCATTCAATCTAATATGATGCCTAACCAAAGAGGTACCTGTGCCTTCAACTTTCAATTATTCAAGGTGAGGAGAACTCTGTTTCTGAGCATGTCCTTAAAGGCCATCCTCTCCCTAGGCTTCATCAACAGAAAGAATAGCTCATAGCTAAAACTTTTAGGATTTTCAAACTCTTTAGCAAAAAGTGAATTTGAATTTTCAGAGAATGTTAAAACCTCACACAGGTAGGATTATCACTAAACTCTGCTTTTAATGAGAGCAGGCTCAGCTGCTTCTTCTACTTGAAAAACTATAATAAATTTTACCTAAACAATATCTTTGCAACAAGCTATCAGATATTTTAGGGAGATGTGCCCTTCTATTCCCTTCTGCTGAAGCTTAGGAAATCACAATGCAAGGGTAAAAGGAGAGCAAATATGAGTGAGAATTACTTTTATTATTCATTAAGCAGACTGTCATCTGGCAAAATTCCCACCTGTTCCAACAATATTTTCCAGAGTCTTCCTTTAAGTATTCATGAGAACAAAAACTGGAGTCTCACCTGGTAGTATTTCATATAGTAGAATTCCCTTTGATGGCCCTGAGCTAAATGATAGCTCTTTTATGTTTCCTAATGATGCATTCAATACTAAAGAAAGGTTATTCTACTTCCCATTCAGTGCTGTGTCAGGAGTGGAAAGCCACTTCTCACCTCCTATGATCCAGGCAAAATAAAACTCATTGGGTAAATTTTCAAGGAAAAATAAATAAAAATAGGTCAAGTATAGGGAGAATGGTTTCTAGTTCTACATTAGAAAACATTTTTTATATTATTTATTTAGAAAGGTGGGCAGATAGTACAGCTTTATATATATATGTAGAGTAAGTCAAGATGCGTGACGGTGGGGAACTTAAAATTAAAAAAATAAAAATGGTACATCATGACTGTTAAAACTAACAGAAAATCTGTTGTGTTGTGTGAAAAAATGCAAAATCAATCTGTTCTATATGAATAGCATACTTTTAAAAAATTAGCCACCTGATAGCATATATTTCATATAATTCTTTCCATCATATTCAGTATATAAATTTGTCTTTCATGTGTTGGTCAGTCAAAGAAAAAGCTGCATGTAAAGGATGTTCTCATGGGATACTTCTACAATGGTGAAAGAATCAAGTATTGTTTCCTCATGCCCCCTGAACTTTGCAGAAGGGCAGCTGATAAATTAGGTCCAGACAGATGTCAATTATTTCTCCTCAAGGATTCACAGGGAGAATTGGTTAATTTGTGGTTAATTTGCTTCTACCATGATTTTCTCACTACCAATATATTTGCAACCACTTTGGTGTTAGTAAAAGCTAGATGCTGACAGCACGTCTGCAGTAAACACTTAACGGAAGAAGTCTTTGATTATGAATCACATATAAGGTAGCATCAGCAAGAACAAATAATACACACATTTAAGTGGAAAATATGTTGGCCAGTACATGAACACTGTATCAAGGCTGCAAGCAGAAAAAGGTGCTTGGCTGATGAAAAGAAGGATACAGCTGAGGAAGAAAATGAAATCATTATAATGTTAAGGAAGACTCGTTTATGACAACTGGGTAATTGAATAGATGGAAGATATCAAATGGGAAGTGAATACAGAAGTTTTGTTCAGAATGAGAGCCAAAAGTGAGGAAATTGAGAGGAAGTCATAAATATCTTGACCTACAACAATTACTTTACAAAGTTGATTATGCCAATCATTCTGCATAAAATTATGAACAGTTTCTGCTTTGACATTCAGGAAAATGAATGACACTTGACCATTTTTGTGCAAAACCAAGGAAGACCATTTAAAGAACTCATTTTTGAGTTAGCCAAATCATTGAATGGGAAGGCTTCTATACTCTATAAGGACTATGTAAAAGGAATGTTTAAATTGTCATCCAACAACTTTGTTAACATTGATGAAGCAGAGACAATAGTTGACAGCCAGTTTGCATATTAACAAAAGGAAAGCAGAGATGTTTAAAGCCCTGAAGAATGAAAACGAACTTGATTTTGCTTTGATATACTACAGGAATGTAACAGGACTATTTTATATATAAAAAAAGAGCTCTAAATTCAAACTGGAAAGTAGCAGACACACTTAAAATATGTATATTGGATGCCAAAGAGGAATAGAGGTGGAGAAATTAAAATAAATAAAATGTCTTCTGTAGTAAGCTATTGCAGTTTATAAAATTCTTACCTCTAACAACTTCCCAAGGACCCCTATCTGAATACTGATACATAGAAAAAATGGAAAACAGCCTTTTTTATCCTGGGCTGTCATTTCCGACAGAATCAGTAAAGCTGAAGGATTACAGAAATGTGATGACCCCATTAATTCACAGGACCAAATTTAACAACAAAATGTCACTCTGCAAATATCCTAATGAATTTTCAGGCAGATCAAAACTGTGAGGTTTGATTTCAGAATGAATTAGTAATTTTGGAGAAATTTTGAGACATTGCAGAATTCCTTTCACTAAATGTCACCCATCTTGGATGTTTACTGCCTGGTGCAAAAGTGGAGAGAGGGACAGATGCGTTTCTGTTTCATTTAAGGTAGATAATAAACCATGTTTTCTCCTTTTAAAAAGAGATAAATTTCTTCCCAAGGTAATAAAAATTCTCTGTGAACTTTGATCTTCCTCCTAAAGAGTGTAAACAGATGCATGCTTATAAAAAATGTGAGTCAAATAAAGTACACAGTAGGGCTCAGTCACTGGTTCTTTGCTACAATCTTTTCCTTTTTCTGTAAATTATGTATTTTCACTGTAAGTTTACTGAGTTCAGGGCCCAAGGTTCTTCCTTACCCCTCTGTAAATCAGAGTGGAGAAGTGATTACAAAACTAGGGAAAATAACATCAAAATTGGGTTCCTCATTTTCATATTTGACTCAGAAACATTTAACACAGAGAGAGAGAGAGGTACGTGAATAAAGAGTAATAACTATAAGAAATAAGCAAGGTGACTTTCCTCTTTTCTCAACCTAATAGCAGAAGACCATGAGAACTTGATCTAGTGAAGAATATGGCATAAATCTGCTAGGCAGCTATGAATATATGTAATATAGTGCCTTTTAAGGACTTGGGAAATTCTCTTCATTGTTCTGACCTCGAGAGGGTCAGTAAGGATATCTCCCAGCAATGGAAGCAGAGACTGGCAAAGAAACAAGACTGTTGTCTTGATTTTTGAATACTAAAGAATTTCTACAATGAAGCAGGCAAGACTTGAATAGCATAGATTTCTCCTGAGCTAAAATATGTACCAAGCTCTTGGCTATTCACTTAAGACTCATAAATGATGGAGGCCCCATGCTTGCTGAAATCTTTCAGAAATTTAAGGGCTTGAAGGACTCCACACATAGTCTATTAAATTTCTACGTATGAGAAGAAAGAGCTCCTTCTCACAGTCATCAATGCTAACTATGAGTTCTGAAGCAGTATCAACAAAAAATGCAATAACCCATTATCACTTATGCAAGCTTATTAGTACAGACTTTGAAGAAGTAGTAGCTGCATCTCGTCTGTTTGGATAGATGCCATAGGAAGAGTGAGTCTAAACTGAATATTTTGGTTAGCTCTCTTTTGCAAATATTTCAGGATTCTCTTGTGGAAGGCATAGAGGATTATGATACTATCAGCTCTGCTGGCATGACTAAGATTTATACAAGTGGAGAGGTTTTGATCACTGCAATGTAAGAAAAACATTAGGCTATTAGACAGCGTCCAAAGGAGGGCAATGAGGATGGTGAAGGGCCTTGAAGGGAAGGGCCATATGAGCATATGAGGAGCAGTGCAGGTCACTGGTGTGTTCAGCCTGGAGAAGAGGAGACTGAGGGGAGACCTCATCGCAGTCTGCAATTTCCTCACAAGGGGAAGACAAGGGCACACACTAATCTCTTTTATGTGGTAGCCAGTGACAGGACAAGGGAATGCCCTGCAGTTGTGTCAGGGAAGGTTTAGGTTAGATGTTAGTGAAAGGTTCTTCACCCAGAGCATGCATAGGCCCTGAAACAGGCTTCTCAGGGAAGTGGCCGCAGTGCCAAGCCTGATAGAGTTCAATAAGCGTCTCTGGCACATGGTGTGACTCTTGGGGCTGTCCTGTTCAGGGCTAAGTTGGACTTGATGATGCTTGAGGGTCCCTTCCAACTCAGTGTATCTGTGAGTCTGTATGTCCTAAAAATCATAGTAAAAACTTAGCTTACACATCTCGTGAGTCTTTCCTCCACTTTACCATACAACTCTTCCCACAGAACAAGATTGTCTTTGTACCACTGAATATCCTCATTTTTATGCCTTTCTTATGATCATTGGACAGAACAAAAAGGTGTGAGCTATTGTGCTTTTGTTACCACTGAAACTCTGGTCTCAGTTGAAAAGTATATGTGGCACAGACTTGGGAGGAGGGAGTTAAACAGCAGTCCTACCTGCAGTTTAAGTATCCTATTAAAGGAAAAAAAGGTATTGGTAGGAGTATCAGCTGATCTAGACAACTTTGTAGGAAGCTATTGACTCTTAATGTTCCTTTTTCAATACAGGAAATAAAATAGACACATGCTTTTGTTACTCTGCTAGTGTTCAGACAGATAGATGACATTCACTTTCATATTGGGCACTATCAGCCATATGGGTGGTGCTTACACAAACAAACAACTATAATAATGGCAATTGAAGTATAAATAGATAGAATACATATTTTATACATATGCTAAATTTGAAATGGAGATTTAGTTCGGGTAGTGATCAGCAACTTTTGCCAAGAACGAGAAAGCAAGGTGGGCGTACATATTTCCGTATAGCCTCTAGGGAGGGAAGTAACCCCATGCTATCCCAGTGTTTCTAGGTACATCTGTGATATCTCTCAGCACTCTATATTTCAGGAAGTCAGCCTGTTTGTGAAGTTATTGTAAGGTAGCAATGGGCATAAGTAAAACACTGCTAATATAGTACTTGGCCAAAAGTAGCCTCCCCTGTAGGAGTTTGTTTATAAATTGCTTTGGTCCACTTGACAAGGTCAAATCCATTCTCTTAATGATGAATCTCATCTGTTCTGGTGCAGAAAGAAATGTTTTCTTTCACTTCTACGTGTGGTAAGAGCTCATTCATCTCTGTATGTTCTAAAGGGAAATCTAGCTACATCAGAGAGAGAAGGAGTATTCAGAGGGCAACTGATGGCCAGGAAGATATATTGAATTCACTTTCCTGGGACAGACATTCAAATGGTAACAAGTGATAGAAAACAGCTCTATATTTCAGCATGATGTGTGTTCTCTCTCTTATGATTAAACCCCCTGTGGGCCATCTGCATTTAATGGGTTAGAACTACTTTGTAGCTGCAGTTTTTAACTTCCACGGCTCTTATTTATTTGAGAGGAGACCAAACTGCACTCTTAAAAGTGCAGCATGGAGGAAACACTGCCAAAAGAATGAGAATAAAAAGGCAAATTTATGGGCCAATGTTTTTTTAAGCATTTAACAGTATAAATAGAAAGTGTAGATAAATGTGGACATGTAAGTGACTCTGTTTATCTTAGTTATATTATTTGCCTAAATTCCAGAAGAGAATTAGTCCAGTTAGTTTATATAAGGGTTAATGTTCTGATCTGGACTAGCAATTTAGCATATGCACAGAACTGTTTTCACACCAAAACTTACACTCCTCTTTAGAAAAGATCTCCTAATAAGAAAAAGGATTGGTCAGTCCATCCTTGTCTCTCTGATTCTTTAAAAGAATGTTTAAAAAGATCTGATACAAATACAGAAACTGTTGTGATAAAATAGTTATAAATTTCTGATTTAATACATTTCAGTGTTTTAAAAATAGGTGAATGGACTACCTTAGAAAAAAAACCACTCATATAAACCAAGTAATGTTGTTCCAGGATGATCTGACTTACTATAGTAAATCTATTATGTGTTTATTAGGGATCATATTCTACTCCCAAGTGAG
Source organism: Poliocrania exsul (assembly GCA_035041345.1). Classification (NCBI taxonomy): domain Eukaryota; kingdom Metazoa; phylum Chordata; class Aves; order Passeriformes; family Thamnophilidae; genus Poliocrania; species Poliocrania exsul. The sequence continues at coordinate 41,007,051 of JAWWLZ010000042.1, read as the reverse complement.
GTCATTGGCAAGATTCCCATTAACTTCAATTAGGATTTGATCATAAGGAGATTTTTGAGTAGAGTTAAGAAAATCTCATCCCTCCTTGCCAACACTGGGTTTTCTGGCTCTAAATAAATTCCCAGCCAATGAGTGTGTTTTCATCTTTTCTCATTGTATATACTACTTAAGCATTTGCTAAATAAGAGTCTCTACCTCTGATGTCTATTCCAGACCATTTTCTAAACAGGCTCCAAAATCATTTAGTATTTTATTTACCCTATGTGTTCAAATGACATCTGACAGATTTTCCATACATAAATATGCATTTCATTATACATTAAAATGTTTATAACAAGTAATGAGAAAAATCATTCTTAGAACATTAGAAGCTGAGTTGTCCCCCTAATATCCCTTTGAAAGAAAAATGTAATTAGCAAGTTTTGTATTGTCATTTTCTGTTAAAGAGCTCAGTTGTTTTCCATCTTTATGATTAAAAAAAATCACTTGAGTAGATACACCTGAGTAAATACAGTCTTACAAAGATTCAGGTACTTCTGTTTTTATGAATGCTATTTAACACAGCTTTCATTTTAACTGTACCCTTCTCTTCTCAGATGGGCAAAAGTATTATGAAAGTGTTAGCTTGGACTTTATCCCACCTACAAGCAGTTTTTTAATCATAATCAGACCATATTTAACCAAAACCAAGCAAACTAGTGTTTTGGTTTTCAGCCAAAAAAGAAAAGCTTTTAAGCAACTTACTCATCCCTCTCCATACTAATAAATTGCCCTTTCACAGTAATAGTATCAAAAATCTAATCTTTTGCAACTACTGGATTTTAGCAGAAGATTTTGCCCTGCTGTAATGATGGGGGAGAATAAAATAAATTGTAGTTGGTACTCATATATGGATATTCCCACAAGAGTACAAAGCAGAGAGGATCAATCCTATTTAAGTTATTTTTCATAATTAAAGAATGCTTCAGCTTCTGAGAGATTAAGTAGCCAGTTGTTAGCTTTTGGATGGTTGCTGTAGTTAGAAATAGAACACAGAAAAGCACTCCTGTGAAAGCATCTTGTAAGCCATTAAGTTTCAGTCTATAAGCCAGTCAGAAACTATTTTTTACCTGATCCTATAACCTACACTTTTTGATATTATGTTTTCCATGCTAACATCAATTTCTTTAACCAATATTATTTCCTATACATTGATGTATTTACTAGTCTCATCTACTGTTTACTCCTATGGGAATAATCACTATTATGACAGTGGGCAGCATGAGCTAAGCTGAAGTTCTGAGTGTGAGGCCTCACAAGTAAAAGGGCTTACAAGCCCTTATTCTCTGAGAAGGTGGTGGATTTTGAAGACTCACCTATTTGTTTGGGGGACTTTTTTCTTATATTGAAAAATCAATGGCATCTCTTGTGGACTGTGTTTGAAGACATTGGGTGAGGTACTGTGTAATTTTTATGTTGTTCTTTAAAACAGAGTAACAATAAATGTCAGAAACAGACCAATATCTCAAATATGTCTTATGTGATAGTGTTATATGTTCCTTCATTTGCATGCCATAACCATATCAGGTTTAATGAGTTTGTGGTGCAAAGGAGAATGTTCATGCTTCAGGAATTTGGTAGACTACTCCTATTGCCACTGTGTTTTAATGTCCTACACTCATGCTGCCTTAAAAATGCAGAGGAAAAAAATCTTGAAATTCATTATTAGAGATGCTTCCCCACAAAACCACTCTTTAATTTCCCAATATGTAGTTATTGCCAGTGACAGTCACACACTGACCAACCTTACCTTTTCAAGACTTACTATATGGTTCCTTTATATCCCTCTCTAAACGCATACTGGAAAGATGGCAATACAATAAATCTTAAGTTATCAAGTCCTGGCGAGCTTTAGATGGGGGAATTTAGGCAAGAGAGGAAAAGGAGGGTTGCATGAGGTTTAGGATTCCTCCTTACTCCAACACTGCACCTTGACTCTCAACCCAGAAGATTATACTGCTGTTCCCAGTCATCAGACTTCCATATTCACTGCACACTCCTTCATCATTCTGATGCCAGGCAAATCTAGAAAGATCAGTGTAAAGGAATAAGAAGAATATATTCTGGAAATGAGCAGGCCTCTAGATATTTGGGTTATGAAGGTGCTGAGGGAATGTGCTGGTTTTGGCTGGGATAGAGCTAATTGTCTTCACAGTGGCTAGTACAGGGGGGCTATATTTTGGATTTGAGCTGAACATAGATTTGATAATAGAGATTGGGTTTTTTATTGCTGAGTAGTGCTTACACAAAACCAAGGACTTTTCTGGTTTTTGTACTGCCATAGTAGCAAGGAAGCTTGCGGTACATGGGAAGCTGGCAAGAGACACAGGTGGGACAAGTGACCCAAACTGACCAGAGGGATATTCCAGATCATAGGACATCATGCTCATTAAAGAAAGCTGGGGGGAAGAAGAGGGAATGTTTGGAGCCAAAGTGTTTTTCTTCCCAAGTCATCATTAAGTGTGATGGGGCCCTGCTGTCCTGGAGGTGGTTGATCACCTGCCTCTCCATGGGAAGCAGTGAGTTATTCCTTGCGTGCTTGCGTGCGTGGCTTTTGCTTTCTCTATCAGACTGTCTCTACCTCAACTCATGAGTTTTCTAGATTTACCCTTCCAATTCTCATTCTGATCCTATTGGTAAGGGATTGACTGAATGGCTACATGAAACCTGGTGCTTGGCTGGGCTTAAACCGTGACAGGAGAAAAAAATGAGTGCCATGTCACAGAAAGAACTTTCCCTGAAAACATTTTGAAACTAGAGTGTTTTCAATGGCTTCAAACTCTGATCAGCTTAATTTAACTCTGAGTTCTAAATAGCTCTGATATTTAAAAAAATGTATCAATAAAACATTAATTAATCTGCATCATTTGGAAAAAAATGTAATATTTTATTCTTTACAAACAAAATAATTTGCCTCCATTGTGCTAAACAATCTCACTATTAAATGCACAGTAGTGTTTAATGTTGTTAAATTATATAATTCGGAGCCTTACCATAATGGTCACAATAAAAATAAAATGCCTGTAACATATTGAACTATATTTTTTCAACATTTCACAGTGTAAAATATTATGACAGTAAAGAAGTAAAGTGGGAGATATTATTCTCAGCAACAAAAGATGCTTTCATTGACATGTTCCTGTGATATGCAACACCACTGATTAAACTGTTGGTAGAAATCATTTTTGTAAAATTTTTCTGACCATGTTTATCATAAGGAGATTCCATCTTTAGCTGCTAAATGTAATGTTTTCTATCACTTATGTGAGTCTCTAAAATCATGTATAAATAAATTTACATTTCATAGATAAATTTACATTTGTTCAAAAATTTGTTCAATTGCAAGCTTAAGATTTTAAAATTATTGAGGAAAACCAGTGCAGTCCTATATCATGACAAATTGTTCACAGCAATAATTACAACAATATTTCACTTCATCTTTTAACAGGATAGGGACCCTTTGCCCAAAAGTTCTATAAATTTACTTCTCAGCATAGTATGATGATCACATATCTCAAACCTTAGTTAAAGTACTTGGTAGGAAGGCTATGTAAATCACCTCCTTTTGTTTTCAGTCCATTTCCCATATGTTCTAAAAGCAGTGAAAATATTAGTTACTCATGTTAAGAAATCTGTAAGTGGATAAAATCCAACACAAGAACATAAGTCCTGTAAAATGTGGGTGTATAGACCAGAAGAAAATAAAATCATTCACCTTGAATAGAAACTTGCTCAAATTATTTGTGTATACTAAAATGTCTCTTTTCTAGAATTTTTTTTAATGAAAAAGAACACTACAAATAGCCCTGTTTTGTCTATTTGCACTATTTGTGGAATAAAGGGCTACTCATCTCAGTTAAAAAATCTGAGTCTGGCCTTAAGCCAATGTGGGCTGGATTCTGCTATCCTTACCAGAGCTGAATAGTACCTTAATCTGGGCTTGATTATGAACCGATTACTCAAGTTATGCTGAGTGGCTTTTTTTTTTTAATATATGAATGGGGTCATTGTGAATAAATATTTACAAGTGATTCACAATTTGGCCTATGTGAGTAGTCTCTCTTCTATCAATGCATCTACTCATGGAGTAAAGCACTACTAAATAAAAGTGGCAGAATGTGACCCTGTTGTAGTACTTGACATCTAACACGAAGATACTTTTTCATTAGCTAAATGAAACACTGCAAGCAACAGGCTATCATTCATTCTTTGAGACAAGGCTGATGCAAGAGCATGACAAGCTTAATGTAGGCCTGCAACTTATCACACCTCAGGTTTAATGAGGGGTTGAATACCTATTTATTTAATGCATAAAATTATGCTAGAAACATGTGACAAATAATTCCCATTGCTAGATTTGAGGATGAAGAATTATTAGAATTGCATCTCTTTCACTTATTTAAAATCAGCAGGAAGATGACATGGTCTTTTATTTTCCCCTTTGATTTTTAAGGCTTCAAGAATCTAATAATTTTGCAATATTTTGAATATTTGGATTTTTTTTCTCCCCAAGTGATGTGTCAATGCAAAAAAATGCTTAGGAATTGTTATATTTTACTTTTAACACAAAACTTTTACAAATTATTTTGGGGGAGATTCAGAAGACAACAAAAGCAAATTGGGCTATGAAAATAAATAGGTAAATTGAAAGACACAACAATAAAAGTGACTTGGAGTTTGGCAGCTAATCCTTTGCTTCTTTATCCACTAATGATGCTCTGAAAAATTATCTGGAAATCACTTTGGCATGTTTTAAATGATATACCTTAAAATGTAGAAACTGGATCAAATAAAAAAAAAAAAAAAGAATAAAAGGAAAACCACTTTTGAACAGGAAACATTTAGACCTGCTACAAAACCCCTTGTATTTTCACCACTGTCATCCTTCTGCATGTGGCATAAGTGGCTGTATAAAACTACTGTCTCTACTTTGACCAATAAAATTATTCCCTTTTTTTTTTTTCCTTAAATTATAAGGCTGATTTTACTGCGGTCTAAACAGACTGTAAAAAAAGGGAAAAGATAACTTCTAGCCAGAATACTCTTTTCCAGTTCCGCTGGCCAAAGTTGAAGCTAATTTTTAGAAGGAGAATCAAATCAGGAAACCACAAATGGGAGTATATGTATATGTTAAACTTTGAGTTTATTACTAGCAGCAAATAAGACAGCCTTCCTTTCAGCTGTGTAACAATCTGCTGTAAAAAATACTTTTTTTCAACTGATCCTGATGGTTTCAAAGTTAAGTTTGTTTATTTCTCTGATAGGCTGCCAAATCTATCCATCTCCTATTTTTGCTTCAAGTTTAACCCCCTGAGTAGGAGCAGAGCAAATTTGGGGGTTCCTGTGTGCTTGTGTTTGTAAGTACTGGTAGTTCTGCAACTGCTGTGAAGAAATGTGTTTCCCAAGTCTTCCATTCTTCCCCCATCTGCCCTCTGTTACTAACTAATGGCCAGAGAGAAAAGTAAGAAGGAGAAGGGGGTGCCCAGAAAGTTGTATCCTTTTCTAATCACAGCCATGCAAGTCCTTCTTTATTTCAATTAATTTGCTTTGCCTTTATGAACCTGAGAGACTGACTGTTGCTTTCAAAGGGGCTGACATTTCACTCATCTGAAGGAGCTTGGAATGTGACAGGGGAAAGGGAGGAGAAGTAAATCAAAGCAGATAGCAGTTCTCCAGATGTAAAGTATTTTTCTTCTCCTCTATTTTTTTTTCCACCAGAAATGTCAGAAAGTCTGCTGACATTTTAATTCCTTTGTGATAGCTTGGGACCTGAGAGCCAAATCCTCCTGCCACTGCAGTAGAAAAGATTTTTCTTGTATACTTTAAAGGTAGCAAACCAGCTTTATACTCTGGAAAATATATAAGTATCAACAAACTGTAACTGAAATTAATTAAATGTATTCTTATAATGTCTTAGGCTCAGTTACAAACTGAAACTGGCAAAACTTGTTAGCAAAATTCAGTAAGACAGACTGTACTGGAAGTAAGACTTTACTGTTGGAGGATGTTTCCCAAATCTGGATTCTGTTGAAAGTGGAGCAGTACTATTCCATGTTCTCTTTTAATCATCTAAGTTTCATGACACCCTATCTGCAACCTAAAAGATTTAATTTCAACACTAGTTGACTTACATAATGTGTGCACAACTTTCAAAACTCTATTGATCACTGTGATCCTGCTTTTAGTTGTATATTTGGCCAAAAACCCCTCATTATCTTTAATAGGAATACACTCAGGTCCATAAAATAAAGTACCACCTTCTATTCTTATTACATTAGTTGGCCATTGATGTAAGTTCAAGGAGCTCAAAGTGTATTTAGCAAAACAGCAGAGCTGGCTTAGAGCAGCAGCACAGTGCTGAGAGAGGTCAGTCTACAAATTCCACCTACAACATGAAGGGTCATATATTTCCTTCTTTGCATGGTATGTGTAGAGATTTACATCATGGGTTTAGTGTAATAACTTTATTATCCTTTGCAGAGTTTTTCCCTTATGAAGTCTTCATTTGGAAAGCATGAATTTTGTATACAGGACTGCTAAAAACCATGGAGTAGACATATATGCTTAGTTGCTTTATTCTTTTTTTGCAGGTTCTATAATCATATTTCATCAACTGGTACAACAAAACATACTATATATAAAGACCAAACCAAAGACGGCTTGTTGAGCTTGATGCATGATAACTCTCTTTGGTTTATTCTTGTTTTATTGTTAAATATTATATTGCATTTGTTTAAGCAGACATTGTGTATATGGTGATTTCTAGCATTCCATGCACAGCAGCTTATTTTTGGTTCCCTTTAAATATGGGAAATAAAAATGGTTTTAGTTTGCTATTAAAAAAAAATTGAAATTGAAAAAGGATACTGCTATATTACATGGCCCAGGAAATATTGGCTGCATGCTCTTTGGCTTTCATCCGTAGAACCGCAATACTGGAAGACCTCCTTTCAAACTCTGGCTTGGTTTCAAAAGCATGTCCATTGGTTGCCCCAGAAAGTAATGAGTCAGTGAAAAAATTGTTGAGGGGCATATGGCTGAACTGATTCTGGTGGTTTGAAAAGCCTGTGTAGCCAGAATCTGTCCGGGGTGAATGGGAATAAGGTGTCATACAGGAGGATGTATCTCGTGGCAGCATGCAGGAGGTAACCACAGAACCGCTAGGCGCATTCCCTGCCCACAGATTGTTCTGAATCTGGAATATATAAAAAGAATATTATTAAATTTAGATAGTTCATGTTTTGTTTTCTGCAATGTTTGGTTTGCTTTACTTCACATATCCATTATTAGTTCCCCTCCAAAACAAACAGCAAGTACTTAACTAGTTCTCTGCAATCATGTTAGAAAATAACGTGAAGAGATCACACAAATCAAAATACTAGGCTGTTCACTTAAGAGCAAGGGCTGATGAGTCGTATTCCTTGCTCTGTCATCTACGTGCTCCATGGCTCCATATAAGCTGTTTACCATTGAACCTCAGGATGTCATCAGCCCAGTCAGTCAATAAAATTAGTGGAAGAACACAACTGACTTCAGAGAAAAGGTGTCAAAAGAGTGCATGAGATCATAGCTGTTTATACAATAAAAGCTTCTCTTCATTAGAATTCTTACAGTAATGATAGGAAAGTGTTGAAAAGGACTTTTCAAAAAATGAAGCCATAAAACACAGGAATGCTTGATAATACATTCATGAATTTTTCTTAAATTTGTTTCAAAAATGGTTGTGAGATAAAATTACTTTTTTATTGTTTTGGTGTGAAATTATACTTTGAGGGCATTTGTATTTCAGTGCTCAACCATAACAGGCTGCACTGTGCATCCCTGGAAAACGTTGCATGGCAGACTAGGACACAAACTTTGTGGTTACCAGCAATGTCTGGAGTAACCATATATTCAAGCTTTGATGTGTAATCCTTTCTCTACTTGGTAGTCACTTAAAGCTTCATTCTGAGCCTCAGGCCTTCTATCATTTATGTATGGATTCTATTTATGGATAGGTGTCTTTTACTTATTTGGTACTAGATAGACAGGAAGATTTTCAAGACCAAGCATAAGTCAACTTTTGTCATTATCTCAGACTGTGTGTTCATTTATTCCTGCTGTATTTGCTCTGATTTGAGCAAATTTCACACTCAACAGCTGCCCTTCTCTTTATTCAAATTCTCTATCTATCAGTATTACATGGATATAATTTCTCACATACTCAGACTCCCTTGGTCATTTCTCACTTGCACACACCATTATACCAATATACAACTTTGTATGTCTTCTCTACTTTTACTTATATCTCTTTGCTGAATGCTGATTTTTTTTTCATATACAAATAACATCACGTAAAACATTTTTAGCCCTCACTCACAGCACAGCACTTCTCAGCCAATCACTATATCCTTTCCTATATGTTTTCCTTCTCTGAATTTGTCTTCATCCCAAAAATCTGTTGTCTGTTCAGTATATCATTGCTCTGATGCACTGTGATTAAGCCCACATGTCTTTGTTCTCTGATATGTTGGAGTAATTGCAGTTACTTTTCAGTGAGCACTGTAAAGTGAATTCCCGCTTCAAACTTAATTTTACATTCACATTCCAAATTCATAGACAAAGGAATTTTGACTTTAAGATATGAAGGTTATCTCTCTAGCTGAGTGATTTTTTTTCTGCCAAAGCAGAGGTCGGGGAAGTAATGAATTATGTCAGACACACACATACACACAGAGAATGAAAACATGTTTCTAATGCTGATGAGTTGGGTTTTTTTCCCATTGCCCTATCACTTTGCAATAGCAGATACTCACCAAACCACCAACAAGCTAAAGCAATAAATTAAGGTTCACTGAACTCATCTAGCTGAGATCTAGTGCAGATAGCAATGGTGAAACAGTCTTATATTAAAAGTTTGTATTTAAAACAGTTATATTAGCAAGGTCATAAGGAGCTTACAAAGTAATTTGGGCTCCTTAGGAATTTCAGCAGCTGAAAAGAACCAGTAAATGCTCTATTTTGGTTTCTTGCAGAAGCCTGGCAAACAGCCATGGTGGCAACACATCTCCCCAAACTCTTGGTGTTCCCAGCTCCCTGTTTACACAGACATTCATTAGGTACAGTTATACAATTCCACACACACTTGTGAATGGAACTTCTCTTTCCACACACATACATACACACAGCTAGTTGGGCACAGTTCAGGTATCTGTTCCTGTATATTTTAGGTGGTCTGTTGTGAGGCAATGGAGTGAGAAAGGTCCTGGGGAAGGATATCAAGGACAGACTTCTTGTCAGTCTCCTGAAATCTACATGAGGAAAGAGAATCTAATGAGAGTTTCAGAACTTTCCAGTTCTCTCTACCCTTAATCAATTTTTAGAAGACTAAAACTTCAGCCCCTGGGAGACCCCTCTTCAGCTTGGCATGATTATCATTGGCCTTATTACGCCTTAATTAACTTAACTGAGCCAGTTTTGACTTATAATCATACTAATTTTCCTGGGGAGGTTCTAGTTAATCTAATACTAGCAACATCTCATACAGGAGCTATTTCTGAAGGAGCTTATAATCTCCAAAGCTAACTCACATGCAACAAAGTCTCCTTTATTTGACTTGCTAAAATTTCTTTCTAAGAAATGCTGTGCCAAATGCTGCAATCACCCAGGCTACATAGATATAATTATGGGGAAAAGTTTCCCAGATCTGTTTGAATAGGAGGAAAGTGCACAAGTTTCCCTTTAATACAGTCATGATGGGAAGGCTTCAAAAGTTTCAGAGGCTTAGTTTGAAAGTGCCAAATGACCTATGTGGTCTGGAGGAATCACAAAAACACTACTTCCTTCCATATTTGTAGTAGTTTCTTTGCAGTAAACAAAATTCAGTGCAGCCGATTCTCCTGATATTTTTATCCTAGACAAATCTCTTTCAATATAGCTTCAGTGAGATTTCACAGGTGTAAATGAAAACAGAATTCAGCTGGAAATACTAAAATATACCAATGTCTTGTTAAAGAAATACGTGAACAAATATTAATTCCTAAAATTTTCAAAGGGGTGCCCTAAGAAGATTCTTTAGAGAAAGGAATACAAATTAGAAAAATTAATTTCAGGAATGCCACAAGATGCTAGGAAAGTTTTATATCTTCTCTCATGAGGCAGTTATGTTTTCCTTTCACTATTGATTTTAGTTGTTTGAGTGACTTCACTTTTGATATTAGATTTTCATTTCTTAACAGGGAATTACAACATAAATATCTTGTAGTGAAAATTAGGTGCAGACGGTATTCCTGTATTAAAAATAAATACAGTAGTGTTTCACAATAAGTCAAAATTATCAAACCTTCTTCTGGTATGTTAGAAGGAAAAGGGACATTATGTACATAAATTTAAAGAAAATATTTTTCCTCTTAAAATCTTGTGTGATCCATGAACTGTATAAAAGGCAATTCAGAGACTGTGAATGAGGCTACACATACAACATATCTCTGGTTTCTGTTAAAATCACAAACAACTTGAGCTTTGCTCTTGTGGTTACCATGAAATTACCAGAGCCCTTCAATATATTTACCTACTCTATGTTTTATACACACATACACATACACACACCCCCTTCCTGATAGAAAAAGAAATAGGTTTTGATGACTGTGACAAAAACATAACAGGAGAGTTATGGTTGTTAACATGGCTATGATATCATTTCCTAAGCACATGACCTTCGGCTTGACACATCAGAGGAAAATGAGCTGAGGTAATTGGTCATCCCACTTGGTGTCATTGCTTTTTTTCTGTTAAATTTTCAAGCTCATAGACCTTCAACCTTTTTACACAGTATGTGAAGAAATCACATAAACTCAAGTCTCAGCATTTTCTGAGAGTTTTACCAGCAGATTCTCTCAACACCAAATGTCTTGACTCATGTTATTTGAGTCACCTACCTATCCAGACTGCAGTGTGTTTTCACACACAGATTGTATTTGAGTAGGTGTGTGTTTTAGTTATTCACATGGGAAATAAAATTTTAATCTCTTTGAACATCTCTACATATTAAGTAAGAAATTGTTATTGTTATATTACATAATATATGTTATGTATGTTGAATGTTATTATAATTACTCTAATAAGTAATCAGAAACTACATATTTAATCTGTTTTCAGAGTGTTCTTGGACACTGCAAGGAAAATATGAGTGGCACTAACTGAACAGTTAAGAATTTCCATAATTATAGAAAACTTGAATGTCAGACTGATTTGCTAAATTTTTGTCACTCCTTTTATGAAACAACAATCCTTTCATTGTCAGAAAACATCAAACCTGTGCTAGCCTAAGGAGCTACTTTAGGTAACATTTAGGAATTAAATGCAATAGCAGTTAAACTGCTCAAAACTGCTAGTTCACAATTCATGATCTGTTGGTTACTCCTAGTCCATCAGCACAGTTAATCTGGTGTGTCACTTCTCACTTTTTTTTTCTCTGAGATCCTCTTAAGAACACCCAAAATATGAGCATACATTTGCTTATACTTCCCAACTTTTTAGATTCATAGATTCTCAGAATAATTTAAACTGAAAAGAACCTCTGTTCCAAACCTTTGCTCACAGCTAACCTTGAATATAGATAAGGTTACTCAAATCCATGCAGCCATGTTTTGAGTAGCTCCAGCTACAGGGTTTCATTAATTTCTATGGGCACGTGTTCCAAAGCTTTACCCCTCTCATTGTATTTATTTATATCTAGACAGAATATTTCTCGATTTAATTTGTGAATCATTTTGTAGGAGCCATTGGACCTAGTGAACATGAAGATCACCTGTACCATATTAAGTTCAGGTACATATGGGAGAACTACAGCACATCATTTTCAGATATATCCATAAAATGCTAGTTGGCCCATGGGAGTGAGAGGCTTAGTGATACAGCTCTAAAATGTGTGATGGACTCATTCAGTCCACATTTAGGCTCACATTTGGTGAACAAAATAAAAATCTAATCATTGGATTCCACTCAAGTTTGCTAAGCTGAAACATAATGTAAGCCTTCATTCTAGTGTGGGATGCTTTGCAAACTATAAATTCTCCCTACTGCAATCTCAGGGCCAGTTATGATAAGAATTAATTATATTTCACATCTATAATATAGTTAAAGGCAAAATTTCATACTTTGAAAAATACTATTAAAAAAGTTCTATCTCAGAAAAAAAAATCAATTTGCCTTATAATGAAGCCCCAGTAAAGTCACACACATTTTAAAGAAATACATATTTCACAAAAAAAAACCATAGAGCAACAAACTGAATATTGACACTATGAGGAGGACCACATACAGTGGTGGTTTAGAACCAGGGAAAAATAAAAGTGCAGTGCACAAGCTACTTTGTGTGTAGAACAGACACCACTCAAAATACTAGAAGTATTACTCCTGTTGAAAGAGCAGCCATAGCAAGGCAAGTCAGCACAATGCAGCAAGCCACATACCATCCAGGTGGTGGCTCAGCCTGAGCTGTCTGCTGTCACTGCAAGACAGTGTGAGTATATGATAAAACCTCTTTGAAGCTAGTTCAGATAGTCTACCACGTCTACTCCTACTTAATCAGTGTACCCATAGCCTTAATGAGCTATTGTGATTAACTGTCATTTATATGTCTACTACAGTTAAAAGAAATTTTAAGTCTTAGAACATGTGGTGTCTAATATATTCCATATGAACATTTAATTGCAGCATGTAACTTTGATTATTGCTAATGAGGATTACCCATATGCACTAAGGCTAGAGCAAACTGCAATGATGATCCAAGGACTTAGTACTTAACACATGTATACTGAAATCACTTCTACACTCTTTGACTGCCAACAAGTCACATGATGTCATGCTGTTCGACATATTCATTTGATTTATCAGTCCAGTGGATGGAATGAAAACTTCAGTCTTTTCTGTTTCTCAGATTTCAACATCGTCCCTTCTTTCTACTCTGTCTATATCACTCCAGTTGCCATACTTTTTAAATGCTTTTGTCTCCTTAGGATTCCCGAAAGCCAAAACAAAAATTTAAGTTCTGTCCAGTGTAACTCTTGCCTCCATTTTCAAGAAAAGGAAAAACTCCAAACAGTTTACGTATCATACTTAGAAGGCAATTAAAATGGTGTAGCAAAATTAATTGTTTTAAAAGAACTTAGAAAAAAATGTCAACAAATGAACATGATTCAGAGAACAAGCAAGAAGGAGGCAAGGTGCAAAGTAAGGAAAGAGCCTAGGTGGGAGAAAAATGTTCCCTCTTATATCTGCTTTTCAATTACACAATTTAATGTTTATTTTACATACTGATGCACTTAATTATAAAGATAATATCTTTATAAATTTAACTCAAACAGGGAAAGCTAGAAGTCTGTGTGACAACAGTGTAGGCTTTTGATCAAACTTCACTCTTTTGTGTGTAAATAAGGAGGGGGTAAAATGAAATTTTGTCTAGGTTTTTTGGTACCTTGCTACTTCTCATGCTTAGGCATTGAATCTGATGAGATGAAGTACTGTTTGTAACAGTAGCCTTCCCACTAACACAGAATGGCAAAAGTAGTGAAATAATGACCTCTAAGATAAGAGAATAATAAGGCTAAAGAAGCTTTTTATTGTTCCTCACATCATTTACAGATCCATGTAAGATAACTACAGATGACTGCAGCTGAATCAGGCATTGGAATGAAAAACAAATTTTTAGAGATTGTCTTGCCTATTTTATACCTTATACTTTAGAGAGAAAAAAATTAATTGACTGGATTTTTGCCAGCTTTAAAGGGAACTTGTCTCTGGCATAAAAGTACCTTTGGTTAACTTTCCTAAGCACGAATGTCTAATTTTTATCTGACCACAGCTGCCTACCATGAAGGGTGTATCCTTCTTGTAAATCCTGTTCATGAGCACTCTAACAGTGTCTCAGATATCCTGATACATCTTTAATAACACTAGAGACTGTATTTAGGTGACTTCCCTATTAAGTGAATCAGCATTCATTTCCCCACTGATGTTAAGATGCTCCCTCTTAACTTTCATATTATCAGTAGAATATTGCTAATTAATGAGGCTCAAACAATGGGATGTTTCTTTTAACCAGCAAATTATTTTCTGCTTGCACTTCAGATGTGTTGCATCTGCAAGACAAGCTTGAAGTTCAACTATTGAAACTAATGAAAATGAAACCCTTTACCAAAAGGCACAGTGCATAACATTTTCCTAGAAAAATCTGGTTTTCAGCATAATATTGTTAAAGGCTTGAAAAAAACCATGTGAATAGCAGTTGATTTTGCTAGAATATTGTACTAACTGCCCTCCTCTCTAATCAGTTGCTGCCATTATAATTAATGAAAGTTGTATGCATGAAGAATTTGGGCAGTTCAGGAGATACTGAAATTCTTGGCAGACAGATGACCAATTATTTTACAAAATAAGCAACATCTAAAGTCAACATACTGTAAAAATAGTGAGAGTGAAAGAGTAAAGCAAACAAATATGATTACAAAAAAAAAAATCCAACCTAGTTTATTATTGTTTTGAAGGTAAAGATATGCAATTTAAAAGCAAAATTTGTCTGGATTATATAAAGAGGGGTTGGGCCAGACCACCTCCAGAGGTCTCTTCTAACCCCAATCTTTCTCTGATTCAGACCCAACCTTCTGTCTGAAATAAGCTGAAAGAATCATTTTCTTACATGACAAGCTTTTCAGGTGCATATAGTCACACAATGCATAGTAGCATCATGTTCTTAATTTGTATTGGATGAAGATAAATGGTGAAGAGACTAAGCAGAAGTCTCCATGACACCCTTTGCTTACTGCAAGAGACTGATGCTTCTGTTGGAATGCAAGTAGGATGTATTTTGTCAACATATCCATGGTGAGACTCAAAGCAGAAAATTTTCAGGCTGCAAATCCCTATAATGCACACCAAAAAGTCACATTTGTTCCTGTTTCTTCTGCCACACAGGTGTAAACATCTTGATTTCATCTCTTTTCAACATTCAACATATTTTTTCCAGCAACACAGAATCTGTTTTTCTCTGTGTTAATAAAGGCTTCAAAAATAAGCTCTAATGATCTGTGTTCCACAATCCCCAAGAAAAGCTATTTACTCAAAAGTATGGCAAATATTGTCTAATATTTGCTTATTTTATTGTCATAATAGGAGTGTTTGTACACAGGTGGTAGAGGGAAACAACAGTAAAGAGAAAAAAAGATTTTTTTTCTTACATTAACTACAATGACATTATGGAATTGTTTCGGAAATCAATCTATAACACTAAAATCAAACATGCAGATAGCAATTTTAAATACCTCTTTCTGCCTGAACTGTGGAATAAATTGATGAATTTACAGCAAGTCATGTACTGTATATTTATTTTCCATAAGTAAGGCACTTATAAATGGAAATCTAGTTCAAAAGATTTGAATATAGTGATGTTAGTGGTCATTGTGTTTTTAAAACAGATTTTCAGTCTCAAGCATTCTCACTGGAAATATTTATATTATACAGACACAGTTTTACTGAAGGTGAGAGTTTAAGAATGTGAAAACTATGAAGAATTATCACCAGGTTAGCAAGAACATGATTTTTATTGAATATTATCTCTGATAATTATCTGGATAGTTATTAATATTCCAGTATAGAGCAAATAACCACCTTCTTCACTGAAGAGTAATTACTGTGTTTTCATCGTGTAGTCAAACTATGCGTGCAATTACTCAGCTGAAATAGCCAATGGAAAGTGGACGCTCACCTTCATTTAGCACCTTGTTCCTGTTCTTGTAGCAGAGCACAGTACAACACAACTTTCTCATGCAGATGACCAAGCTCAATTACATGTTTGTGCCTCCCCATTTCCCTGCAGTGTGTTAGTCTATTTTTGTAGGTGAGCATGATATATCTGTGTTTATGAGTGAGTATACATTTTATATTACTATAAATTTTGGAGATGCTTGATTTAAGATTATCAGACAAACATTTGCATTTCGATCTCCTGTTTTTAAGAACTTATAAATTCATAATAGAAAGATTTTCCAGGGTGAAACTTCATTATGTAATCAGTCTAGGAGATACGTTTTTAACAAAATTGTAAAGAGAAATGCAGTGAATTCACTCATCTGTTTAACAATCAGAAAGTACAGAACAGATGTTTTATTTGGTTTAGAATTTTATGGATCGTATTATCAAATAATTAAAAAATACGGGATTTTTGAAAAACATTAATTTTAGGAAAATCATTTTGAGTGTTCACCAATGACTTGCAATATTCCATCATCATATGCTAATGAAACTTTTCTCAAATGGAAAAATTTGTAGATGAAGTGCCACTGAAAATATATGAGCTTGCAGACACAAAATTAATCCCAAAACTTACATATGGTTCCTTGTGTAATTTGTTGTGATGCTATAGATAAGTCAGAAGGCCTTCAAAAGAGACCTGAATGCCTTGAGTGAGATCTGTGAGTGATCATGCATCAATGTATTTGTGAATCTACCTA
The DNA here is from genome assembly GCA_035041345.1 of Poliocrania exsul. NCBI lineage: Eukaryota > Metazoa > Chordata > Aves > Passeriformes > Thamnophilidae > Poliocrania > Poliocrania exsul. The sequence continues at coordinate 40,990,525 of JAWWLZ010000042.1, read as the reverse complement.
GGAGTACTTAAGATCTTTTTGTACACCTTACCTAGTTAGGTTTCAAACAAGTATTGTGTCCACCTACTTAAACATGGAGTGCCAGTGTCATGCAGTTGTTGTTGATGTAATTCGGGTTAATGCACTATTGCACTATAGCATAAAAACAGGCAGATTTATAAGTGCCACCAGAGCTAAATTGTTGTATCCATGTTCAGAGCTGCTGGAAAACAAGCCAGCTCTGGCCCAGGCACCAAACCTAGTAAACTGCAACCTCTTCAGAGGTAAAGCACGTAAAGCTGGGTAGGTGACACATGGGTCAAAGATCCCTGTTTCAAAGCTAATCACATTCATAGAATCATAGAATCATTAAGGCTGGAAAAGATCACCAGATACAACATTTGACCGAACATCAACATGCCAACTAAAGTATAGCACTAAGTGCCACATCCTGTCGTTTCTTGAACATTTCCAGGAATGGTGCGTCCACCATTACAATGCTTAACTACTCTTTCAGTGAAAAATTCTTCCTGATGTCAAACCTGAACCTCCTCTGCTACACCTTGAGGCTATGTGCTCTTGTTACCTGGGAGAAGAGGCCAACCCCCCCAGCTGCAGCCTCCTTTCAGACAGTTGTAGAGAGCAATAAGGTCTCACCTGAAACTCCTTTTCTCCAGACTAAACCCCAGCTCCCTCAGCTGCTGCTAATACAACTAGCTCTCTAGGCCCCTCATCAGCTTCATTGACATCCTCTGGACACACTCCAGCACCTCAATGTCTTTCTTGTAGTAAGGGGTCCAGAACTGGACACAGCACTTGAGGTGCAACCTCACCAGTGCCAAGTACAGAGTAATCACTGCCTTAGTCCTGGTGGCAACAGTATTTTTGATACAGACCAGGATGCCACTGGCCTTCTGGGTGCACTGCTGGCTCATGTTCAGTCAGCTGCCAAAGAGCACCTCCTGGTCCTTTCCCACTGGGCCTCTTTCCAGCCACTCTGCACCCAGACTTGGGGAATGTAGAGCATGACCAAAGCAAGCCCACATAGAATATGAATATATTCTTAAGGCTGGTAAAGATCTTGCAACCTGATGAAGCAGAAGAGCAACAGAACACCAGCAGTGAAAGGGACCTGTGCAAAGTTTTTTGTTTGTATGGAGGGTTATTTTTTTTTAATTAATTACGTGGTAAAAGCAATGGGAAGCTTTTACATGAAAAACGATGGCTTCAGAACAAAAGTATTTAGTGTGCTAAAACAATCAAGCAGAAAAACAATAGCAGAGAGTGAGGCTAGGCAGTAAACCAAAGGACTGGAGAACATAGAAGATTATTGTCAGTGTGTGTATATATATATATAATTTATTTATATTTTTATAGATATAGATATAGATATAGATATATATCCCCAGTATACCTTACTATATTCTAATAGGGAAATGAAGAAGAATAAAAGATACTAAACAAACTACAACTGTCTGAGGGAGCAGTCTTGTGTCTCTGCCTCCCTCTTCCAGCCATATACATTCAATTCTGATTGTACATGGCTATAATATGATGCTAGTGGAAGACTTTTTCTATTTAATCATCTGTTGAGGTCCATAAAGAAATTGTGCATGTTTAATATATCAGAAGAAAGTTGTGTAGAGATCACAGAGTTTATGCCTCATCTTAGCAGAGCATACAAGGCCAGAGTTGCTACAACAGTTGTCAAACATAGAACCAAAGTCTTTGCCATACCTGAGGGTAGCTGTCAGTCCTTGGAAGAACAGATATATCATAGGTGGCAGCAAAATGGCTCTTAGCTTGCTGGATCTGACCATAGCGTTCTCTTTTCCTCCATTTTGCTCTTCGATTCTGGAACCAAACCTATAGTACACAAGGAAATAATCATGTTAACTCAACTACATACTGCACAAAAAAAAATTTAGGAAAAAGTCAAAAGATTTTGGACAGTAGTTTTGAAAAATCTCTGTTTATCTAAGAAAGAAGAGTTCTCCACCTGAGAATTAATTTCTTGCTATATCAATCTTGTCAATGTCAAACCTCCTTAAATTATTCGTGTCTATTTCAAAAGTCATTTTATTTTCTTCCCGTTATTAAAAAAAACCAAAACCCAACCAACAACCCAAAACAAAACAAAAAACAACCAATCTGAGAAAGATAAGTCTGTAGCAAGTTGAATTGTAACAAAACTTTCTCTTCATTTTCTATGCCCACTGACTTGCTACAACTACACATAATCTGCCTCCTACAGGTGTAAATAGTCTTTATTAAATGAAGTAATTAAAAAGCAGGGAAAACTGGAACCAGTACAGCAGTCTGCACTGCAGAAAATGTTTCTATAACAAAGGCTAAAAAGGCAGGAAGATAATAAAAATTCACCATGCCACAGACAGTTTTTAAAACATTGTGACATTTTTTCATATTGTGATATCTGTTTCTGATAATGGAAAACTAAAGAATAGAACTTTATATTTAGACCATGAAATAATTTGGACCATGAAATAATTTAGAACTGAATGCTTTCTTGTCAACTGAAAGCTAATTTCTTTATACTTAAATTTCTTTATATTTTTGGACTGTTCTGTAAACCTTTGTGTGTCACGTGTTATATCAAAACCTATTATATGTTAATTTCTTTCTGTTACTGATCTCTGTCATTGTTTCATGGCTTTCAAAGTTTATTTTTTATTTCAGACTTTGTGTGTGTGTGTGTGTGTGTGTGTGTGTGTGTGTGTGTGTGTGTGTGTGTGTGTGTGTGTGTATAATTCCTTTATTTTGAGGGATATATTCTGATCCCAGATTCTGGATTAGTTAAAATAATACTATTTGTTCCATAATTCCATTATTGCATTGATCTTTGGAGAACTCAACTGTCCTTTGATGCTACTTAAGCAACCAGGACATAATTTTGCTCATTTTAATTCCCAAGGGCAAGCTGCACATTTAGTATTTGCAATCTTTTAAAATATGCTTAGCAATCCAAGCAAGGCTCATGCATATAACTCCTGAGTATATATTGTTAAGGACCTCGTTGGTAAATTTGTGTTATTTTTGATGCCTGAAGTTCAACAAAAAGAAAAGAAAAGGAAAAAAATCTCCTATCTCCACAGGAGGCATCAGGGACAAGATAAGGGAATTTAGTCATGTGGCTCTTTCATTTCAAAAATACCTTGACAATCTCTTTAAAAGGGATAACAATTACTGTACTGACATGCAGCAGGAAAGAGAACAACTTAGATAAATTAGGTTCAGGTTGGCTCACTCTGCATGTGTGCAGGACAAACACTAAACCAAATTTTATGAAATGGCAGTGAAGGGAACTGCGGGTAAGGTATCCAGCTGATCATGCTGCTAAACTAAATCAAACAATTTACTTGAATTTATAGTAACTAAAAAAAAAAAAAAAAAAGCGCACATTTTTTTCCTTTGACAATCCCCCAAAATGTTTCTGTTTACACTACTTTACTAGAAACTGACTCTTGGCAGAGATAAAGTAACCATTTGCCTCCACAAAGCAATGTAGAAATCTGCTGCTTGTTATCCTTGAATTGCCAGATGCTTGCCTCTAATGACGTAAGGCCTTTTAAATTGCTTAATCTTGTGATGGAATACTCTTGTTACTCTGAATAGAAATAATCCCCATGTCCTTTCATATTTAGTATATGAGAAATGCAAAGACGAATTATCTTTTAAGAAAGGGAAGAACATGTGTAAATAAGATAGAAATAGAAATTTGTGAAAGCTGGTGCAGACATGTATTTTTCTTTTACTCTTTTTTTTTTTTTAATACTCTTAGCATATTAAGCCTCTAAAACTTAGGGGGAAAAATGTGATAAAAAGACAGTTGGCACACTTTAGTACAATTCTCTTCCTGTTCTGAGTACTAACTTGTTCTGGAAGTAGTTCTCTTTATTCCAGAATTATGCTTTTGTTAAAATATTTTAATTTTATGCAAGTTTTTTGTTTTGTTTTGTTGGGTTTTTTTTTAAGTCAAGACTAAATCTCAGAGAATGGAAGTCATACATGGAAAGCTGTACCAAATTCAGAGGGAGACAGACTGCACACAGTCTGAAGAGTTAAAAGCCACTGAAATAAATTCTCTCAATGTTGCTGATATCACATCAATGTAACAGTTTCGGACTCTATTTTCTGATGACAACAGTGAATATGATGTCTGGTTGAACAGACATGAAAAGAACACTTCTTTATAAAATTAATTAGCTGACTTTGTTTCTGAAAGTGATCCTGGTTTAATTTCAATTTGTATGCATGTGCACTGACGTCTGTTTCTTTATATGCATGTGTGAGTATGTGTTTAATTACAAGTTGTGAAGTTGTTATCATATTCAAGTCACTAAATTAAAAAAAAAAAAAAAAGAAAGAAAAGAAAATTAATCCCAGTCTGTAAGAATCAACAGGATTGCTATTTCCTAAATTTAAATGGTGATCATTACAAGAACAGGGAAGATATCTAAAATCAGGATAAACTTGCAAAATGTGGCTCACATCCTTTTCTAATGGAAGATCTCTAAACAGGGGAGAAGCTGCATTTCCTGGATACTTAGCTTCTTTTGTCACCATGGCACATCCAAAGCCATAAATATCATCGAGATTACTGTATGAGCACATACTGAATGAATCACGTTTGTACACAGCTAAGATACTCAAATAATGCACTAAGTGGTCAACAGTATGTTTCATTCCAAAAATTAGAATTACATTTGGATACAAACAAGGAATTTGGTTACTTTTTAGACTCTACTTTTCATACCATAACATACATAGAATCCTCTGTGTCTGAGTTCTGCATCATCATCAATCTGAAGTACATGCAACCTGTCTCTTTAATGGGATTTTTACATGTAACACTTTATGTATTCACTGTCTGGAATTCTACAAGAGATCAAGACCGCTTTACTATTGATGTTTTCTCATCCTTCAAACGAGTTTCTAGAACAATAATACATGCTATTTAAAAAAATAAAAGTTATTTTAGTACTGTAGCATAACAGCTCATATCCATAAAGAAATAAAGCAAAATGAGCTGTTTACTTTAGCTTTACAGGCTTTTGTACAATCCCTGAGAGTGTCATTTACTAGTTCCTACAATGCACAATTTGTTACGGAAATGCTGAAGTTTAGTTCCTACCTGGACTCTGGCCTCAGTGAGCTCTGTTCTCAGAGCTAGCTGTTCTCTTACATAGACATCAGGGTAGTGAGTTTTCTGAAATACTTTCTCTAGTTCCTCCAGCTGCAAACTGGTGAAAGTTGTTCTGTGTCTCCTCTTCTTACTGCTGGAGACATTGCTGTCACACTTATCACCAAGTTCATCCAGGTCCCCCTTCTCCTGCATCCCTTTCCCTGGAGACATCCTAAGATTGTTGCAATTGTCCATGGGCCTGCTCAGCTCTGTGTGAAGAGGCTGTCCTTCCACTTTAGTAATCCCGTAGTTCACTGTACAAAAGGTGGGTTAACAGCTGGTTAATAAGGGGCTAAATAAGTGATTGGG
>JAWWLZ010000042.1:40970907-40984934 GCA_035041345.1 Poliocrania exsul | reverse complement strand
GGGGGGGGGGCGGGGCTGGGCAAGGGAAGGTAGCCGGGGGTATGGGGAAGGGGAGGTTTAGATTCAGGAGTTCATATGAAACAATTTTACGAGGAACAAAATTCTAGGAGGCTGTGTTGTTTCTATACGAGATCATGGAAGAGGAATTTGTTATATTAACCACAGACAGAATAAATGTACTAAATCACATTTAATTTTAACTGAGAATTGTATCTGAAAATATTATCTAAAAACTTTCAGAGTAAGGAGACTGCACAAGTGTACTTGGATATTTTCACTCTACCATTGCTGCCAAAAAGTAGTTAATAATCCATGAAATTGGTGTCAATTAGAGTTGCACAGATAAAGGAACTTAGCCCAAAACATATTCTCACAGAAGTGGCACAGGCTATTGACAAATGTACCTTTAAACTTGGAAGCAAACGTTAAAACCTCCATTTCTATGAAAATACAAAATAACAGTGAAGTAAACTAAATAGCTGTAAACTGATAAATCAAGAAGCAAATGAAACCGAAAATTAACTTCACTTTAGAAACTTAATAAATTCCATATACCTTGTCTTGGATTTGTAAAGTGGAATTGTTTCCAATTAGGTTTGTTATGGTTACAAAATGCAGAGCATTTCTGCAAAATGTTAACTTATTAAAGGAGATCTTTTCATATACTTCGTATAAAGATTGCAGGAACTATTTGTCTTTAGGTAAAACCTGAGTGGTAGCGATAAGAAATATTCTGCAATAGGTTCTTAGTAGGAAATAAAATATTTCCTATTTTTAATATTTTTTACTTATCTCACATTACTGAAAACGTCATGTTACAAGATTCAAAAAAACCTTTTTATGCTTTACCCCCAAAAAAGCGAAAAACAGTGATAAAAAGTTTAAAACTCAATAGAAATTAAAATCTATGAAGATGGCATGTAACATACTATAAGTAGCTTGCTTTGGAATTTTCCCACATTCTCAATAATTTCTTTTTTTTTCCAATCCGAGTTGATTGTAACAAAACACATGTTTTAGGTACCATCAACACATACATAGATAGGAAATGCCTCAAAGCCCTCGAGGCACCTATTAAATGATCTAATTAAGAAAAACTTAAATGTATAAATTAATTCTCTGTAGGGTTTTTAAAGCTACACTTGACAGAAATCTGTCATTATTTCTTACAATTTTTTTAAATATACTTCAATGACTTTATGAAGTAAAAAAGTAAGTTATTGTTAGTCTCCTTGTTGCAGCTAATCTTAACCATGTTTTCCAATTCTGCTAGGAAATAATTTTTTAATTTTTTTTTTCTATGTGCGATTTCCATCATGTTGGAATTTTGAGGAAAACTTTAAACTTTTCAAAAATAATACATTCTACATTCTCCTTCACTATCATCTAGAGAAATATAATAATTGGTGGAATGTTTAACACCATTGTTGGGATGAACGATGTTGTTTTTGGAAGAATCACCTTTACTCATTATTTGTAACAGGGCAGAGAGAACCCCTCTACCCTCACAGGACGATATTTGAAAGAAGCAAACATGACGAAGTGACCTTCTGATCCCTCCCCTGGACGGCACCGGCTACCCGGCCCTGTTCGGAGTCCCTCCGACACCGACCCCCGGGGATGCTTTTTCCCGGGAGTTTGCTGGGTGAAAACGCCGCTGCACGCAGCGGGTGCGGGGATGGCCGGAGAGCTGTCGGAGGGCCACCGGAGCTCGGACGGGGGGTGGCGGGGCGCGACCATGCCCTACTGCACCCACCGGAACCCTCGGGCCCGTCGGTCCCCCGGGTGAGTGCCCTCGGAGGCGGGCGGGCTGTGCCGGCGTGGCCGGAGCTGCATTCCTCGGCAAGCCAGGGGACCCGGACAGAGGCTAGGAGGGAAGGCAGTAGCCGAAGGGTTACACTGAAAGGAAAAGAGCTCTTTAAAATAGACTGTTGCCTTCTTCCTATATTTTTATTATTATTATTTTATTATTTTTATGTATTGTTATTGTTATTAATATTTTACCACGACCTAACAGCCCCTTGCATGCCCGCACCCAAAGGCTGCACAGCTGCCTTCCGTTTCCCCGAGCAGGAGAATCCTCACCCTCCCCTTTACATCTCCAGGAGGAAGAATAACGCTGGGATGACGACTCACCGTTGTTGTCCTGGCAGGGTGATGTTCTCTCCAGCCTCACATGATGCTCAGCCCTTTGCAGAGGATTGAAGGCCTGTACGCATTTGCTGCCTGACGTTTTGCTATAAAAGGACTCATTGTCCAGAGTTTCCATAACGTGCTCCAAAGTGCCTCCTGCTCCCATGTAAAAGTCACTGTTCTTGCTCGGCTGGCTCTTCAGGGCAAACTTCTCGCTGAGAAAATCCATAATCATCTAAGGCTGCTTGAGAGCCTCTTCCCTAGACGGAGGCTGGACTGTGAGGGAGGGAGGGTGAGTGGATGGGAGGGAAAGAAGGAGGGAGGGAAAGGCGTTCAGAGCTCAGGGAGCTGTTTTGCCTCCGAGCCTTTGATTTGTCTTGTCTTGAAAGGGAGAACCCGAGGTTCCTCTTATATCTTGAGGCTCAGCAGGACTTCTTATGCAACCTCCCATTTCTAATGAATATGAAAATAAGCAAGCTGTCTAACTCCACCCCAGGCCCCCCAAGACCTAATCCCAACACAGGAGGGAGTTCCAGGCCCATTTTCGACAGACAGATCTATTTCAGACAGACAGACAGACACGCACAAGCGTTCGGGGAGGGTGAGGGGAGATACGGAGGGGGGGAAGGAGGGAGGGAGGACAGATAAAAAGGACATTTCCCTCCTGCAACCTCTTCACATTTCTCCAGGGATCTTTGAACGAGAGTAATCCCTCTCTTCTCTCCCTCTTCCCCCAGCTCCCCGAGAGGCTTAGAGCAATATAATTTCAGAGGCACCTACCCTCAAATAAAGGATCTTCTTTAATCGATTTGACAGTAGCTGCAGTCCTGTTCTCTGAAGTTGTAAAATTAAGAACCAGTGTTCCTCCTTTATTAAACAGCTCAGAAATTTGGTCCTAGACTTAAAGAAAGAAATATTATGGGCAGTTGTTTGTGTAGAGGGATTAGAATACAGAGAAAGTTAAAACGAGAAATCTCTCACATCAGAAACCAGCCTAAAAGAGAATTTGTCTGCCATGAAACAGATCTCATCCAGTCTGCCTCTCTGTCTGTGTTTGGAGTGTGGGGGGTGTGTGCTCAAACCTGTTAAAACAGACCTTTATTTTAAATCTGAAATACCACTACCAAGTTGGGAAAAAAACAACAACAAAACCAACAAAACAAAACAAAATAAACAAACAAAAAAACATTTTGAAAATGAAAGTATTGCAACAAAGTCTTAAGTAATAAAAAGAAATTAACCATATATGCATGCATTCCTGTGGATATGGGAAAAGTGGGTAGTTATCACTTAAAGTGTGAAACTTTGTAGTGTTGAATTCCATGGTCCTTTCACACATTGATAAGATTTAAAACACAGGTGAGAAAGACGGGGGACTATTTCGAAAAGACCTAAATTACGGGGAAGAGCTGCTCTCTGCTTCCTGGCAGAAGGAGTACTCGGTGAACTAACATAAATCCGAGACTTTAATCATTTCACAGAAGTATTTAAGCATCGTGGGCCCGCGCTTATTTGTTCTACTGAGGCTATTTTAGAAACCAATTCAGTGGGCCCTTCCCTCGTTAGAACGGGAAGGGGGAGAAGCAGCGAGGCTTTAATAGGCAGCTGAAGTACCGGTGCAGTAATGGCCATGGGGGCTGTGGTGCGCCTTAGAGACCTTTCCTATGAACCCAGCCAAAGGTGAAGGGACTGCCAGTTCAGGTCCCGGCGAGCAAACACCCTTCCTTCTTCAAATGGTCGCTAGTTTAATATTTTCCTGGAGAAAGGAATAGCTGAGTGAGGGATGCTTTTTTCATCCACAGTCGAGTAGCTGCGAGCAGCACCCGCCACACGCACAATCTGCCCTTCCCTGTCATCTGTCAGAATCAGGTTGCCAGCTCCACAACTCCGTCCCATTTCACGGCGTTAACGTGCCCCAACCACCGAGCTGGGGCTCCAGGAAGCGCGGAGGGCCATGGGGACAGAGCGCAGAGGTGGTGCTCGGGAACTTGGAGTGGACCGGTGCGTTTTGTGGAGTAGGGGTGTCTCTTTGCTCGCATGTGGGGAGGGAGAGCTGGAAGCTGTTCCCGTAAGCCCCCGGGAGAAGCGAAGATGAAGGGTCGAGAAGGGCGAGCGGTGCCTGCGGTGCGCGGCCAGGTGCGGCGGGGGCCAGCTCGCTGCCTGGCCGGGAGAGAAGCTGGACCCGGCCCCGGGAGCCGCTCCAGGGGCAGTTCCCGTTCCCGGATTTCTCTTGAAAACGACGCATTTCCTCCCTGCACCTCCTGGAGCAACGCCTGCTCTAGACCCGGCGAAATAGATCCTCTCCCTGCCCCCGCATCTCCGTGTGCTGGCACTTCGGCAGCGTGTTTATAACTGTGCCTTAAGAGCACTAAATGCCTTGGGGGAGGAAAAAAAAAAAAGAGAGAGAGAGAGAGGGAGGAGAAAAAAAAAAAGGAGCTCTCGATGTCTTTTAAATGAAAGACACATGCAACCTTGTTGCAGTTTGCAATCCACTTTTATCCCCATAAATGTTCCTCTTTAAAGACAGCTATTAAACTCCAGGAGATCCGAGGAAAAGGAGCATCTCCTATGACTGTAAAAATCCCAAGAGCTCTCAGCAGCAACAGAGCTATTTCTAGAGAGGCTGAAGGGAGAGAGGGTGCCCGCCCGGGGGGACACGCGTGTCCCGCAGGCTGCGAGGAGCCGTCTCGGCGGCGGCGGCGCTCTCTCCCCGCGGGCTGGCCCGCACCCCGGCAGCTCCGCCGCTCCCCTCCCTAGCGGGGCGATCTGACCACCCCCGCAGCGGCGGAGGCGGCGGCTGACCTGGGGAGGTGGAAGCGCCGGCCTCATCTGGGGACCGAGCTGGGAACGGGCTGCCGCATCCTCTGTGCACTTCACCCCCACTCCGCTCCGCTGAGAAAATACGACCCTCCCCGCAGCATCTTCACCCCAGCGGGGACTCCGCTCGCTTATCGCCCCGTCTTTGCAAAGCGCTCTCCGCCAAGATTAGTGCCGACATTTACATAAATACGTTTATGATATGCGAGTATTAGAGTGCGACACAAATTATAACCGGATCTTAAAACCCGTCGCTCCTCCACATGAAACAAATAAATAAATAAATGCCAGAGTGCCTCCTCATCACTGTTAGCTCCAGGGGCCAAATTCTGCTCTCATTTACCTCTGTACAACCCAGCGGACTTCAAAGGGAAGGAGAGATGTAACCTAGGGGAGAGTTGGCGCCACGTATGGCAATCGTTCTCCTTAAAAGCTCGAAAACAGAAAGCTGACTTCAGTGGGCTAAAATCATTTGAGAGGGGTTGGACAGATCCCGAGGGAAAAGGCGTCAAAGGAAAAAAAATCTATGCTGAGGTGAGACAGCTTTGAAAAGCATCTTTCTTCAGGGACCGACTCCCTCCGCCAGGCAGCGCGGTTATTAAGAGCTGCATGCAGATGTGCCGCTGTGTTTCCAGAGATGGAGTATCTCCTAAACCTTCTGTGAAAGGGTGTTATGTGTGATGGAGAGACGTTTCGTGGCCAGAGGTGGTGTGAAGGAGCTCGCCTCTGCAGTGTATAGGAACTCCTCGGGGGAAGTCCATCCACTGGGACGAGCAGGGCGCGCACACCGCGGGAGGCTTCCCGACACCGCTGGGCTCTCCTGCGGGAACAGAGAGCTGCCCTCCCCCCGCCGCCCTCGCATTCCTTTCCTTCCTGAGATCAGAAGTTACAGACCAACACTAGGAATGAGGATCCTGCATAAATTGCAAGCATCTTGATGTCGAAAAGTCAAGGAATTTAGAAGGAGAAACGTGCAAATGCTGGTACCGGACCCGCAAGGTCCGCTTCTGGGTCCCCACCCATTGCTGCGCTGCTGCTCGGCGTGGCAGCTTCCAGCCCAAACAGGGCTACTGCCTGTTTGAGGGATCTCGTCAGATCCTTGCATTTGTTTAAAAAAAAAGTGAGGATGGCATCAACACTGGGGATGATCTCCTTTCCAAATGCCGAGGAATCTCAATCCCCTCCCATTCCTTCTTCCCATTTCTAACAGCGGTTTTTAACTACGGATCTCAGTACAGAAAGAAGATTTTTCTTCTTCTTCTTTTTTTTTTTTTTTAATCTATTTTGCACCAACGCTTCTCTTCCCTCCAGAAAAGTTAAAACGCGAAATGTATTTAAGAATTGAATAAGGAGAAATTCGTGCTACCTGGGATTGGGGTAAACGAATTTTTGGGTACTATTCACCTCCTTCCACATACACTCGCTCAAGTTAACCAGGGAAATTAAAAGTGAAGCTATGAAGATGAGAGCTGGCAGTTCCCTCGGGAGGGGTGGTCCCGCAGTGAGGGGCGGCTGAGGGCTGGCTATAGAGGAAGAAAGGAAGCGATGCGTTTTCTTAAATGGGATCAAGGACCCCAATAGCCGCCGGGGAAAGTTTCGTGAAACACGAAGAGAACTGTCTATCGCGAAAAACAGGTGTTCAAATAGCTCAGTATTTCCTCAAGCTTTCTGTTTTCTTTGCTGAGGCTTTATCTAGCAGCTTATTTCACTATTAGACCCGGTGACTATTGTATGAGGTGGATACAGGCTTCAGAGAGATGCCCTGGGAAACAAGCTCCTCGGTCTCCGTCACTCGGTCCTAGGAATCGACCTGATCTGCGGAGGCGACAAAAAGTGTAAAAAGACACTCCGCAACTCGCTCCTTATCTCCCTCCCAGTGGAATGTGACAAATTGCAAATTACAGATTCAAAACCTAGCTTACCTGACTTCTAATTTTCCAGACATCCTGTTTGTGAGAAGGATAATGTGAAATATCATTACTGTCAGGAAAAAGAAGTATATTCTCTCTCAATGAACACTGAAGTTGAGTTTTGGGGACGGTTGGATTTCCCTTTCTTTTATGTTTTTAAAAATTTTATTTTAAAGTATGCGAAGCATCACTATTTTAATCCTTGAAACTAAAGATTGTGTTTCGGATTTCCGCAGCTAGACTGCAAAAAGATCCCGATCCAAGCCCCTTTTAATAAACTTTCTTCCTAACAGGCAGGTTTTGTTCACCTGAGCAAACAAACACAAATGTGTTCTGGTATACGTGGGTAGCTTTAAGATTTTCCGTTTGGAGAGGAAGTGTTTAATTGACACTGTTTGGAATGACTTTACCAAAAACCTGGGATCTGCAGTTTCAGAGATGAGTGAAAGCGTAGGAGCAAATCGACTACTCTTCTCCTCGGTAATTTAATGTTAATTCTGCGTGAGAAGTGGACGAATCTGTTGAGTCCCTCTCACCTCGCACAGAGAAAGCGACATGTCGCCTCTCATTACGTGGGCCTGAGCCTGGAACCTTTCTCACTTTTCCAGCCAGGCTCGAGGTTTAGACGCTCCCGAGTTTAGTCCACAAACCAGCCCAAAAGTAACGACAGCAGTCATTTCATGGTTGCTGTAGTTTGGCGCTTTGACAGTACCTCAGCTGTTTGGGAGGTTTCCTGTATGGCACCTGCATAGATAAAATGAACATTCCATGTCCCTAAAAGGCATATTTAGGAGGAAGACAAGAAGTTGATGAACAGGAAAGTTACCCCGTTAGAAAAGCAGGATTATTGTCAGGACTAGATGAAATTCGACAATTTTCTTCTTGCGACATGCAGTGACTCTTCTTAAACCATCTAACATTTTTTTTCAACACAAAATGGAACGAGATTATATTTAGTGTGTGGATTTAATCTTAGCCCCATAGGAAATCTCAGCAGAGATGTTCTATAAAAGTATTAATCTCTTATCTTGATCTAGTTCAAGTTATAATGAATCCTACTTACATATGTGCTGTAAAAACAAATCATACAAGAATTTAATCTATGCTTCATCGGACTGCTATTGTAGACTTGGATTTGAAAGTTGGGCCGTGGGACTCAAACCCCCGTGTAGTTTGGCACCATCAGGAAGTAAAGATCTGCTCTTAGAGATACTTCTCGGATTCGATTTATATACATTTACTTCCAACTTCCCACCTCCCCTTTCCCCGCACTTCGAATAAGAGTAGGATCTGACTTTTCACGCGGGATATTTGGTAAGACAAGCACAGACTCGCTCTGCCTGCAGCCCCGGAGGAGGCGACTGTCCCCCCGCCCTCAACAGCACAAACCTGCTGGCGGCGTCGGCCGAGCCGGGCTCCAGCAGCCAGAGCGCCTCCTCGGAATCCAAATCCTTCCCCCTCCCACTCCGCCGAGATTTCCAACAAACTATATTCTCAAGGCAAAAGACAATCACTGTTCTTCATATCACAGGAATAAACGCCTTAGAAGAAAAATCTAGACGTGAAAAAGCTCACCATTAGGTTTTGCAGTATGTTGCTGGTGAACATTTGCTACTCTCCCCAATCCCACCCCTGGAATTTACTTTCAGGGAGGGAGCGCTTCCCAAAGGAGCTGATCGAGAGTTTTAAGTGAACAATTCTGACTAAATTACCCCTTCTCACTCTCCCGGCGCGAACCAACTTAATGCTGGACTGTAGGGAACTGAGCATCAGCGCACCTCTGCAAAGGAGCAAACCAAAAGCAAAGCCTTCCTTGATGGCAGTTTGATTAGTACTGTGACAATTCTGAAAATATAAGGGCTACATTACCCGAGCAACCCAAGGCTCTGAATCTATCGAAGGGCCTAGAGACTGTGTGGGGGGCTGCCTTGTCATCTCAGATGAATTGATTTCTTCTAGGGTATGAAATATGTGTCGACATTCTGGTTTCTAAGCACGAAGCTAAAGGAAGGTGTGAGACAGAAAGGACAGGGGCTAAGAAATAGATCCCTGTTCAAGTTGGAGGCACCTACAAATGGATGCATTGAGCTGCTTTGACAGGGACTGCCGGTATTCAAGACTACCTCGTTTGAAAGAACCCTTGCTTTTATGCATTCCACTCCCACCCCCCCACCCCACTCCGCTTTGCGATGTGTACTAGATCCGATTAAAAATGTGTAATTCACCGATGCAGAAAGCCACAGAGCAATTTTATTCTGGTCTTTCAGCGGCGTCTCTGTACAATTTCAGCCTTATTTTGTCATTTGCAGAGAGTTGCCTGTATCTTTTGAAATGCTAGCCTGCATTAAGCAGCATCTATTTCCGAGTCTTTAGACTCCTTGCCCTTCTTACCAGAAACAGCTAGATGAATACAAAAAAGAACTTAGTGGTTAACCGATATGCTGCTAATATTTAATCCACGGGCCTCCTACTCCTCCCCTCTTTTAAAACCTTCAGCTCTTGGAAAAACAACATATTTTAAGCTTTCCACACAAATATTGATATTGGCAAATAAAGCTAGCCCCCAGCCTATGGTTAGAGACAGTCTTCTTTTTGTTTCTACCCTGGGCAATCAAAATTAATCTACTGTATTACAAATTGCCTCAAATATTTCACTTTTCCTGACAAAACTCGTACCTGGCATATGTCACAGTGAGACATTTTTCCTACCCCGTTTGTGTGCTCGCTCTTTCTAGGGGGTGTCAGGCAGCAGTGGACAGTAAGGAGGTGACACGACCCAGCAGGCAAATCTCTTATTTGTGTTTCCATTTGTGCTGCGGCAAAGCATAAAATGTTTCATGTTATCAAGTAATCAGGTAAAGAGTAACCGGGTAAGCATGAAACCGTACCACGTCTCCTGCTCGCAGGAGAAAAGGTGCCCGTCAGGTGACTGCAGGTCCTTGGACCACTTGTCCACAACCAACGCATACTTCCAGAGCAGGGACAAGTCCTTCCCGCTCCGCCCTGGCCGAGGCTCAGAGCTTAACCCGGCACACGGCCAGGCTGCACATTGCATAAAGGCAACAACATCCCGAGTCATTACCTGCAATTGAAAGCGAATGAAAACGGCACAAATATGAAGGAGCTGCATAAAAAGCAGCTCTTTGCTATTGTGCTTTGGTTTTGTGTGCTTGATGCTTTTTTAAAAATTTATTTTATTTTCAGTCAAAAGTCGTACAGAACGCAATAGGGCTGAACCCGCAATGAAGAATGAAGCTGCTGCTCGTGAAATGGAAGCCAGTTACCTGTGCCGGTTTCCCGGTCACAGCCCCTCGGTGCCTCTCCGGAGTGGGCTGGCACCAGCCGCAGCCACTCGGCGTGCCGCAGCTCTCAGAGGACCGGCAAATTGAGAGTAAACTGCGGGGGAAGAGAAAAAGCCGCTAGAAATTACTTGAGACTGCTTGGCCGATGTATTTTCTTCTCGCCTAGCTGTGCCTTTTTAATCCCGCAGCGCGCCTTCTTTTCTCACATTAAGGACATCGTCGTTTAAAGGCAAATTGCGGTAGAACTGTATTCAATCCCACGAATGGCAACATGTTAGGCAAATTAGACTCAAGCTTACGGCTAACTTGTGTTCTTGCAATGAATAACCTTTTGAACCACCCCTACGCGGTGATGGTAGCACAAAACATGCCAAATGGGACGGGGAAGCTCTCATCTCATGGTCGGAATGTAGCAGGATCACAGAGCTCATCTTAGTTTTGTACGTTCCTTTTTTTTTTCAGAGCATGGCTAACAAGCACAGAAAATTAAGCTGACTTGATATAGAGGCATTTATCCTTTATTAGAATTCAACTAAACAGTTATGGTGATCTCTCCTAAAAAGCTGTCTTCTGTCTCAGGATATGTGTGAACCACATTGGCTGTGGCTCAGCTACTTGATGGTTCTTATTTGCATTCAGGATTGCCTTATCAAAGAAAAAAAATAAAAGAGAAAAGAAATTGCTAACATGTGGTTTCTTTGTATAAGCATAATTTAACAAATGAATAGCTAGGTATAAAGAAAACCCGATCCTTAGCTATTAGCAAACATGTTTTTAATCACTTCTTAACTTAGTGAAATCAGCATTGGTTGTTATCAACATAAAATGCTCTTACCTGCTTTATTGTTAAAGAGCTATCAATTGCATTTCAATCAGAAGTAATTTACAACTACTTGGGTATTTGGCTTATTTAACGTTTTAAGCAAACACAAACAAACAAACAAATAAATAAAGCTATATAAATAGCAATCAATCAACTAAGAAAAGGTTACTAACTCCAAAAATCTATCTAACATTCAAATGAAAACCAGACAGAGGTGGTATGTGCAAACCTGTCTGTGAATATCTATACGAAAACAATGGAGGAAGCCCATCGGTGCTCATGAAGAACAATCTAATTTTTTAAATGCTCTGTAAACAACAGTGTAGTTCATAATACCCTTAATTTCACCTTCCAGTCTTTGTAAGAATGGTCAGTCTGGGACAGTTACACAATATTTCTACAAAAAACTCTTTGAAAGCCCAGTTCTTATGCATTTGACTTCATGAAACTTCATTAACATCTCTCCAGTAGAAATTTCACTGCTAACAAACCCTCAGCACAACTTGGAGGCCAGAGAGTGCCCTCAGGATCTAGCCAAGGGCACGTGGTCAGCATTTTTCTGTCCATCATTTACCTTGAAAACCAGAAAAGCCGTTGTCCATAAGATCCAACAGCTACTTTAGTCTATTTATGTTGTTACTTCCAGGCCACACCAGTCTTCTTCCTGACTCAGGCATACTGAGAAGAGCTGTTCCATTCCTGCTCATCCACAGCTACATCCATGACCAGTTGACATCCCACTTATATGAAAGTATACATGAAAGTATATATGAATGTATAGATATACATTGCTCATACAGGCTTTAGAAACTGTTGCAGTGACTAACACAGATTAATATTAAAGGCTCCTGTGCTTTTCAAAACTTCTACAAAAATAAACTTAGGTAACTTGTTTTTCACTTATGACTGTAAAAAATAAACAAAACATAAACAAAACAACTAAGTTTGCTGGGGGTTTTGTTTGTTTGTTTGTTTTCCCCAACTAGTACAGCTAAGTAAGCTCAGATGTAATATCAGGCTACTCAATCTTTTATAATATGAGTTCTATTCCTGCCTTTTTGGGACCATGTGGTAATAACTACTTTTCATATGTATTTTTCTGACTAAGAAAAAGCATATAAAGATTGCTTATTAAATAATTTCAATGTGCCTTCATAAACAGACATTGTTGTTATCATGATAATTTGAAATAAAAATCAAAGGGATATTACTCCAATGTATTCTTCAGAGTCTTTTTAACAGTTGTAATGGAAGATCAAGTGGCAGTTCTGTAGCTGTGTGTTAGAGGCCAGATTTGGATTCCACTTGTGGCATGTTTCTGAAAAATGAATGCATGTTCGAATAATAGGTTTATTAATAATTAATTATAATGATTTACTAAGTCAAAATGTGACATCAACTCAGCTGTGTCAACACTATACATTGCTACAGCGATGTTCATGCTACATATTGGGTATTTACATATCTGTTAAAACAAGCAATTATATTTTGACTCAGCAGGTTTATTGTGTCTGAACATTTAAGTAGGAAAATCTGCCTGTATTTTTGTCATTCAGGTGTGAGTGATCTGAGTAACATTAGCACCTCCTTATTATTCAGGAGAACTCGGAGAGCCGGAGAGCTTGCAGAAAGCTTTCCACTTTGGGGAGTGACACCCATCAAGGGTTCAATGCATAAACGCACCTTGGTTGTTTTCTTCTTAATTTCAAATGAATGTTCTTCCATATTTCTGAGTCTCAAGCTTCATACATGCAAAGGAGATTTTTTTAGAAGAACTTATTCATATAAAGTCCCTCCACCTAAAGGATCTACAGGGAAAAGAAAAAAGGGTCAGGTAGATGATGCTAGTGAACCACGAAGTCTGGAGCACCACAAAGGCAGTAGTGCATCCAGAAATGGAATTTCAGGGATCTGTGGTGCAGGCTATCATTGCGACTTGCAACCACTCCAACATTAGAACAGACTGCCAGAGAAACTCACTTTTAAGAATACATTCTTGTTCTAAGTGGGGATTGTTGCGTAAGGGAGTAGGTGAAAGAAAAGGAAAAAAATAAAAGGAAAGAAGGAAATGAAACCCCTTCTAAAGAAATAAAAAATCAGGAAACTCCTTGTAGCGTAGGGCTTGAAAAATTCATATCATAAGTATCCACCATGTGTATCGTTTGTGTTACCTCTGACTTTACATACTGTAAGAAGTGACTATGAACAGTAAGGCATGTTGGTTGCTTTACCTTATTCCTAAATGCAATAAGGGTCTTTCTGCTAGTGTGAACAGAAGTTGCACCTTGCATATTTATTGGTATTTGATCAGACACACTGTACTTTCAATACTGCAATTTTGAGAAAAATATGTTGGATACAATAATAAGACCTCATCCTATTACACATTGCAATGTTATGTAATGAAAACAGCAATGTGTTTTGGCATGCTTTATAATTTCATTTGCATTGGTATATTACTTAACCTATGCATGAAAATACCAACTAATGGAATAGCAGACTAAGCATATTATGAACCCAAAAAGGTCTCTCAGTGAATATTGTCATTCCAATTTTTAATTTAGTAAATTGTATGTTAAAAGCTACCATTTATCTTTGCAAAATAAAATGCCTTTAAAAATTTTGTCAAAATACTTTATTTACGGTGAGAGGTGTTTCTCATTTAGAAACCCTGGAAAGGAAAAGACGTCAGGTATGGTAACTTTTATACAACAGGTAGTTTTTAGATACAGAGCTAGATACAGATATAGATGATACAGATATAGACAAAAGCATGAAATCTGAAATATCTCTTATTTACAGCCTTGGTGATGTGCAGTGTATTCTGGATGCTCTAGACAAACAGAGGGGATAATCTGCAAGAAGTGTTAAACTGTAAACTGCTTGATTTTGTATTTTGACCTCCAGTTAACACCTGTAATAGTGGTTACACACACTGCCACATGTAGTAGAAAATACCAATTTGGAAATATCATTTTTTTTTCTTACAAAACTTATAAACCTGAAGTCAAAATTGAAATAACGAAAGCTCCAGTCTTTGGG
>JAWWLZ010000042.1:40910831-40970897 GCA_035041345.1 Poliocrania exsul | reverse complement strand
GGGGGCAGGGGGACACATTTAAAAGTCATTATATTGCAAATCCTGAAAACCTACACTGGGAAACTAAATAGGTAACATAAGCAACTAGGGATATTTTATACACTGCTGACAAGTGTAGTATTTCTATAGTCAGGTCAAGCAACTTTCACTGACCATAATTTTCCAGAAAGGCAAAGAAGTCTTTTCTCAAGTAGGTTGCACTGACTTTCCAAGAGTAAAATGACAACAAAATAGGATCATGATTGAAATATGCAAGGTTATTTACTGGAGGTTTTCCATCAGATCAGCCATCTTTTTATCTGAAAATGAATATGAGTATTCACAGAAATGGAGAAAACTGCTTTTAAGCCATAGTCATATGTGTATGTTAGCATAAAAAGAACCTCACAAAATGATGTCACAAAAATTTATGTACATTTTAAGAACTACCACAATGTAAGAATTTATGTTCTTTACTGACTGAAGTTTCAAGCCCCATTGCCTTCCTCACCTCTTGCTCTGTATGTAGGGGTTGAGGCTTCACCATATTGGACAAAAACAGACAAAGAAATACCAAAGACAGCCTTCTCTAGATTCAGTTAGCAACTTCTTCCCTCAAAGTGGAAAACATTAAAATAATGTTAGGCTTTGAAATCAAGGAACATTTTCTGTCCTGTATGTTGATGGACAAAGCATTCACTAAAAGTAATCAGTTAGATAGCTGTGAATAGCTGAAATAGTATTTCTCCTCTCTTTTTCTAGATCTCTTTGCATCACAAAATGTTTATATATGAGTCTGAAGGAGCCTGGCTACATGAACAAATTAAGTTGGGTTAACAGTGTCATGTAGATCTAATTTTATGCTACCCGAGAACAAAATGGGAACCTTTTAAATGATTGTTTTTTAATTTAATCCTCTAGGAAACTGTTGAGACCATTTGAAAATAGAAAAGTATAACAGGTTGCTTTATCATATTATGACAATAATTTATGATGAAAGATCTAGAGAACTTCTCATATTCCTAGAAAAGAAAAGTGCATTCCCTCCCACCATTTGGTCGTCGTGAATTTTTGCTTATTCAGCAAAATATTCTGACCAGACTTCTCTAAAAATAGTGTTGCTGCATGCTATAGCTCACAACAGAGTTTGCAAGCATGTATTTTATTTTGTGAGAAAATAAGAATTCACTGTTTCAATGTGACATACATCACAGGAACATGAATCCTTATTACATTTGGATGTCTCATTCAGTTCTTACAAGCAAGCCTAAACTTAGTCTTTGTACAGAAAACCTTGTAGAGTTAATCAGTTCTGTATTCTACACCACATGAACATGTAAGCAATTGAAAACACCAACTATGATAACTTACTGACAGGTATAAAATACTTTGACCAAAAAAAGCACAAAATCCAAACCACTGTAACCATGTATAATAAAATAAGTCAAATGTTGTTAACTGAAACTTTTATTGGTACTAAACAAAAATCCAACAATTCATATTCACAGGCTTAAAAAGAAACAGATCTCCATATGCTGCCCATATTTGATTAAATCAATTACTTCAATTATCTCTAATATTCAGCTAATATTTTTAAGCTTCTGCCTTTTTTTGCCTGCTCCCCATCCTCCGCTGAGATGCACTGGATGGTCTCGAAATGATATCCGTTCTTTATGAGATGGACCCAAACATGATTTTTCTGGAGTTGACATATTCTTTTCTAAACAACAAACAGACGTGAAATTAAAAACCAAACA
Source organism: Poliocrania exsul (assembly GCA_035041345.1). Taxonomy (NCBI): domain Eukaryota; kingdom Metazoa; phylum Chordata; class Aves; order Passeriformes; family Thamnophilidae; genus Poliocrania; species Poliocrania exsul. The sequence continues at coordinate 40,969,161 of JAWWLZ010000042.1, read as the reverse complement.
ACCAGAACTCCCCAAATTTCACTGTATCATATTCTTTCTTAAGACTATAATATTTTTATGTCTAATTTGACAGCACCTAACTTTTATAATTATGTATTGTTGACTTTTAAAAGTAATACGAGTATTTTCATAGGGTAGTGCTTTAAAAAGAACTAAACTCCTTTCTAAAAATACAGTAAAATTACTACACAAAATTATTATATTTTTAAAAGCACCATTACCTGTGCATTTTGACCTTAAACACTTATACAGATACTCAATGCTTTTGACACTGAAACTAATCCTTCAAGTGAATGGAGAATTAGTTCAAAAGATATATCTAATTAAGAAATTATTGTTTTACCATGTTAGACCAAATTAAAGAGAGGTTTCTTTTGTTTAAAGTCTAAGTATACTTAAACTTAGATGCTGGATGGCATCACAAGTTTAAGAAAACATAGAAATACGTGAAACAATCACTTTCATTGTATAGCATACAGATGCTTGAGTAATTTAGACAAGGTTTCTACAAAATATTTCAGACAATTGTTTAAATAAAATAACCGGTAGACTTCAATCAAGGTATAATTGAACACCTTATGCCTGGAAATACCTTTCTTTGGCATCTGTAAGAAAGAAAGCATCTGTGGAAGACAACTCACACTTTGCAAGAGAAGGATATGATATTCACAGTACAGTAGTTAAGCAGTTTTTATCTATCTATCTATCTATCTATCTATCTATCTATCTATCTATCTATCTATCTATCTATCTCTATATCATCTATATCTATCTATATCTATATATCTGTCTATATCTATCTATAGCCTCTATATCTATATATCATCTATATATATCAAGAAGTTAGCTTATCAAATACAAATGTTATGAACATCTTTTTGCCACTTCTCAAAGGAAAATGTTACTCACTACATATTTTTAGTAAGTATTTTTGATATTTAAACTTTAGTATTTCTCAATAGTAAAATTAAATTTCTTATGATACATTGTTGCAAAAAATTAGAACAAAGTTTAAATCATATGCCTGAGTATCATTCTATCTACTAATATATTCAACATAGCTATAAATTTCAAAGAGTAAGAGTTTCTTTGGTTCCTCATGGATGCTTTTCTGTAGCCTGCTAGATCTAAATGTCACAAGCTTTTTTTGAGCCTACGGTTCCCTTTCCCATGAATTCTTAAATCATTTAAATGTATCTTACTAAACAGTTCTCTTTTTTGGAAAACAAGAGCTTTTATCTCCATTCATCTTCTTATGGCTCTACAAATGTAATCAATTGCTTTTTTCTTAAAATATATAATTTACTCTGGGTGTACCTCCTAAAGGTTTAAAATGCTGATGTCTTTTCTTTATAGAATTCCCAGTTTCATTGCCTTTGGATTATTTAACACCTCAAATAGTAGTAGATCTTTCTAGTGCAGAAAGGTTTTTGTTAAAGAGCAAAAAAAATATTATTTAATCAAGTGGTGAACTTTCCATTAATTCTTTTGCCTGGGAACCATAACATATTCACTGAAGGCTGAAACCCTCAAATTAGCAAATTAAGTGGTTAATTAGTGAAACTTCAAAATAAATCTAACATGGTAATAACATTTTAAAAAATTGCATGTCTTTAATTTAAGGAAATATTTTCTGAAATTGAAAACATTGCTAAACAACAAAAAGAATTAAGGCTGGAATATGTTCTTTGTTAAAATAATACAAAAAGGGAAATAGCCATTGCACATTTAAAGTGGAAAAGAATTTTGGGGCTAACTTACGCTTGTGACTGCTTTTCTTTTGCATTTATCTTCAATATTGTATCAATAATAACAGCTATTTTTTTCCCTATATTTTGACAGAAAATACTTTTTATTACATTATTTAAAAAACAGAATAAACACAAATGCTAGAAAAAGTCTCTCAATAATGAATTTGAAAACAAGTCTAGAAGTAAAACAGTCCATGTAGTGAGACAGTCAATCAACCTCATCCTAATTGCCTGATCTGGATTATTTCTGGATTAATGACCTCACTTGTTTATGAACCTGTGTGTACGGCTAAATATTAGTTTCATGACGGACTTCAGAAATCTACATGTTGGTTTTATGGATTTCCACTTATAAGAATATGCAATTCATTGGAAATAATATATTGTCCTTACATTAGTATGAAATTTATATTATTATTCCAGAGACCTGTTGTAATTTGATGCAAGAAACTTGTGAAAAGTTTTCATAAATTACTAAAACATCCCATTTTGGCAGAATAACAGCCATATCTATTATAGGATAAATTCTGCTTGTAAACCTCATTCAAAAGTTCACAAATTTATTTTTTTATGTTTTATTGTAATTGATACATACATTGTTTAGAGGGTAGCACAGTCAAACATTTTGTGCAAGAAATGTAATAAATTGTTAATCTTGAGTGCATATAAGCTGTCTGGCAACATAACATTTTATATGTGTGTGAGAATCATTGCTTGGGATTTGCAGACCCTCAGTAACAGGACAGAATAATTCCATCTGCCTGAAGGTATTTTCACAAAAATCCCAGATACTCTGCAGGTGTAGACCCTCTGCTCCCTTGAATGTGGGTTTAACAAATTAGAGGCTCCCCCAAAGTCTGACAGTCACAGGATCCTTTTTCTAGTCTCATTAGATTTCATAAGGTCTGCTTTAAACTTTACTATACACTTCTGACCTAGACAAACTGAATTAAAGCATAGACTATTCTACATTTATTCTTTCTTTCCATCCTTCACACAGTTCTCGGCCCTTCTAGCCAAAGAAAATAAAAACACTGCAAAGAGTGATCAACTAATTTGGAATGAAGTATCTACAAGACACGTTTGTTGCAAATCACTGTAAATTGTTCCCTTTGTATGTCCCATCTTTCCATCCTTGAATGACATAATTATGCTTGCACTTCAGATAAAGCACTTTTGATATCTGCTAAGAGATGAGTATTATTGTCAATGCTGCTGTTCCAGTTATCGGTCTAACTGGAGTGATGAAAGACAGAGCTGGCATGGAAATCCAACAGCCTATTCCCTGGAGAAGAATTCTCAAGCACAGATAAGAGTTATACCAGCATAGCGCAGTTTTCTTACTCCAATTCATATTATAACTATATCTCAGACATTAACTTACAGACTGCTAGTGACTTAAATGTTATTTATGTTTGAAAAATTGTGTCATAAAACAAACCTCATTTGCAATGAAGGTATTAGTCAAATATGCAGTTCTTATAGAGAAGACCAAACAGAAACTAAAATGAAAACATAGGAATAGAATCATAGAATCATAAAGGTTGGAAAGGTCCTCTATGATCATCAAGTCCAACCATTAACCCAGCACTGCCAAGTCCACCACTAAACAATGTCTCTAAGCACCACATCTACACATTTTTTGAACATTTCCAGGGACAGTGATTCCATCACTTCCCTGGTCAGTCTGTTCTAGTGCTTGACCATCCCTTCGAGGAAAAAATTTTCCTAATATCTAGTCCAATAATGATAATCCAATAATGAATGGAATGCATTGTAAATATAGGGTTTACCAGATTCATCATACATGTGGCCACAAATTATTATGCGTACTTTTATTTCCTTTTGCTGTTCCAGGGAAAATCTAGGTTTGAGCATTTCACATGTCATGTAAGAGCAGCTTTGTACTTAAGTGTAAAGTAAGCATCTAGGTAGAATCTTGCAAGTAAAAAAAAAAATGCCTATCAATTAAAAAAATTCTGGAGTTGACATGTCAATACTTGTGTTTACAATAGGTTTTCTGATTCTACAGTTTTAAAACAGGCAATTTTTTCCATCAGTAATCCATTAGCAAATAGTTAGAATTTTGTCAAGATTGAGGGAATGTTGGAACACAAGAGCCTGGTAAGGGATGACAATACCACTGAATTAATAAACTGAACCTAGAAATGTTCCTTCGAAAAACAATCTTGGTTTTCTAAAAAAAACCCAAACCAAAAACCCAAGCCCAACTCCCCAAAATATATCAAAATGAATAGGCAGCTGAATCTTTATTATGTTTGTTTCACTTATTTTTTTTTTGTCTTACAGAATTACTAATGTCATTAACAGTTTTTACGGAAAGCTTGGAACTCCAATGTGTCCTGCAACTGAATGGTTCACATATTAAAATATATGAGTGAATAAAATTACTATTATCAGCATTTTTTGACTGATAAAATAAAAGCTGACATTTACTGTCATATTTTTCTATAAATATAAGGAGATCTGTAAAGCATATATTTCATTAATATGCATCCATACACATATAGGTATGTACATGTGTATTTGTGATTCATGAATAATTGCAAGCATGGTCATAATACTTTTCTTCCATGTTATGTTCCTTAATTGTACTTGTAGTGGGCCTTACCCAGAGGCAACAACAGAAAGATTCACATGGCTTCAAAATATTATCTTTAGTACCTTCACTAAATAGAAATTAAATATATTTTATTAAATATAAGCAAAGTATCTTTACTAAACATGAAATATAAAAAACACATTGGGTTTACTAAATACAGTGTTGATATTTTTGACAACAACAACTATTATTAGTATTATTACCATTACTTATACCAGAATTAAATAGAACCTGGCAAGTGTGTTAAGTATAATTTAACATGATACATAGTCATTCCAATACTATGGGAACAAATCTTAGCCAAGAAAAGCAATTTCATTTCTCCTATCCCAAATCAGTCTTTGGAAGACAGGCTGTAACAGTTATTTACTGTACATTCACTTACTCGTAGCAATTTACTATATGAAACTTCAGTATAGTCTGAGAGACTTTCAGGTGCCTATATATATCAAATAACAACTTCTTTTGAGTATGTGCTGAAAGCTTGTCTTGGGGAACTTCACATGCTTTTATTTCTAAGCAGTCACTTTTTGGTTGTTTAATCTGTTTTCTGCTATTGATTTGTTCTGGTCTCTTTTTTGTTAAAGGTTGGGTCTTTTAACAAATGTCAAGGCTAACATATCCTCTGTTTTGATAAGTAATGCAATATGTAAAGTGCTTTGAATCAATTCTTGGTGTCCAAGAAGAAAAGCTTTGTTAAACAGCTTATGATAGAAATTTTATGACGCATAGTAGACGTCATAAGGCATTTATCGATCCACCTAACATCATGTGTCTGGAGATATAATTTATTTCAAAGTCTTTACCATATTGTATTACTTAAAAGCAAATACAACATAAGAAGGCATGGAGAAAAACTTCAACATTTTAATGAAAGTGACCAGAACGAATCCTTAGCAGAAAAGCATTTACAACAATTTAAACTCTGGAAAGAAGGTAGGTTCAGCAGGTCTGTGAAAAATGTAAATGTTAAGTATCAGAAAAGTTAATGTTAAATATCAGAAAAGGTATTTTTTAATAATGTTAAATTGAAGTAAAATAAAAAAATTTTTTAGTTGAACTATTTGCATAAAAAATTATTGCATTGCAATTTTAAATTATATTTTTCTATTTCAAAATTATATTTAAATAGCATTGAAAAGCCTCATGAGCAATTTATATGAAATCCCATATGATATGTAAAGATTCATTTTCTTTCTGTATGGAGATTTGAAGACAGAATATACTAATGATTAACATTCTTTTTGTGTAAGTAAATGATGAATTTTGTCTATAAATCTCCTTGAGTTCAAGTTGGTAGGACTAGAGACTAGTCTTAAAATTTTGTAGAAACAGTGAACTTAAATTTGTTTATCAAACACTGATGCTGTTTTAACTAGATCCTGCTGACAATTACATACTTGAATAATCTGCACTCTAAAATGTGACTCAGTCACCCGAAGGAGTTTAGAGAGAGAAGCATTTACAAGAATAATTGATAAACATTTATTAATTTCCATTTCACACACTTAAAATAAACATAATCAAAATAGTGCTCCAAATATATTCCTGTAAAATATAACGTTTTTTCTAACTGCAAACATGACTTTCAGCACTGTTGGTTATTAAAGCTGAATATTAATCTTGTGTTTCATCTTCGTATGTATTTCCCCAGTTCTGACCATTTGGGTTGAAATTTTACATACTGAGGACATGCCTTTGGCTGAAGTTTTCTGAAACGCTGGTCAATTCTAAGAAAATATGTAAAATATTTATGTTACCCTTTGCAGAGGGGACTTGAAATCTGCCAAGTAACAGAGCCTTCCTTTTAGGATATGTCCAAATTTGGATCAAGTATATACAAAAGGAAGTTTTCCCATGATCAGAGAAGGAGTTCTTGATTTTTTGGTCTATATTCACTAAAATATCAGTTAGCATGGCAACATGCTTTACCATGACATTATATGAAGCTAAGCAAGACTATTCCTAAAGATAACGTTGAAGATCATGTTAAGTCAGGGAACCTAAAAGCCTGTTTATTTCATGCTTTCTGTGGCAGATGGAGCATAGGTACAGGAACCATGGAGAGAGGTAAGAATCAATGCTCCTATAGGAAAGAGACAGAAAGGAAGCAGAGAGCTGGAACTAAAATTCAATAGAGAAATGAGACTGAATTGGAATCCATGTAGGAGAAACTAAAGCTAACTTGGGAAACATACCCTAGCACAGCTGGCACAAAAGACTAGAATGACTTGACAAATTGACACAGAGCAGAGAGAAAAATATGAGGAAGAAGAAAGTTGAGAATTGGTAAAGGGGAGCTGAATAAGAATAAAGAAGATGGATTATGGGGCACTAGGGTGATCCCTTAATAATTCTCAGAATTTACATAATCAAAATAAGTGAAAAGAGAGGTGATGATTAGAAAAGATACAAAGAATAGGTATATTATGAATCTGGACACAAAATCTGCCTAACCAGGACACCAAACTAGGCCAGATTTGGAGGAAGTCTAAACTAGGAGATTATTGTGAGGAATACTGTCAGGAATAATCTGGATACAAGAAGGGCCAGAGTGTGAGAGGAAAAAGGTAATCAGACTGGAATGTGTAGAAACAAACAAAAGACTTGTTGGCATATGTGGGAAGAAAGACTAAGAGCGGATGAGAGAGGAAACTTATGCTGTAATAAGAAGTTGGAGGAGCAGAAACAAGAATTGTTCATAGTAAAAGAAAGGATTACAGAACACAGATGTGGAAAAGACAGCAGTGGACAAGAGAAAAATTAGAAGGAAAAAAAAACAAGGAAAGAAAGACTGACTTGGGGAAGAAGACCTTATAGACACATCTTTACCATCCAGTGTAACAACCTGAAGTAGCATTCATTACTGGAGCTTTCAGTGAATTGACTTGAGAAATAGTTTTGAATCTACTTGAAAAATATCCCATAGCAAAGGAAACCTAAAATTGTTATTATTGACTCATATCATATGACAGAAATCCTTGTCATTGGTCTAAAGGTTACATGGGTAACCATGTACAAGTTGCCAGTGGGTACTTAAGTGAACGATAAGCCAGTATCTCAGAATGGATTTTAATATTTTTTCTTTTTTTAAAAAACTTGGCTTCTCTTTTAAAAAAAACTAACAACACACCCACAACAAAGAACTCCAAAGCCTTAGAAGAAGACTATCAGCCTGTAAAATTAAGCACTCAAAATTTAGGAAATGTCTTTGTATATCTGTTCTTGAATTATGTTCATAATTGAAAACACAGATGATGAAATTACATGAGATCATATATCATTTTTCTCCCTAGCCTGTTAAATTCAATGAAAGCAAGTTCTAAATACCTTTTAAAATCTGCATTTAGGTAATTTTTTTAATATGCAACCTCAAAGTGAATGAAGCAGCATCTTATATAATATCATTCTGTAGTCTGTTCAAAAAGATTAGGTATATGTTGTTTGATAGTTTAATACATACATAATACATATAAGAAAAATAGGTATGTATCTCCATTAAAAAAAAAAAAGAAAAAAAGAAAAGGAATATGCACAAGAGACCCCTGGGTAAAATATAAATAATGATATGGAGAGCTTAAACATGAGATGTTTACTACACACAGAGTTCACAAATTCTAAATGAAAGACAGCAGTCCTTGAACTAGAATATACAGACAATAGTGATGCTAAGAAGAAAGGAACAGCAAAGGAAGGATTTTTTAAAGTGAAGATGTACCACACACTGCCCAAAACAAAATTAAAAACTTTCTAAGGACTCTCATTATCAAAAAAAGGAAGGCAAAAGAAATCAAGATGAGAGTTATGTCAATAGCAAAAAGAATTGTGAAAGATACAAAAAGAAAGAAAAGTAAAAGTTACCATGTTCTTTTTTCTCTTTGAAGACTTTCCACTCTAACAAATGCATAATTAAGCCTCATTAATTTAATTTCACTAAGAAAGTAGTAGGATTTTAATTTATATGAGAAATAAAAGTGATAATGTTTTCCAGTGAAGATATACCTGACTCCATTTTTTAAGTAAGAGTGATGAAGGAATGACAAGGTTCAGGTCCTAATTTATTTAATTTTCTTTCACCTGGAAAGCAGTGTTTTACTGATATCACAGACTCTCTGAAAAGCTAGAATTCAGGAAAAAGAAGAAGTAAGAATTCTGGGCAATATGTGAAATAACAGTTAGAGGCACAGCCATCATAGCATTCCACTATAGAATTCTGGTGCTTCTGAAAATCCTTGTCTAAAGATTGCAGTTCCCAAGGCAAGGGCAAGGAAAATAAAGTTTAAATTTGCAGAGAAAAGAAAACCACAAAATTGTGAAGACAGTTAGACGACATAAATATGTAGGAGATTCATCTAAAGGTCCAACATTGGCTGGCCAGAAACAGATTAGGATGATAGAAGGTAGTTGATGACTGTCATAACCTATTCACAAATTGTACATTAGTATATTAAAAAAAATTGTCCTATCTAGTTAGGTATTAAAAAATCCTTAACTTCCAATTCTTGCAAAATATTTTCATGTCCGTCTTGCAACTTAGTGATGACTACACTACTGGTGTTCAGGAAAATACTAAAACAAAAAATACAACCAGAAAGTCACACCAATGTTGATGGAGTTAATAAAATACCAGTGATTATAGGACGGATATTTGTATCTTACACAACTGTGACTGTAAGCCATTAACCATCACGTCTTACATATGTGTATCACAGAAAAACTATTCATCAGGGAAAAAGAATTTTTCCTGTCCTTTTTTAAAGAAAAGCAAGGTAAATTTATGTGAAAATGAAAGGCATAAAATATAATCAGCAAAAGGTTATACTAACACAACTACTTTTGCAATTCACTGGGACTAGGTACCACAGAGATTAGGATTTTAGCAGTAGTCAGACAAGAATGGACAAAAAAACTCCCTAACTGACCCCACCCAAAAAAATAATCTCACAAAACAGAAAAGAAAAAATAGTTACTAGGGATCAGAGAGCAATAACTATGATTTCTAGAAGAAACCTAATGTACTATGTTCTTAGATCATAATGTATTGGGCAACAACAGAAGCAAGGTCCTAAATTACACAGATAACTAATTAGTCCAACTAAACAATGTCTACACTTTCTTTAGGTTATACTTATATTTTTTTAAGCTTTACTTTCTTAATACTGGGTCAATTTAACTAACAGTCAGTTTTCCCTTTGAAAGTGTAACAGGGAACCAAATATACTACTTTAAAGGAAACAAATGCTTTCCTTAAACTGAGATATACTACGTTAAAAGTATCTTTTTTTACTTAAAAAATTTAACTTTGTCAAAGAACAGAATTAAATTAGTTTAGGATTACTCTATCCCATCCAGCTTTTTCAGAAAAAATAGTAAATTTGTGTTTTAAAAGACTTCAAAATTTTTAACCCAGAACTCAAAGAACCCACCTTTGGAATATATATAAAGTATATAAAAGTCAGGAAGTTCCCCAAAATCTTTCTGAAACTCTTGACTTAGCCTTTCTAAAAACCCCTGTGAATTAAAGGATAATAACTGTGAAGTGTTACATGTTTTATCTTTAAAAAGACATGATAATTCATACTACATTTCCCTGGAATAAATATAAAAAGCATTTTATTTCAGTATCACATACATTTGGGATTTTTTTAGTAAGTATACTTCAGAATAATTTATCTTGCACTTTTAGACCTCAATTTCCAGCCTGAAAGATCTCAACAATTTATTGATACAATTTCTAAATTACAAGCTATAGACATAAGCAACATGATTTAACAATTTATTCAACTGACAGCACCTCTAAGGTGACAGAATCTTTATAATAATCTGTAATACAACTGCAGGTTAACTCAAAAGGTATATACGTACTAAATCAATTAAATAGTTTTTAGGCATCTTCATATAATATTTTAGAAAGCAAAATCAAGAGAGAACATACAACAGGAAAGCATTTTACAACAAATAGATTCGAAGTACAGGCAAATTTATAGTGTTTTTAGATTAAGGATCCCACAGGACTAATAATTTATTTTTGATCATTGAAAAAGCAACAGTCTTTGGCAAACAGAACTAATGGAACAAGCACAATGATACACTGCATGTGAAATGTACAAAGGCAATAGTTTATATATAATATGTGTTACCATTGAATGTATCATCATTAATTTCTCAAATCCATAATGATAAAATTTATATAGACACACATGACGAAACATATGTAAAAGGCATAAGACCAGGGCCTTTTTTAACTTAGCTTTTGGACTACTGAAAGGAGAATGAATATGCAGTTATGGTGTAGTAGATATGTATTTTATGGAAGTATATTTATATTACTGCAAACTCTATCACTCTGCCCCCCACCTACTGCATCTGCTCTCTCTCGCACACTTACCATTCTGCCAATTGATTGTTCCTGCTCCTTTCCTAGTTGCTACTTATTGAAAGTGTACCACAATGACACTCTTTTTCTTTCCCTCCCCAAAAATCCTGTTGCCAAGCTCCTAAGAGAGGCAAGTTCTACTTGTCTCTATTTGTCGAAAGAGCTTACTTTTATTTATTTTTCTGAATGGAGTTACAGTGTAGGTTACAATCTAGACAGCAGTTATACATTAATATGAATGCAGTGTATAATATTTAACTCAATTATTCAAGATAGGAATGCATTCTATTCTTCATATATGAATATAATTATAATTTTGCCATTGACATCAGTAGCTCAGAGTTATCTCATGTAAATTCAGGATCTTAGCAGTTAGGAATCTCATCTAATTTAAATGGTCTGGCTTCATCACTAACCGGTGGAGAGAAGCATGAAAACTCAGGACAGAATTCATTCTTTTCTCAGATGGCAGGCACAGAGAAAGAATCATATTCTTTCTCCATGGATACAATTAACTTAGACTATGATGATAAATTTAATCTAATTTTAGGAATGTAAATCAAGTGAATAAGTACAAACAAATTGTACTTACTGTTATTTTTTGCCTGTGATGAATTAATATAATGTAAATAAATCTTTATTCCAAAGCCTTCACAAAGTATGTAAGAAAATATAGATATCAAATATTTTTACATGTTTTTCTTGAATTTTAATTTGTTTCTCATTGAAAGCAAAAAGTCAACATATAGGAAAACATAATCAAAAAGCCAATCAAGTAATTACACATAATTTATAGAACAATCCAATTCCTATTTTGACATAAAACATTTCAAGAAAACTCACCACTTAAAAAGTTTTAGGAATTTTGATAATTTTGCCAGAAATTCAAAACAGCTTATATTTTCTATAATGGATATTTTTGGGGGTTTAGAGTTTTAGTTACTTGAAAATGATATTGTACACAAATGACAAAGTATGTCATTCTCAGAAATATATTAGCATTATATTACACAAAATAAGACATGAAACTTAAAATTCTAAAATTTTATGACTTTTAAGCATTTTTTTTTATATATATTATTTTGTTAAGTTCTATGACATTGGAGTGGCAAAAATATAATGTTTTAATGGGATCCTCTGCTACTGAGCTATAGTAAGCTGATTGGAATCATATATTGCAGCGTAACTGGTAATGAACATGACAGAAATCTGTGCCTTGATTTAACATGTGTTGTGGTATTCAACTAACAAAAGCTGCATTTTTAAAAGCTCTTCAGCAAAAAAATTCAGGTGAAGATTAAAGAAACAAATTGCATTACAATTTAGGGAAAAGAAAAACTTTTAAGAACTCACACATCAAAAAACCTAGAATACAGCACTGGGAACTTCTGATTAAAATCACAAGAGGAATATCTATTGATATTAAAGATGTAGTTTCTAAACAGAACTGTAGAAAATGTATGAAAAGGCTTTAGGTAAAAAAGAAATAGAAAGATAAATAGCATGTGTTATTAAGGATTCCAAGCATAGTCAGATCCACCTATCATTTTAAAGTGATCTTTAATACTGATATTAAAAAAAAACATCACTTACTCGAAGATCTTGTTGAGTGTCTGTGTGGCGGCGTGTTTTTTTCTCTGTTCTCAGTCAAAGCACTTCCACTGGCCATGGAAACAAGTTCTAAATCCATGTCTTCTCTGCTTACAGGGCTTGCCTGGAAGCAGTGGGAGAGAATGTACACAATCATGAAACAAAATATAACATTTTCTGAATGTAGCTCACATTACTCCAAATAAACAAACAGGGTCTGTCAAACAACCTTCTTCAAAATGATACCACAATCCTTTTTTGTTGCCTAGGCCGAACAAATGCACTATGTCAAAGCATTTTTGTAAATAAGAGCCGATCTTAAAATTGTGGTTTGTCATCTGAGTCAATGCAACAACAAAAGAAAACATTTTAGTACAGTAATTTTGAAGAAAATCAATCTTGCAGACGGCTGATGAAACCTTAAACAGCTTAAGATCATTTACTGACCAGTCTATAATTTAAGTTATAGTTGAATGTCAGAGATGTCATATTGGATTATTTCCTGCAATATTTATGCTTTATCCAGGACACATATCACTTCAATCAGTCAAAGGACCAGTAAGTAATTTAATCTTTTAGGTTTTTGCTAATTAGCCATAACTATCAGACAGTATTTTAATTATACTTTAGGAAAGAGTATTATATTAATTATAAACTTCTAACATCCAGTGGTGGTATGTTTTGGCATGAGGCATGTTACCTGCACACAAATATCACAAAATAGAAATGAAAATCATATTTTTCATTTTAGCAATGGTATTTTGGGAACACGAAGGGCAAAGTTTAAAAACTCTGACCTGGAAGATACCACACACTGTAAATTGTAGACTGTTAGTTTTGCAGAAACAACTTTGCTTTTAGTCCAGAAGGAAATGAAAACTTATTCAATGTCAAATGCAGCCATCTAATACTGTTGACTAGATAGTAAGGGCTAGTAACAACAATCGGGAAAAATAAGACACTGCAGATGAACAATCTACAAAATCCACAGTGTAGAGTCAGTCAGCTGAAAGTACTGAAAATAAAGATATAATTTTCTAGTCTCTGGACCTTCAGAAGTGGAGTCCAGAAAAGCAGGTTTTCCTTTGTATCTAGGCTGGAAAGCTAAGTGTCTTTCAGAAGATAGGTGCCTAACTGAGCAGAATGCATTTTTATTTTTTTTTTAAGTATTAAAGCAAACAAACTACAGAAAAGGAAAGACTACGCTAGTGGTAATGTCACCAAATTTTGTATAACATTGTAGTAGCATGACAGCTCAATCAAGTATCAAGAGACTTGGTCTCAACTCCTTCCTCAGAGGGTTGAAGCCTGCAGCTCCCATTTTCTCAGGAAAATGCTGTTACTGTGAAGTTGAAGCCTATTCTGGAGGAGACGATCTCCAGACTTCCTGTTCAAACTAGCTCACTGTACCAAGAGCAGCACTACACCAATGCAGACAGGCTTTGTAGTCCAGTCTAACTTAGAGAACTCAGATGAAATGGAGACCTGTTTCATTTCCTTGTCTTTACTCAGTCACTGTTTAATGTAAAATTCATTAAAAACTCCATGCATTTTCAAACCCCAAACTCCAAAGATACAGGGATTTTACACTCTTCCTTAGTGACTGCGTACCCTTTGTGTTCATACAGAAAGTTTATTCCCTGTTTTCTGATGTGGGCCTTTAATTTAATGACTAGGATTTTAAAGTTTTGCTTTGCACAGGTAGCAAACATCAATAACATCAATATTTTATTTTCTCTTCTATAGCAGCGTCAAGAAACTTTGAAAAGAGTAATGGTTTATCCTGTCAATTCGTTATATATTTTGGACTTAATATTTACTATTGCTTTAAGCTTGTGGGAACCTCCTCTATTCAAAATCTTTATATAGAAAGCTTTTAGAAGTAGAATTAATGCAATCATTGTGATGTTCTAAGAGACTGAAACCAAGAGAACTGATCATTCTTATTTCCATCTAACATGTTTCAATACACAGTAAAAGTTTTTTACTTTGCAAATTCCCAAAGACCCAGGAGGCCATGATATTTTAAACAGGTAGCCTTTCCATGGTATTGTTATCCAATCTCTACCATCATAGAAAGTGAGACTTCATCCTGTAGACAACAATATTGAGGGTTATATGCTAGATTTTGATAGGGCTATCTGTTTCTGAAATAAAATACTTGTTATTTTATTTCAAATAAAGATAAGTGTTTTCACCCAATTACAGACAGAGTAATATTTAAGGTTGTATTAATCACTGGAGCAAACTTAATTTCAGGTTTGTAAAGAAGCTGTTTGAAAGTCCTCTGCAAGTAATTAAAACCTTCCCTTTTACATTTATAACTTAGAGCCAAAATTTGAAAGAAATTTAAGATACTGGTACAGTTTTTTTTCAGAGTGGAATATTGGACTGCCATCTGTAGTGATCTCCACAGTCAACTCTTCAGACTTTATGCCCTTCATTTCATTACTACAAACCTTTTTTTTTTCAATTAATTAGAATTTAAGTTCAGACAGGAGGAATCTTTGCCTTGAACACAGCTCTGCATCTGTAGATTTGTCTATTCCTATGTAAAATTATCAAGATATTCTGTAACATTCAGATATAAAAAGTACTTTCAAATTCAAGTTATATCTAAGTGATTTGGAGATACTGATCAACAGTGTAATGGTTAACTCTGTTGATAACTTAAACTTTATACAAAAAAGAATCAGGAAGTATATCCTACTTGTTATTCAACAAAATCATATTTAATTTAAAGTAAGAAGTTTAAACTGCAAATCAGCATGCCCTCCTAAGCACTTCTATGGTAGTATTTGTAAGAAAAAATCATCAAAATGACCAAGATTAGGATAATAAGGTCTTAGATTTATTGCAGGTTACTACATAGGAATAGTCCCCAGAGAGAAGTGCTAAGATTTTACTGGCAATTTGCAACCATTGAAATACCATTTTGTGTCCAAAAAAGAGAAAGCTTTAAATTATTGGAATATGCACAAATAGCAGTTCTAAAACTATATTAACTTAGTACTTTCAGAATGCAGGCTTATGGAATGCATAAAAATCAAGGATCCCTTTACACATCAGGAATCTTCATGATCGGACATATGACATATGACTAAACTACTGGAAATGCCCAGGAATGCTTTCCTCTTCTAATTCTCCCTCTCTCTCTCATTCTTTTTTCCTGTTATTTTAATGTATATTTTCAACTTACTTTATTTCAGTTTACCAGAAATTTTTGATACTGACTGAAGCGAAGTGTTAACCTCATTTTTATCATGATTTTATAGCTTTTAATTGACCTACTGTGCAAAAGTAGTAGGAGTTGTTTACATTTCAACCTTTAAAAAAGAACTCATAAATTTTAAAACCAAAATTCTCCAGCCATCTGTGTGTACAAACCACATTATTATTTCATTGCCAATATAGTACTGTTTTTGCATTAGAGTTACATTTTATTGCATTTTCTATTTTTTGAACCCTCATTGCAATTTTCTCTGTATTTCATTCATGTGGAACAGCTATGTAATTATGTGGCACAGGCTGTGACAATTCCATAACTTTGCCAGTTATGTGGACACACCACATAATACTATTGTGGGATTGCAGCATTATCTTGTGGACAGAACCGCTTATTGTAAATAACATACAATCTACCTATGTGCACATATGCTTACCAATAATTACATGATATGTAATTTAGATAACATTATTAGATTATGATTTTCTCAAATTAGATCAATTACTGTTTTAGGCTTGACCTAACGAATAACTGTTGGTGCTGCTGCAATCAAAACCTACCACAATGGTTACTGGCTACATTATTTCAGCACCTAAACTTTAAAGGAACCTAAGAACTGGACATATCCCATACCAGAGAAAAATATTTTACAAAATCTGTCTTGAAGAAAACAGTAATAGTAACATCTATTACTTTTTTCAAAGGCGAATTTTAGAAACGTTTGTGGAATTATTTCCAAAACATGCAAATTCCATAGGTGATGAAGGTAAAGAAGACAGAGATTAGAAAGGGCAAGATCACTCAGAGAACAAAATGAGCCATATGACACATCAGCTAACTGGGAAAAACTTTTTATACAATATTTTACATCATGTATATGGGTACAAAACACTAATTCTGTATAATTTCTAAGTTTTTGCCCCATTTTTTAAATCTCACATAATAAGAATATTGCTAATTTGACAATAAAACGTAAAGTGTATATATAAAGAAATGGAGCAAGTATAAATTGGCTTGTAGGCATCATCAATGCTTGCTATTAAAGGACCTTTTGGTATCTCTGACACTGAGTCTTTTAGTTTGGCAAACCTTCAGACTGTTAAATTGCTCATATTCTACCTCCTGCCAAACTACACAAATACTCATTTTTGAAAATACTTTTTTAAAAAAAATTCTGCAAAAAGAGTGAATCATAAAAAGAGTAAAGGGCATTTGATGATGTAAAAAAATATAGAAAATGCTGTAATAGGTCTAATTTTATGCAATGTTTTTCATAATGTTACCACTTTAATATACAATTCCAAATTACTATATTTCAATAAATGACAATGAAGGCATATTAAAGTGATTTAGTTATGTAATATACAGAATTTGAGAATATTTAAAATTCAATTGACAAGAATACAGTTTTTCAGTAAAAAATGTAATAAGAACAGAAAAATATTTAATTTTTTTCATTTAAAAAAAAATGTTAATTTAGAAGCTTTTAAAAGCATGCAATATCATTTGATGTCTCAAAAACAAACTCAGTGTCAGATCATAACACTAGAACTCTATGTACAAACATGCATTTTTATGCTAAAATACTTTCTTTTGATCTCCATCAATGGGTAACTTGATTGCCAAATGAGACAATGGTAAAGAATTACATTAATCAAAAAATTCTCCTTTTTTACACAAAGTATGGAATGGAAATACCTGAGTTCTGCAAAATCCCACAAAGAAACAAGTTCTTACCACAAGTTGTACTCGTCTACTGTCACATATTGCAGGATCTAACTCAGGCAAAAAACGATAGCTGGAAAACCATAGAATAGAAATTTAAGTATGTCCCACTGTACTGGATTCGCTAAAATACCTGCACAGAATCTATTCCTGGAAAGAAATCTGTTTAATTTTTAAAAAGAATTCCATTATTAAAATGCATCAGATAAATTAACATTAACTGATAAAGTATTGGAGTAATTAGTATTAAATTTTATGTACTTAAGATTAAAATCAATAAATAATTTACAGTTGCTTATTCAAAAGATAGAAAACTAAGTTAAAATATAAATGTCAATAAATGCGAGCATGCATGAATTTTTGCATGTGTTGACATATATTGTAGGTAAACCAGTTGTCATAATACTCTATGTAGGAATAAAATTGTTCTCAGTTACCTAAATATATCAGCTGTTATAAACAGTCTATCAGTGAAGTTTCAATGGAGATCTGTTGGACTTTTGCCACACTAAAAAATGATATCACGACCTTTAAAAATGTCAGTACAAATACTAGTGCATAGCACAGACTTGCAGAGGTAGCATAATAATATTTAAGAAAATTCTTTTATAAACTTCAGTGCCTTCTTACTTTCAAACAGAATTACATATTCTGTTCCAGCATTTTCATTCAAATTAAAAGTCATGGAAGTTATTTTAAACACTTGGGGGTGTTTCACTACTATGGAACATGACTGACAGATAAACATTTTTGCAAAGTCAAACAAATGTTTTCCTAAGGAACATATTCTTCATATACTTTTTACAGTCATTGATACAAGCAAGATAGTTGGAATATTTTTCCACACAAGACAGAACAATATGCAGCCCATTTAACTACAAATTAGATACATTTTAAATGAAAATAATGACCAAAGGCATACACTAAATCCATTGTTTGCCTACTGACACTTTGGTTTTATTAGAGGTGCTTGGCATTGTATCTACTAATGACTTCATTAAGATATCAACGGTTTATATTGAGTTTATGACCAAAGTATACTTACTATGTCTTCCTTTTAGTTTAGGGAATATTAACCTTTCCCTTAATTGTGTTGATATCTTACCTGTTTAATAACCAAAAGTGAATATAGAAGAAGCATGTTTACAACATTTTAATACAGTATACTATGAAGATGTAAAAGTTGGGCTTACATTTTGAAGACAAAATGGAAATACGCTCTATCTAGTGAAAAAAAATATTTTTTACTTCATTAATCAAATCTAACAATATATCTAATGTTACAGTTGATCTAATTACATAAATGCATAATACATATCTATAATGTTATAAAATATATGATGAATAAGAACTTTTTCCTACACTTTTTACAGTCTAAAAACCACTGCATTGCTAACATAAAACTATGTAGTCATTTATCATGAGATTCTGCACTGTTTATCATTTAATTTTCACTGTGGAAGTCGTATCTATACAATGGCTGCTAAACCAGTTTCAAAGGGTGACATGTTTGGGACCTGGAAATATGGTGTACTGTCTGCTAGCTGAAAAGTCATGTTTGTTTTAAAACTATTAACCTAGGTTTCACTTTACAAGAAAAATTTAAAATAAAAAAAAAATCTAATTTAAAGGCGATGACCTCACCACTTAGTATTTCTGGAACTTGCTGCTTCATAATCCAAAAGCTGTGCATGGAGCCATTGGTCTGTGAAGTCTTTTCTCCTTTGTAATTTCTCATCTAAAGGAGTATCCAGCTGAGAACATTCTTTTTTACCTGGGGAGGAAAAGAGATACTTCTGTCTGTCATTATTATTTTAAAATATATTTTCTTTAAGATTCCTTAGATAAACTTGGAGCCCATTGCCTTTTACAAAAGAAAAAAAGGCAATTACTTTATTTTTATACAAAGAGTCCGACTATTCTAAATTACTTTGATATGTTTAAAAATAATTTAAAACTATTTTTAATTTTATTGTTTATCTTCTCTGTTGGGATGTAATATTTGGCTTCTGAAGAAATTTATTTTATTGGGAAATAAAATCATCCTTCATTATGAAATTCATATAGAGATATATGTTATACATAAATTGCTTGTCACAGCTGCCACAAATGTTGCTTATTGTGCTATTTCTATAATTAAAAATATACACTCCTTTACACTTATAATTCTATTTACCAGTCTATAAGGTTAAAAAAATGATCACCATTATATGCAAGAGTGGATACATGGCAATCTTGTTACTCTAATCTGTCTTTTTCTGATGCGATCTATTAAGGCATTTTAATGGCAATTTCTGATACTGGATTCCAAAGCAATTGCATATATGATACTATTTTTCACAAATTACTACCTGCTTTTGGATCATAAAAGGCATCTAAAGGCAAAGAATAAAATAGTGACATTATGGGGGAAAAAAAGTGTACAATTCTGTAGATCTTTCAGTTTTTAGGACCATTCTGCTTTATAATGGATATGTTTTGAAACATAAGGAAGAGGATACCCGAATAGGAAGAGCCTGCAGAGCAAGCATAATTGTTGCATGGGGATATTCAAATTTTTATTTTCTACCCTTATACATCAACTTTACAGGTTATGTCTTTTTGGTACCCTTAAGTCAGGGTTTTTAAGAGACATCAGAAAACTTTTTTTTTTTTGGTACAAAAGCCTTTTGTTTTGTCTTTAACGTCATTTCAGGTAACACTGAATTGATCATGCCTGTTGCTAATTCCTCTTTTTTTTTTTTTATTAAATGTCAAAGATTTTTCTTTCCTCAGTGACAGATGAATTCAGCATCTGCTAGAAGTTGGTTGGTAAACTGCAGGACCACTTGAACCAGCATGGAGCAGAGGTGACCTCACCTAACATCATTCCATTTGCCCACTATGAATGCTTTAAATACCAATAACTGTAAAGGGCTGGTAGAGGGAGATGTCAGAACTGCCATAGTTTCCATTCATATTTTGACAACACAAACTCAAGTTACAGGCTATTCACCAACTCACCTTTCAAGACATTTGGTACATTAACTGTAGTATTATTTTAATTTACTTGTAAAAATTAAAATTTGCTTTGCATAAACTGGAAAATATAATTCCGCACTTGCATTTTACCTGGCTTTGCAGTGAGCTCATTGCTTTCAACTTTTAGCTCTAAGGGAATACTATTAAAGTATCATAACTGCTTATTTCATAATCTGAAATACATTGTCTTTTGGTAGTGCTCTCCATTTGTCTATTCAAACCAAATCCATTCCTTAGGCCAAATGTGTTCAGTTGTCAAGGACATAGTTACCCTATTAAAACTAGGCAAGGTCCTGATCCAGCATTTGAAGTCATATATGTCCTCCTAGTCACTTCCAGACTAGAATTTAGGCAGAAGACTTTATCCTTAGTTGATGTAAAGAACTCTCAATTACCTCCTTAGGAAGACAGAAAATGAACAGCTTGGATGGACAGCCACTGTATCTACACAAATGAGATAAGGGCCTACTAAAAAGGTCAAACAGTGAATTGCTCAATCAGAGCCAAATATTAGAGAATTCTAATTGCACTGTTCATCATCTTCCTTTAATAAAGTGGGAACTATTTCTTCTTTTCTAACTTTATGAACAATTTTCTAACCTTTGCATTTTGAAAATTTATAGGTTCCAAGTCCACAACTACATTGGTACTTTTGCAACTCTCCATTTAAGAAAGATGCTGATTTATAACAGGAGTAGGAGACATTCTGTGTGACTTCATAAAAGCAGTCCTGGAGATTGAGCCTTCTACATATGTTCTCCAATGAGGAATAATGTCCCAAGAAATTATATTTAGTTTTCTCCTTATCTGTATGCACAGAAAAGTTGGTTCAGTGTTACTATCTTTCTCACAATAATTACTTCTTCCTATTAACAGAATCAGTATTATTTATGCATTTATTAAAGTGTTTGTTATATTTTTATCCATTAAAAGGGAAATCAATATAGGAATTTAAAACCAATATTAGAAGTTCCAATCTGAGTCTGTTTGTCAAAAGAAGATGAACATACCATAATCTATGACAAAACTTAAAAACCCCTCAAAAAACAAAACAAAACAATTTTAACTTGAGAAGTTAGTTCCAAAAATGATTTTCAACAATTTTCCTTAGTTGAAGTTTCATTTTTTGATTGAACTATGTTTGAAACACAACTGTTTTTATTTAATAAAATTTTATTTTAATTTATTTGTATTTATTTTTGCATGTTAATTATTGAAACACCATTGAAACAAGAAAGCAACGAAGATCAAAGTGCTCACAATAGGCTTTTCTTCCTTAAAATTATATACACTATTAGACAGATTATTCTTGTTCCATATTAGTGCTAATAGTGGCTTTTTACCCCAAATGGGCAGACAATGTTCAATAATTTGTTTATAATGCTGTAGAAAACTGTATTCTGTTCTCCTATTTGTAACATATTCATATTCTTATTTTTTAATAGTAACATCTCTCTCTTTAATTCTTATTAAAAAAAATCTATGAATTACAGCACTGCATTATCACTTTTCTATTCCACTTATGAACATCATGTGTTTGAGAATCTCGTGTATCAGTATCATTAACATGCATTTGCTTGATAGATTTCTTAAATTAGTGCTATGGGTTTTTTTTAAAACCTGGACCTAATTTTGTAGAAGTAGTAACACTCACAGAAGTTCCAAAGAGCTGTAAGCATCTGCATGTTTGAAATGGATCAGACCCATAATCTTTAATTGTTAAATAGGGACAACCCTTAGACTCTCTAAGAAAAAAGAAATACAACAAAGAAGGCACAACTTCATCAAGAACCAAATTAATTTCAGAGGTATTTAAAGTATCATACCCTCATTAGATTATTGCTTCCAAGCATTCAATCTTTTTGACCTTTTTCTTTTTTTTTTCATGAAATACACATTAAGAATTTAAGATTGGACTTGTCTTACATTTGGCATTAATACAATAATGATTTTTAGGTGTTGCCAATTAATCATCCACACACATACTGTGCACTTGGGCTAGAAACAGTGAAGCATTCATGGCCACCTACTGGCAATTTCCTACAAAATTTGGGCATCTAAATAAAGAACTCAGAAAAGCATGGGCATCTGAAAGATCCTTGGAACTTAGTATTACAGGAAAGTAACACTCTTTTCTAGGTCACCAAACCCACATGCAAGCCCATAGGAACCTGAACTTTGGGATCCAGAAAAATCTCATCCTTCATCTGTCAAATCTGTTTGCTGGGCATGCTCTGAGAAACTATGGCTACAGCAATTCTGATTGTTGTAAATCCCAGTTACCTACTTCACTCTTCATCAATTTACATGCAAAAGGATGCTATGGACCCCAATTCAACAGAGCAATTTTTTTCTTCAAATCTATTGTTGATGATGGGTAGATAAAAGGCCTAACTATAATATGTCATATGTTTCTTGATACGGAGAAAGGTGTGGAGAAGTATGCGCTGTATCCAATTTTTCAGATTTTGTGTTTAGAGGGTGATTTAATTAAATTTCAAAACTTGCTTCATACAGAGTAAAATACAAATAAAGTAAGAGGCTAAGAAACCTAAGATCTACAATGTTAAAGCAGGGTTTGGAAATTCTTGACCATTCTAATTAGTCCTTCCTTAATAAAAAAAATCTGTGACCATAGTTAATTTTCTCAATATGTATTCTGGAAATGGTGTTCTTAATATAGGACTTAAGTAGCTGAGCTTAGGTATAAAATTATTGTCTGTGGTATTAATACATTGCATTTTTCCTCTCTGTTAGTATTCTGGCATAAATTATTGGTTAGGAATACATATTGTAAGAGTGTGTGTGCTAGTCTGTGTTTGAATGTACAAACTCCAAAAAAAATTTATTCCTAGTGAAAATTAAAATTATATAAGTATCATATGATTATATAATAATATATTATAAATAGCTATATATTTTCTATATTATATAATAAAATTTATATTATACAAAAATATATCTATTCTTTTTATGTTTATATAGGATTTATATTTTCTCCTGTCTTCTATACAGTTATGTTATGTGCATAAGACATATTTTTAAATTATCTTGAAATCCCAAATCTAAAATCCAAGTTTTTGTCTCATTTTTCTGTCAGCCAACCAAAAAAAAATGGTGTTATTTCTGTCACAGTCTGTATAATACAAAACGGAAAGTAAGAATGACATGATTTGTTCCTGCTCTCAAGGCAAAAAAGTGAAATATGTGGGGACAGGAAAACAACAATAATAAAAAAACTATGTCCCCTCCCCCCAACATCCACTCCCAAACCCACCCAGAAACTTAGAAAAGAGTGTAAGAGAAATGAGAAGAATTTCTTCTTTTCCACAAAAAGCTTGACACATTTATCAGAAGTCTACTTTGTCACTAAACACATCTAAGTATTACACAGTAATCACTACAGTCTCAAACTGTTTTGGAAAAAGAATGGTATTTAGAGCGGTCTTTAGCATGCTTACAAGTATGCAGTGAACAATATCTATGTGATTTCTAGACAGCTGGTAGTATCATGTGACAGTAATTGATACAGAGTTCTTCATACCAAAAATCACAGCATCTCCAGATAATATTTATCTACAACTCATGTCTGGTATTTTCAGACAGTAGGACACATATTTTTACCTTAAAACCACAGAAACGTGTTTGTGACACAGGTATCCTGTATGGATTTGTTAATTTTAGAAGCTACTTTTTCATGAGTGACTTTTGACTACATTGACTTCCATCTCTAGGACCAGAATGAATGAAATAAAAATATTTATAGTGGTGTCTGAGTCAGTTTACAGCTGAATAAAGATGAAATAGAATTTCGCCACAAGACTATCACATCAGGTTATGACCAACATTTTTGATGCTTAAACATGCTTTCTTACATCAAAATGAGTTTTGAACCTGAGAGGATGGATCAATGTACAAGAGAATGTCTTTCAAAAATTATTAAACTAAATAATGAAAGCAAAAACAAATTGTAGGGTTTTTTCTAAAACTTGTACCTTTTTCTGTTTTTACGAGGTGTTTAACATTTTTTTTCAGACTACAAATAAGATCTTTTGTACCTTTTTCTGTTTTTACCAGGTGTTTAACATTTTTTTTCAGACTACAAATAAGATCTGCTGTAATTATTGCTCCATCTGAAAACCTCCTTCTCTTCTCTAATCTCTTCATCTACTTCACTCTGCTTCAGTGGTTATCATATTTCAGCCTGTGCTTTCTGTGTTCTCTCTTTGATGTCTTATTCTAATCGAACATATTAGATTATGCAAAAGCTGATCCCCTTCACTGAGATTCCTAAACCACTGAAACAGTAAAATTTCAGCTTCTAAATTCAAGGAAAACATGATTTCATAGTTGGAGATTCTCACACATTATTTTCTATTTTGCTACTTGTTTCTGCCTCTGT
The DNA here is from genome assembly GCA_035041345.1 of Poliocrania exsul. Taxonomy (NCBI): domain Eukaryota; kingdom Metazoa; phylum Chordata; class Aves; order Passeriformes; family Thamnophilidae; genus Poliocrania; species Poliocrania exsul. The sequence continues at coordinate 40,944,447 of JAWWLZ010000042.1, read as the reverse complement.
GGAATGCACCACTACTACTATTTATCTGCAGTAGTTGGTATTTACTCCTAGCTTACTGTTTATGCTCAATTTGTTCCTTTCTGCACACTGAGGCAAATCTAAGTCTTATCTTCAACAGTGTACTTTTAAAACACTTCATTTAAAGGTATTTCTCTCTATTCTTATCACAATAGTGTCAAGGAAGTTCTCCCAGTATCTCCTGATTACTTAACCTCTTTTACTGCAACCCTCTCATCACACAAATACTTTGCAAACTACTGCTCCATATTAAAACACTTATGTCTTTTGCTCTTCTTGTGAACATGGTACATTTCCATTTGAATTGTTTCATAAGCTTCAATTTGCTAGCACTGACATCATGGCAGCATTAAATACTGTTTCTTCTAATGTATCCAACTTTCTGTCACTGTTTTCTGTACTCTGTGATTTATGTTAAATACAATTTATAATTTATTTTCTATTACTTCCTTCATAACTATAGCAGTTTCACACTGCAATATTTCCTAAGACATATGACACCTCTCTGAGTTGATGTACAAACCTAAAATACTATTTCACCTGGTGTGTACAGGAAGCTGCCACACAGGCAATTGCAGATTTCATTTTTTGCTTATTTGACTGCTTGAACCTGATTTAGAAAGTGAATCTCAGGATAAAAACTTGAGAGTCTGTTTGGGGAAAGATAGGGATTGAATAATGGAGGGCTAATAACAATAAAAATGTAGGAATAGGTTGCTTGGAGCAATTAAAACTAAGTCATAGAAATGGAAAAAAAGTAGTACACTGGTTTAATACAGGTGTACACTCTCTAACAGATTGTATGAGATTACCTCTTTTAGCAAATTAAGAACTATTTCTTTGGAAAAAAAATGAGCCAGAAAACAAAACAGTATTCTACCATTTCATTAAACTGATTAATTTAATTAAAGCATTTAAACAATTACATTCAGAGTTATTTAGACTACTGTTCCAACATATTCATATCAAGGAAATACTCAGAAAAAATGGTTTATTTCTGCAGAATGCTACTACAGTCATTCAACGCTGGAATTAAATATACAGTTATGGCTACTTATATTAATCTCCATGAATAACAAATTCATTGTGAATATTTTGCCCTAGAAAAGCAGAAGAATAGCAGGAGCATAAACTGCACAAACATCTTGAAATATTAAGATACTAATTTCTCTTCAACCTTCCAAGTTTGGAAATGGTGTTTACTGACTGTATGATTTTTTATTTTACTGAATTATTCATTAAATGTTATATAGTAATTGACTCCACGTAGATGAATAGTATCAGCCCCTCTGTATCATTTTCTTTGTACTAGGATGAGTATTGAAGGCATCCAAGCATCCAACTCTTCATTATCAGTACACTGGACTCATATTTTGGCAATATTATAATAAAAAACAATTGTGGTGAAAGTGAAGATAGGTTGTATTTCATTAAGAAATAAATGCACATAAATAAACACAGATAGGAAAAAGAGTATATATAAGGAAAATCTACTATCTCAGCATCCACCTCCACACACAAACACATGACTTCCTCAGGTTCCCATCACATAAACAAACAGAAGTTGCAATATAACTAAAAAGAAAGGACTAACATTTCTCAGTCGAGACACCAAGGGCAGACTTCTCTCACATATAGGCTGAGAAAAAACATGGAATTACTTCATGTTTGAAAAACTAAGTTGGTTCTTTCTTAAAAAAAAACCCAAAACACAACCCTGCCCAAACCAAACCTTAACTACAAAAATGAAGAAACTAAAGAGGTGATAGTCTAAGCACATGCACGAGAGATCAGAGTTCCTGACGTAAACTACTTCTGCTTGCAATCAGCATGTTTCAAGACCCACTGAGATGTTCAAAAATTCAGAAAGTACATAAAAAACTTTACACTGCTATTCCTGTACTCTGCACACCTATACTTTCACATAATTCTTTTGTGCAGTCTTCTATGAACAGGGAGTTCTGTAATCTATATAGTACCGACTTCAGCCAATCAGCATGGGCAAATCTCATCAACTGCACTGCTGAAAAGTAAATTTGGAGAACAGCCAAGAGTTACCCAGAGATTTTTGTATAGTCAAGACCCTTGAAGGACCAAAGAAATCAACAGGAGTAAAAAAATATTTTGAAGTAGTATGCTTAACATTTCCATGCTTAGTTATCCATCAGTAAATGTAAGGTGTAAATAAGATGGAAGTATATTGAACCTATTTTATTTATCCTTACTGCCTACTCTCTTACATAATTTCTGACTCAACTCCCAAATCCATCTAGTACAGGCCCTATCTCTTGTTTTACTCACATCATTTGGGAATTAATAAACACCTTAATGATGGATGTTCTCTACTGAAAAGAGAATTTTATACTGTTCAGGTGAAAACTAAGATATGCATAAAAGAAAAAAAAACTTCTTTTCCAGGATATCTTCACAGATTTTATTTCTATCCAGTCCAACTTCTTAAAACTAAATGACAGAAACAATCAAGAACTTCAGCAGAAGTGTTCAATAATGAAACAGTATTCCCAAGCAAGAAAAGATTTATCACTTTGTATGTCGTCCAAGCCAGAGGAATACCTTTCTCTAAATTCAATAAACCAAGCAAAATTATTTAAGACATAGGAGCTTCCTGCACTCCTACAAAATGTTCCTTTGTATTTGTAGGAGTGCAGGAGTCCTAACTACAAGGTTGTACCCTATAAAGAAGGCAAAAATTACAAAATACAATCACTTTTTATTGAGTGTGACAACCATTAAAGTAGGTTTTGTTTGTACTGAAGGACTGAAATATACAAGAAAGGGACTGAAGAATCTAAACCCAACAAAACATTTGTTCAAAATAAAAAATTGAAGCTTCCATGTGACAAGAAGATACATATGCCAACTATTGAAAAGAAAAAAAATATTATTACTCAGGAGCAGCATGAACTTGATCAGTAAGGCTGACTTACACCACATTAACAATTGTCTCACTCTTTTTTTTTTTTTAATGATCAAGTGATTAAAATATCACAGACTAGCAGAGTTGGAAGGAACCCCCAAGGATCGTGGAGTCCAACTCTTAACCCTGCACGGGACCATCTTTGGGAATTTACATTTTAAAAGAAAGTACTATGTTTACTCTTGAGAATAAACATTTTTTCTAGATACTTATCTGAATAATAGAAGAACTTGTTTAAGGAACTCAAGTTTATCCACACACATGATGTGCACAAGCACCATACATGATTGGTACTTTTCAATGCAAAGTAACACGGAAAGTGAAATAATGAAGTTATTTTACTAATATCAATATGTAATTCAATTATGAACACCTATGGATTTATCTATCTATATCATTGCATATGCTATATATCAAAATATTGTACATTTTTCAGTTTAAAAGGGTTTTACTTTATTTGGGTGAAACCATATCTGGCTTACTTTCTGATGTTGACTTGAAATACCTGTGTATTTGATGAACATACTCTGACAACAATTCACAGATTTGCCAGTGCAGAAAAGGGTAATAGCAGAACTACTCTGTCAAATACGCACACAAAATCTACAGAGACTAAGTGCAATGCTGCTGTTTAATTTATTTTATAGCAAAACCAAGAGATACCACTGAAGATCAGGCCTGCCATTACGCCAAACATTGTATAAACAAGGCTTGATTTAATGCTTATTCAATTAAATGAAAAAAGTCTCTTTCCTAAGACTCTACATCTAAAGAGAGTTAATCCCCAATTGTATGCAATTCTTATTTATTTATATCCAGCTTAAAAATAACCATAAACACTAAACTTATGAGTGTTTATAAATAAATATAGACACAAAAGTACTAAATTTTCTTATTAAGTTATACTCAATTGGTTGATACATCATGGAAGAAATTAAATTATATGAAATTCCAAAGTCTTACAGATCTAGTGGAAAAAAAAAAGGAATTTCCATTGGTAAAGAAGGTCAGGTAAAAAAAGCAAAACAAATCCACAATTTGTCTCCAAGTTGCCCCAGGTTAATTCTCAATACCTATGTCTCAAAGAGCCTAGTATTTTTGGTAGATTTCTGATTAATTGGATTGAAATTTTGAGCTTGTAAACACATGAAAAAAAGCAAGAATTGAAACACAGAGTATCATTTTAGAGAAATCAACAAGAATATCCAGCCCCACAGCTATGGAACTGACTTAATTATATTGGGTTTGGATCAATTATAGTTACAATGGTACAGGTTTTTTCTAACCATGCAGAAAGGTTTGAAAGATTCACCTCATTGAATGAAGAAATCAGAGTTGAAAAAGAAATAAATCTGTCCTGATTTGTTTAGAGATTTATTCAAATTATTTTTTAAAGAGCAAATTAACACAAAACCCCAAGTTCAATTTTTGAATATAATTTAACTATCTTTAATCTTGAGTGTAAACATTTTATTCTTACAGTAGATGTGTTTAAATTACTTACCTTTTACCAAATGTTTCAGCTAAACTTCCTACCAAACTCTCCAACTCACTGACATTTGCATATGTATTTATACTTATATATATATATGTATATGTATACATATATATACAATTTGTTTGAAAAAAAGGGAAAATATTAAAAACCATGATGATTCTAAATAGGTGAATTGACTCATGTGCATTCTGTTTATATTTTCAACAGCTTTTAATACAGACAAAACTTAAAGTGTAATCTGTTGCATAACAACAGGTAAAAACAGTTGTTCACTTGTTTGCAGCTGATGATCTAAGCTCCTGCAAATAGGAATTTAGAGAGCATTAAGGTCTGATACAGAAAGGAATGAAATCCCGTAAATTTCACTTAGTAAGCAAACTCCCACTTGAGATTAAGGAACTTCAGTAGCTAATCTTATACTGTTTACTACAGAAGGAGGAAACAGATGATTATATTATGGACTAAATAAAGTTATTAAAATTGTAAAATTGTACAGGGGAATTTGTCTTAAAAAAAATTAACTGCCCAAACTAAGATTTTACTTCCACCTTAACAGTCACTGTCATGAAAAATTACTAGCATTTCATAGCCAAGTTTAACAAGAAAATATCCACTTTCTACCTGATACAGAACCTGTGTTACAAGAAAGATTCTAATATAGTTTACTTTTCATACAAGATACAGTCATTTTAATATGATGTAATCTGATTGAAAAGGTGAATTCTTTAAAGTAGTTGAAGAAATAGAGAAAAATTAAATGGTAATATTTACAGAAAATGTTTTAATTTAACTGGAAAAGTGAACACTAAACATTATTTTCTTCAGCAAGATTTTTCTGCTTTTCTGAAAAGTTAAATAAATTGACTAGAAGCACTATGTTAGAGGTACTGACAGAGTGGCTAGAAAAATGTATACATATCTGAAATGAGAACATAGAAAATTCACGTAAGTAAATACAGAAACTTGTCTGTAACTTGTACTGCAGTTCTTCAAACCCTCTTTCAAATCTTTGAACTTCTCCATATTCTGGTTCAGTGAATGCATCAAGGGATACTAAAACTGGAGAAATATCTGAATAGCATCACCACCCTCAAGGCATCGAGTTCTCAGAACAGACTCTTCTTCAGCATTCTGGCTAGAAGAGGAGGAAAACAGGAGAAAAGAATACAATGATGTAGCAAAATCATCATGAAAACAAAGATATCTTATTTTCAGTGGCATTTAAAAAGTCTTAATTCTACTCACCTTCTCCCAGATTCCAAACAGATTCTTCAGCTTTCACCTGATTGGTCCTGGATAACTACATCTTACAGTGTTCTGAGTCCTCATCAATACTGTCTCATTGTGTAACTGTATTAATTATGCAATGAGAAAAAGGGATTTGCCCCTACTATTTCTTTAATGAACAAATATACTGTTGATGGGAAGTCATAGAAATAAGTAACACTCTCATAGGGAAAATTAAACAAAATTCAAAGCAGGAAATTAGTATAATGCATGGATAAAACACATGCTTAGTAATATAGTGAAACAATAGTAACTATTTGTACAAAGGTGTAAAAACCAAAAATCCCAAGCAGCCATAAATGTGGAAGAAGAAACTTCTAAAATTTATTCCAAGACAGATTTTATAAACATTTCCATTTGCAATAAATGAAAGATGTTTGAAAGAGAATTTTGAATAGAGTGCACACAACTCACATAGTATGATGAGAGCCTATGCAGTGTTTTAGTATATGTAGACCAGACTACAAGCAAACTCTGACAAAACCTAGAGAAGGCAGACCTGGCTAAGAGTCAGGAGTCATGCTTATTAAATTGAACTCTCAGGGGTATCATGCAATCAGAGGTCACAATCGAGGCAACAGAAGCAATGTCACGATATCAGAGAAAGGGCCAATTCAGACCTGCTCCCTGACAGGCAGTGAGGTCACGGCTTGCGGCAAATAACGGTATTAAAAAGGAATACTCTCTGCACACTTTTAGAACTGTCATCTGAACAAACAAAGCCAGGTCATTGGTAGGTTAAATCAGAACTTTCTGGCTTAGAAGCACATAGCTTCCTTTCTTTTTACATTCACTGCTAATTTCTCAATTACAAAATATACATCAGGTACTAAAGCAAATATTCAGTAAACTTAACATAAAAATACACAGTAGAATTTAAATTACTTCTTTTCAAAAGTCAGATTCCATTCTTGACAAGAGATATCCTAAGTCTCTTCATAAACTGCTGAGCTTGCTCTGTATTAGAAAACAAAAAGCATGCATGTGGCTTAGGGAAATGTCCTTCCATAGTCAGGGTCCTAGTAAGCGTGATACTCAGATTGCATTAAGAAACCATTAAAAAAATTTCAGTTTTCCCTAGTATACTTGTATAATGACAATTGTGAAAATGAAGTGAAGTTCTTTTGCCTGGGTACTTGGATTTCTTTATCTCATTGTCTGAACTGGGTTATCTACAAGATTCCACAAATGTGCTAATTTATGAAACTACAACTATGTTGGATTGGTAACATGACAATGAACTTGCAAAGAAAGAACAATTCTAGAATGTCATGTAAACAAAATTTTATTCAAAAATATTATCTCTGCATGCAGCCTTTCTTAGGAATATGAGAAAAAGACCGATATATATGTGGGTATATTTATTGCATATACATATATATTTACATACACAAGAATGTATAACTGAAAAATTCAGTATTTTATACTTTTTATATGCACAATCCAGAGAAAATATCTGCAGCACATACATCAAATCAGCAGAAAGGTATGAATTTCAAGCAATTGTTAATGCATTTTGATAAAAATTGAACTGCAAAGTTATCAAGTTGGAAAATGTACATTATAGAAATAGCACAGCATAAAACTCACAGATATCACTGCATGGTTGTGCACTTTCATTAAAACACTTGAGTAACTTGCAATGCCTTGTAAAATGATCCATGTCAACCACACATTCAGTATTATAGACTACAAGAAATTTGTAAAAGGTATAGAACTTTGCTGTATTGAACAGCATAAAGTTTTGAATACTATATTTCAATTTTAAGTCAATATTTTCCTTGAAAAATGTTGGATGGTACCAAAATATATGATATACCTGAACAACAACATTATTAGTAATAAAACCAGAAAGATACTTCAATGTGTGTTTGACATTACACTCATGAAAATGGCCTTTTTGGAATTCTGTAGATCTCTGACCTCATTGACAGTATCAATTATTCGTAACACCACAGTTCCCATTAGAGAATAGGAAAAAAAATTCCTTTAAAGCAAAATTTAATCAATTACATTTTAAAATTAATTAAAAGCTCTGGTGTGAAGGTCTTCCTTTAATTAATTTCTGAAAGTGCTTAGAATAATAAAGAGTTATTGCTATTAAACTATATGGCCACAGGAGACATTTCTTTGTGACTTAAAATGTGTCATGGATTCCAGATGAAGCAAGATTTGGGCCTATATAATATTTCTAAGGATCCATAATATTCCTTATTCATAGCACCATACCAAATGGAAATTCTTTTGCAAGAGGAACATTTGTTCAATGTAACATTCATGACACTTTTATGGTCACAGAGTCTGTCCTTTCTGTGGCCTAGCTTAAAACACTATTTGCATAGCAATATGATTTTAATGCTTGAAATACTCACTTTGGAAAACACTTTGAAAATATCTGAAAATGCACTTTAATGACCTTTTCATTAGCAACTGGTTTTTTGAAGTGTAAAGAAGAGTATTGGGTACTGTTCAGTAAAAGCAAAGCAAATAAACAAACCTACTAATAGTGACCACAGTCCCCAGGAATCTAAATAGCAACAAATTCAACAATTACCTTTAACTAGACATGTTAAATCCAAGTGCTGTAACACTTTATTTTAAAGGAATTTAGCCAAACCTATTCTCCCTTACCCGCTCCAACTAAATCCTTTTAGATTTAACTTGTTGCTAAAATTATCTGTGTTTTGCTCTCTAAGACCTGGGTCACGACCTTACTTAGGGACAGGAAATAGTTATCAGGTCACTGAATGGTCAAATGAAAAAGGATTTGAAATGCTTCGGTACTTCAGGATCTATTCATCTAAAATTATTGCCTTGTGCAGTATTAAAAGCTGTGGATCTGAATGTGATGTCAACTTGCTTACATATACATTGGCTGAGATGCAGAAAATTTACACTACATAGATTTTTGGACATAAGATATAAAGGAAAGGAGAAAAAAGAAATGTAGAATCTCAGGAGATGAAAATAAAACTATCTGAACTATTATCTTATTGTACAATAAGAAAAAGTAGTTTTCAACCTGTGATGACATTTTGGGTGAAATCTCATTCCTACTGAAGTCATCACTGGGTAATTAATAACAAAAGAGCAGTAAGATTTTTTTCTTATGTGCACAGGTAACTCCCTATACATTGTATAAAATTCTCATTTTGAAAGTTTGTTGGAAAAAACATGTTTTCTAGTTTAGAGACCACATTTAAATCTGATGCACTAATAAAACCCTTATAACATCACAAATTACAACAGTCTGCAAAATAGCAGTCAGGAACAAAAAGGCAGTACACAGGCAGGTGAAACCTTTAACATATGAATACAGGAACCTTGAACACTAGAACCACAGTGAAAATTCATTATATTAAGTTAGTATATATACAAGGCAAGTTGGCAAGTACCTCCTGTTCAGGAACTTCAAGTAAACAGAAGTTGTTTTTTTTTTTTTTGTAATTGAATGTGAAAAACAAGAATATTAATGAAAATGTCAAATGTCTAGATCATTTATACATATTCAGACACTGAAGTGCACTGCATAAAAGCACATAAGTACATTTTATGAAATTATGTTTTTAACATGATTTCAGGATTGCTTCATTCCAAGAATACTGAAAAAATCCTACAGTATCATTGATGGACAGGCGGCTAGAAAATTAGGCACAGATTTTATTTTTCAGTTTTATTTTATAATAAGAAACTGGGCCACTAGAAGTATGTAACCGAAGCTTGAGTGCGTGCACTGTAAGGCCCCTGCAGTCTTTTACAACTTTTCGGCGTACCGCTGTTGTGAACTGGGTTTGCACTCTGCCAGCAGAGCAGCTCTGACCCATGGAGAGCAGTCCTTCAGATCAACAGTGCCTCAGGCTTTACTGCTTTCTCCAAGAAGTCTTACATTTCAGGCATCAAGTTGAATTTCTTCTGGAGATGATTAACCCAAACCCATGACAGATTTTTTCCAAGATATCCAACTCCTTGTGTTTATTTTATCCTGGCTCTTTTTGGATGTACTGGACACAAGTAACCTACTCATTTTACATGTTTAAGGGCTGGTGGAGAGCCATTAATTCCTTAAAATGAGAAAATATTTCAATGTGAGAGTTCTGTTGTGTGAGCTCAAACTAAATAATAAGAAACAAAGCCACAGAAATCTGATTTTAGAAGATAGATCCCCTTCCACAATACAGGTTTCTATAATGCATTTTCATCACATTTCAGGACAGATCTTATATTCTCTGAAACTGCATTATTCTGCCATTTTTTTCAGTTCTGTATAGTTCAGAAACTGCTTCCCTCATGTGGCATACAAATTTTAAGTCTCGGAGATATGTAATAATTGCATTTTACTGTAAACATGGCAATTCAACTCTCAGAATTGCAGCAAGCCACAGTTTAAATGTGGGTATTAATCCTTTACAGACCACAGTTCAATAAAAGATGACTTACAAATTATATTTGTAAGTTTACTAAGTTTAACTGTTTACAAACAATGTGATTCCTGGGGGTGGATGCCATCTATATTTATTAATTGAAAATAGATAATTTCTAAAAGATGAAAACAGCTAACACAAATAATTAGTTATAGTTCAATGTCTTTTTAAATGCTCTTAATTAAAACCAATAAAACAACTAAAGCCCCTAAAAAGATGAATACTACCATGCCAGTCTCAGTACTTCTCTTAAGTGTCATGCAGATATTTAAAAGCATCAGTGATTTGAATCAATATAAATTCTATTAAATACCACATATACTTTTTCTTCAATGTATTCATAATTTGCAATACAGAAAATCTAAGAAACTATGTTGATCATTATGCAAGAATATTTTAATGAAGTCTCAAAATTAACTAAGAGGTAATATTAAGTTACCACTTTCTGAAGTCTCACATTTGCATTTTTAATTGTAACTAGCAATAATAATATATAAGAATGTTTTGGAATATTTTCCACTTTAGACTACAAGAAGTTTCATAGTTATGAACTATCAGAAAGCTGGAAAACATACTAAATAGATTCCTTGATATTTATCTTCCAATCATATGACATAATCACAAGCTCATTTTACCTCTTATTCTTGAAAAATAAATGTTATTCCTGCTGAGAATTTAAACAAATGAATAAATACTGCTGTAATTAAAAGCCTTATCTATTCATTATCAAATTTGTGTTGGTGAAATCTGTCTTAACATTGTACCCATGACATTTTCTTTAGTCAACAAAGAGCATAAAATGACAGGAAATACAGTACTTCCAATTAGAATTACAGGTTCCCAAACTCAAGCAAACATATCTTGACAACACAATCCAATGCATTTTTAAAATAGTTGAACTTCCAGGAATAAAGCATTGTGCACATTTCTAAGTAAAGTCACATTGCATTGTTTCCACTTTGAAGTGTATGGCATACATGAGTAACTCATGGATATGGATATGACTAAAAATAAATATATTATATATGCCAATAAATCACCAAACCTACAAAATTAAGTAGAGCACATTCTATGAAATCCTGTGAAATTAAGTGAATCACAGCCAAATAATAATTGGATAGTTTGATTAGACTCTCAGCTGATCTATTGCATTCTTCCAACTTACTCCACAGATTCGAATACAGCTTCCCATTCCACTGAACAAAAATTATTTGGATAACCCATAAAAACTGTTGAGGCAGCTGGATCAAAGAGGACCCAAAAAGACATATACTATTCCCAAGGCTCATAGAAAAACAATGTGTTAGGCCTTAGGGCTACGTCTTTAGTTTTAAGCTGCTGTACTGGGACTAAGCATTTACACTGTTGGCTGGAAAAGTAAGTATTCTTCCTCTGTGTAAATGAAATTACAGATCCTATAACTAAAGATTCACAGATGGCAGAGATGCTCTGTTATATGTTCAGCCAGGATTAATTGGATCTATCCAAGAGAAGAAGTCAAGGATAGATTCTTCCTTCAGTTCTCGATCTACTTTATCCAAAATAGTCAAAACTATTTTATGTTAAATTAATAACTGAAATAGTCTCCAGACAAAAAGGGAAGCAGTCATAAAGCTTTCTAAAAATATGTTTTGATGCAAAATAGGAAATTATGACAATTATCTGTGTTCCTAATAAAGTTTCCAGAGTTTTGAGATCTTCAAACCACAAAAAAATCTCCAAGAATACTCATTAAAATAGAATATTCAATAAAGCAGGCATATTTTGTTTGTCAGCTACCTGGCACTACTGAAACTCAACAGCCATGGCAGAAACATAACCTTAGCATACCAAACAAAGCAGTGTAATATACATAATCCCAGGAAAGGTTCAGCAAATTATCAGAAGTGAAAGTATATCAAGTCAGGCTTTCATCTGTCTGCAGGTTTTTGATCAGGGTATAAATTTGTTATGGGAAACAGTAAATACATGTTTACACTTGCATATTATGAGGCTTACTTATAATCTACTCAAGTTAATGTCACTATATAAATCATGATTCAAACATATTATTTATTTAAATAATAGATTTAATGAATCTGTATTATACAATGACCACATGCATTAAATTGATTTAAAAACCCTGAAACAGCATCTGATAGAAATTGCTAGAATTACAAAATGCATGTTGATACGAGTAATTACAGAGAGAATAATTATTCACAATTTACTTTCCTTTCAAAGTATACAAATAAAAAAGTGTAAGTGCTATGCTTATTGAATCATTATACCTACTTACACTCATGGTATATACTTACATATTTGTGTGAGCATGGATACACATATTGTATGTATATGTATTGACACATACACATGTATACATATGTACATATACACTAATATGCAGTAAATTACACTCCCATGGTTTGTGTCTTCACATGTTTCTCGTATTCTAAAATGGAAAGCTCTTGTCTGCCAGAACAATGGTTCTTCACGCTGTTGATGAGGTGTGTACCACAAAAGGGTTTGTCTTTGAATAACTTCTGTGTGCTATTGTGATACAAATATGAAATAATGGCTCCTTGTGAAGCTTTTTCTAATATCAATGAGTAAATGATGACAACTCTTCTAAAATTTAATAAAAATTTATGATGCCAGTCAAATTTTGAAAATGTATTTTCCTTCAATCTGTATGGCAAATTAGAGAAGTGTAAATTGCCCTATGGGATTAGTTATGCACAAGTTTTCGAAATTTGTTACCAACATATTGCATATCAGCTTATCAAAACTTTTGTAACAGGAAAATAAGAAGGAAAATTATGACAGAATAATAATCTCAGAAACACACAAGCATCAGATATTAAACTCATTCTTTTTCACGCTTTAGTTTTATACCTCGTATATTTTTATTCCTTTTTGTCTTGTTCATAATTTTACACACAAACTAAAGACACAATGAAGACAAAAGACATTCATTGTACATTTTAACTAGATTACTTCTTAAATATTCATTACCATGATGTGTTCCAGTTTTAAAATCTAAAACTGTTCTAATTGTTTCACTTCCTAGGGCATCTCCTTTCAAAAGCAGTGATTCTGTTATTTAACAGATAACACATGTGTGCTTGCTAGTTTGCTGTTGATGCTATGACTTCTCCCCTCTATTTCCCAATTTAAAGAAGGAATATATAGAATGTGCCTTTTTCAATTTTCTTTTGGTTGTTGGGGTTTTTTGTTTGTTTGTTTGTTTGGGTTTTTTTAATGTAGTTGTTTATGAAGAAGATGGGTTGGAGTTCAAATTTTCTACCCAAGGACTCACTACCAGTCTGTGAAGGTTAAAGGGATTGAATGGAGGAAGTTTACTTCCACCATTGCAAACAACAGGTCTGTGTTCTCTCATGAGTTAATGTACGGTATACACGAGATTCATCGACACAGAGAGAAAACATTCCACCTTGTTACAGAAATAACTCCCATTGCACAACACACCCAAAGAAATCTCTTCCAGGGAAAAGAGGAAGAAACGCTCAAAAGGTGAGAGAGGGGAAATGGGAACCAAGGGAAGAAATTACCTGTGAAATTATTATGCAGGTGCTTTGCTTTGTACTAGATAACATGCAAAGTGTTATCCAATTCTAAATTTAGAAGCTCTTAGTTCTGTCTGATGGTATCTCACACACATATAAATAAATGTTCTGTGTTGCACTCTGCTTCTAATTCACAACTTAGTATTTTCTGCACATACCATCTGAAGTAGCAGTGCTTCTGGTAGAAGGACAATTTTATACTCTGGTCAAGCAGAATAGTATTGCTTGCCTTCTTCAAGGCTCAGCAGATTGCATGTGAGCATTCATGACTGGTGAAAAAAACCCTGTTTATTAGGTGGTCAAAGGAGTACGATGGTCCTTGAAATGAAACATAATCAGGAGTACCACTACTGTGCTTGCTTTTTGATACCTAATCTGCCTCGTTACCTATGATTCAAGAAGTAATGTCAGTAATATTTAGAATGCATACACTGGTTTTTCAAAATGAAGGGAAACATCTCCAGGAAGGAAAGCTAGGCGAAACCTACACTGACTTTAGGGTACTGAACCTGTAATCAAGCTTATCTCTGACATGGTTTTGAACACTCACACTACCGTTTGTAGTCTTGGACATCCACTGCTTTGCAGGCAGTCTGCATGTTCTGTTTCCTCAGCTTATGATGCATTTTGACATATGTAAGCATGTGCCACAGGAACATACATGAGACACAGGGAATGCTCAATCAGGCACAGTATATATAGACTCTCTATAGTTAAATTTATGCTTAGATCCAAGGCAAATAAGAATGAAAAAAATATTTCCTCTTCAGAATTCAGCAAGAATTGTTTCCAAACAAATTTGAGCATGGGCTCATAAATGTTAAGCAAATCTGGGCTTTCATACAGCTAAGTTAATAGATTGAATCACAGTTCAGGTATACTGAGTTCACACCTGTCTCAGACATATCCTAATTTTTATCCTCATACCGTGAATGCTAATTCAGCATAATTTATAATCATACTTTGTGGAATTGGGAATAGAGCAGATAGTGTATGACTATGTCTTTGAAAAAGATAAAAAGAGAGAGGTGAGAACTTCATGAGAACACTATTGAGTTGCAAAAGAAATCAAAACAGTATAAAAACAATGTATCTGTAGATGATCTTCTTATGAGAAGAGCATTTTAAATAGAATTGGCCTTATTCTAATTGTACAGAAACCAAAGAGAGTTTGAACATGAATTTCAACAGTGAATAAGCTACATCAGTATATAAATATTTTTTGAAAATTAATTTTATATTTACATGCTGAAACTTCTTTTCTTGTCTTCTGCCAAATGCTGTTTTTTTAGGGAATATTTATGAAAGTAGCTTCCTAAAAACATGTTAAGGATTGTCAGGAATTAATGGCTAGCTTGAGAAAAGGTGACAATGAAATGAAGAATTTGAAGTGATATTTAATTTATAAAATTTTATTCTAGAGCTTTGTATTTTACACCTCTGCTTCAACATTTTTTATAATGAAGATTTAATAATAAAAGCAATAAATGAATAAGTTAGGCTCCAGATCCATATGAATTAAGCTCTAGGAGCACCCCGACCCTCCAAGGAATTGAAATGGAAATGTTTTGCTGCTGTAACTTGAGATATCGAGGAACAGATAAGAACATTGAACTTCTGCTGCCTTCTATTTGTGCATATTATTTTACATTTCAAGTAGGCTTGCTTAAAAGACATGCAAGATATATATGCATAGGGATAAAGTGAAATACTTGGTCATACCTTCAAAGTATCCAGCATTTATAGGCTGTGTCTTCCTTGGTGGTTTCATAAGGAGATGTTTATTTTCATTGTTTTTGAACAACGCCAGGCGCACAGCTGGGTCTAGATGACAAGAACAAGTTAAAATCAAAGGTCAGACCTGGCTCATTCATTCCTTTAAGCAGTTTTTCACCTCTTAGCCACCTAATAAATGAAAATACCTTTAAAAGTAGGGTTTCTATTCACAAAGGATTACATTTTCTAAATAAAGCAATCTAAATACACATGCAACTGAGAATCAAAGTCACTATTTTTCAGGATTTTAACACAGTCAATCTTTTAGTTTGCTCATCTCCAAATTAAAATGTGGTATTAAAGCTTGAAATGAAAGCATAACTATTAACAGGATATAAGCAAAGCACTATTTCTAAAAGATTTGGTCCAGAATTATTCAGCAGTCTAAATCAAGACATTTACACCTAAAAAATGTTAACAGGAGGCAGTTTATTTTTGAGGCTTAACTTGTAGATAATAATCTAGTCTTCCTCCATGTTGCATCCTAATTGAAATAAAAAAATACCCCAGAAATCTATAGACTCATCTATATGCCACGGTATGAAATCTTGATTAGTGATTTGACTGTTACTTTGAAAACTTTGCAAAGAAGCAAAGATGTGCATAGAATTGTATATACATCCAGATATGGTCCTACACTAGAGAAAAAAAAGTAAAGCTTAACTAACAAAAGATAAAGTGATGCAAAACCCACACAAGTCAGGAGAAGTGATTTTCATGCATTATTTCTGATGTGAATAAAAAATTGTTTTCTTGGCATAGGAGGAAAGCAGGAATTTAAGGGAAACAATGCATTAGAAGGAATGTGAAAATTCTGGATAGAGCGTAAAATAAATCAACCAGCTATTAAAAAAGAAACAACCGAGAGAGACTGAAAAGAATATAGAAACAAAAGCACATACACAATGATGAGCAGAGGTATACAGGGTTATGTAGGTATGCCACTGGGAATGATAACATGAGTAACAGAAAGCCAAAGAAAAAAATAAAAGAAATATGTTTGATGTGGTTAAAAGAAGAAAACAGCCCAAGTAGATATATTCTCTCAAGAGTATCTGAGAAATGATGCAAAAGAAGTTTGTCTAAAAAGGTGACTACAAACTGTCTAAAAAAGGTCAAAATTAATAACGAGGAGAAAAAAAGCAGTGGCGTTTATCAAGAAAGTGGATATGGCAAGAGAAGGATCTAAATTTTCACAAAGAATATGAGTGTAGCAAAAATGAATATGTGAGACACTGCCAGAACAGACAGAGCAGGGAAACAGAGGTTATGGAAAGACGATTTTGAGCCTGTTACATGACCTTTTTAATATTTATTGAGAGAGTTCATGAGAGCATCTACAACACTGCAGCAAAGTAAGTAGCTTTGTCATTTGTTTGTTTTCTTATTTCTAGAAATAAATGATCAGAATGGCCTGTTAAGTCAGTAGGCAACTTATGAATTTTAACAACAATTTGTAAAGTTGGTTTTGATTAGACCTCTATATTTGTAGTAGATGTTGTAATTACAAACTAATGGAACATTAGGAGATCCTAGGAGCTCAATTTTTTCTCAGAGAATGCTGTCTTGACACAAGCAGATATACTGTAAGTTTGCCTTGCAAGTGTGAAGTTCTATAATGGGGTATGGCACTTTAGGAGACAATTAATTGATAAACTCATCCAAAGGTTATGATGGTCTTGGTCAGCCCACACTGCAGCAGCATGTGGTCGATACCATGTTCTTAAGGGTGTTAACCTCTCACAAAGCAGCAAACTTGACTAATGAAGGAATGATGGCAAGGGGGGAGGGAAATAATGTAGGTCATGTCTTGTTCCCAAGGCAGAATCAGTGATACCTTACACTTTGTTATCACAAATTGTCTATAAAGTGCCTATCCCATCTTGTAGGATGATTATTGCTTTCAGATGAACTCAAAGGATGTCACATTTAAAGTAACCTTAACTTACTTTACTAGCTAAATTCAATTAAATGATCCAAGAAGCACAATAAATAATGATTAGCTCTATTTGTTTTAAAGGTAGATTACAAGAATGATTCTGATAATGGGATCACTTCATTCACAAACTGAATGACCAGGCTTGTAGATATTTTCACGTTGTATGACTGGAT
The DNA here is from genome assembly GCA_035041345.1 of Poliocrania exsul. Classification (NCBI taxonomy): domain Eukaryota; kingdom Metazoa; phylum Chordata; class Aves; order Passeriformes; family Thamnophilidae; genus Poliocrania; species Poliocrania exsul. The sequence continues at coordinate 40,926,831 of JAWWLZ010000042.1, read as the reverse complement.
AAAGTAGGTTACTTTGGCATGCCTTCCAAGTAAAAAAACTCAAAAACTTGTAGCAGACTAGTGTTCTTCAGGGTAATAAATATTTGTTATAAAACACCTTGAAATACTAATGCATTATATTTTAGAAGTTCTCTCTGAAATTTTAGATAATAGAAGTTATAAAAATATTTAAAATATTTAAAGTATGACTTATTATTATCTTTTCTATAGTTGTAGGATACATTGCCATACAAGTCCTACACATGGGTAAAAATGTACAGGACAATTTTTTTTATAATTTTAATTTTCCAACTTTCAGCATACATTGTTGATAAAAAGACTTCTGATTTCTTCCAGCTTTATGCCACTTACAAAAAAGTGTCTTTCTTCAATAGAAGACCAAAGGCAAAGTGAAAAATCAATTAAAACCTCTTAAGAAAAAATGCAATTGAGGATTTCCAAAGTATTTTTGATTAATTAAAAATAATTCCTGAAATAACATATTTTTTTCTTATGTGGGTCTATTGACATGTTCCAAAAGGTTTAAAAAAAATGACATCTTTCCTTAACCCAACCTCTCACCCACTTCTATTGAAAACACTAACAAGTCCGAAGTTAAAATTTTTCAAGGATTTTGAGTGAAGTCAAAATTATTAGTGCCAAGCTAGATTTTTCAGGCATTTCTTTGTGCACAAAGATGCCAGCAGTAAAGAAGGTCTGTGAACTGGGAAGAAAGAGGGGTAAATAATGGAAATTGTTCTTCTAAGAGATCTCTATCAGAAGCTTTATCTTTGAATCTTTGCAAAATTACTTAAATAATCTACAGGGATTTCACACAGTGCCAGACTACTTGAATTTATATCTACCTGGATCACCTCAACCATTGCCTACAGCTCTTTTTTATTAAAAATGAGTCCTTTTCTTTATCTAGTCTCAAATGTAGGCAATATTACATAGATTACTTCATAATACTAGTGCTTTTGAGTCTATGAGGGAGCAAGGGAAATGAACTTCATGTATGCTTTGATGACAAGCAATCAAATGTTTTAGATTTCACATAGAGAACTGTTAAAGAGTCCAATAGTTCAAAATCATACAAATATCTTACTGGATTCTGGCATACTCATTTCAATGTGGCTTATTAGATGGTGATCTGTGCCGGCAACCTACAAACCAGGGAGGTCATTTACTGCACATTGCTTGGCTGCCTCCAAATATAGAAGTTAAGTTGAACAAGTACAAGAAATGTTATGGAAACAATATGGAAGAAATAGTTACTGTCTGATGTGGCACCATATTTCTGAACAACTTCTAGATAATACTGAAACTGAAAAAAAATAATGTCTATCATTCATTTTTGTTGTGCAATATCTGTAATTAGGAAAACATAAGGATAACTGTGACAACTTTAAAGAGTTGATAATTCAAAGTAGCACACAGCTAAAATGCTTGTCTATAAAATAAAACAATTTGTAAATTCATTTGGAAGAAAGACCATATTTTGTTCCACAATTGAACAACTGGAACTCCAACTAATCCATGGCTGGAGTTCCCAGATGATACTGCTACATGGAATAGACAGTCACAACAAAAGTAGATTTCTTTCTGCTCCTAAGAAAATATAGATCAAGGGTCATTTATGTAATGTGTAACAAGGATTAATAATATCCCCTATAGTTTTATTCTGACTGTTAGAATGAAAATCTGATTTGTCAGCTGTTTTGAGGCTGTGGATTTTGAGCGAGGTGGGTTAAGTTTTTTTGTTTGGTTTATCTTTATTTCATTTTTTAGTTAGTATTGCCTTGCTGTCTGAAATTCTAAACACAAAATAAAAAAATATTTGCTGGCCTCTATGACATACCTTTTTCATTGTGCTCTGGTTCTAGCGATCAAGGCCCACTTCAGCTGCTTTTTACTTTTTTCCCCCCATCCCCACTTATGTGGCATCAAGAATTACCATAGAATCATAGAATCATTAAGATTGGAAAAGACATCCAAAATCATCAAGTCCAACCATTGACTGAACACCAACATGCCAATTAAGCATAACACTAGTTGCCACATCCAGTCATTTCTTGAACACTTTGGGGGATGTTGACTCCACCACTTCCCTGCACAGCCCATTCCAATGCTTAACTACTCTTTCAGTGAAAAAACTTTTCCTGATGTCCAGTCTGAACCTCCCTGGCACAGCTTGAGGACATTTCTTGTCTGTCCCTTGTTGCCTGCAAGAAAAGGCCAACTCCCACCTGGTTACAACCTCCTTTCAGGTAGTTGTAGAGAGGAGTAAGGCCTCCCCTGAGCCTCCTTTTCTCCAGGCTGATCTCGGAGGTCCTTTCCAACCCAATCGATTCTATGATTCTATGATTCTATAACCTCTCAGCAACTCCTCATAAGACTCACTCTCAAGACCCTTCACCAGCTTTGTTGCCCTTCTCTGGACACACTTCAGCACCTCAATGTCTTTCCTGTAGAGATTGTCCCAGAACTGGACACAGTACTTGAGATGTGGCCTCACCAGTGCCACGTACAGAGGGACAATCACTGCCCTGGTCCTGCTGGCCACGCTATTTCTGATACAGACCAGGGTGCCATTGGCCCTTTTGGCCACCTGGACACACTGCTGGCTCATATTCAGCCAGTTGTCAAGCAGCATCTCCAAGTCCTTTTCCACTGGGCCACTTTCCAGACACTCTTTCCCCAGCCTGTAGCTCTGCACAGCGTTGTTGCAATCAAAGTGCAGGACCTGGCATTTTGCCTTACCAAACTTTTTTAACCACTGGCCTCAGTCCATCAATCCAGCCTGTCCAGATCTCTCTGCAGAGTCTTCCTACCTTCAGCAGATCAACACTCCCACTCAACTTAGTGTCATTTGTGAACTTATTGAGGGTGCTTTTGACCCCCTCATCCAGAAAAATGATAAAGGTATAAAACATGACTGGCCCCAACACTGAGCCCTGGAGGGCACAGCTGGTGACCATCTGCCAACTGGATTCGGCATCATTCACCACCACTCTCGGGGCCCGGCCATTCAGCCAGTTTTTAATCCAGCAAAGGGTACACTTGCCCAAGCCATAGGCTGCCAGCTTCTTCAAGAGAATGCTGGGAGAAAGTATCAAAGGCATTACTGAACTCTAGGTAGACTGCATCCACAGTCTTTCCCTCATCCACAGGTGGGTCACCTGGTCATAGAAGGAGATTGGGTTAGTCAAGCAGGACCTGCTGTTTCTAAACCCGTGCTGGGTGGGCCTAATGCACAGACAAGAGACTTTTTTGGAGAAGAAGAGGTTAAACAAGAAGTACTAAAACAGTGTAAGGGAGACAGGTTGAAAGTAAGACAAGGCTTTCAAACATCTTAAAAGAAAAAGAAGTTAACTTTCAGAGGTTAATATAAGATCCACAGAAACAAGGAAATTCCAAGTTAAGCAAGAAATTCTGTACTGCTGTGCCAAGATATCTTTAGGAAGCTAGGATTGTTATGAGTCACAGACAATGTTAAAGCACAGTGAGGTGCATTAATGTCTGCTGTATTTAGATTTTTAATTAGAATTTATATAGAATTTTATGCACTTGTGATAAACAGAATTATTTCTGACATTATGCCAGTTTTACTTGGCTGAAAATCTTCTCGTTTCTTGCCCACACTTTTTATATTATCTTACTGTATAGTAAAAACAGTTGAAGCAGGCACAGCATACATTTGGTATTGTTAAATACAGGCCCCAGCTTTATTTAACTACATAAACAAGCATACATAACTGTAGGGGATAAGGGCATAACAGACCTTAAGGCCATTAGTTGGTGGGACTGGTCTGCTGCAATATAAGCCTTGCCTGAATCACTTCCTAGTATAAGGTTATGCTACTTTAGGCTCTTCCTTGTAATACAAACCACAGGATTCAGTGCACTTGCTAGTATTTTCCATATATTTTTTCTCTGATGAGAGGGTATGTGGCCAGACACATGAGGTAAGATACTTCTTAGTTACTTCTACATATCTACAGTTTAACTCTGTACTTCAGCAAGTCACTCCAGGTTTTGTGTCTAGGCAATGGAGAACTATAAGTGCTTTTACAGTTAGACTAAAGTAGCCTGTTTTTGAATTATGTTTAAGAGGAAATTTTTTTCTATGAAACAATGCAGATGACTAGCCCAGATGTGGACTTCTATAATTATCAAATGAATCCCATCAGTGTTGCACTAGGAGAAGACAAATGTTTTAAAAGGAAAATGAAAAGGAATAAATTTCCACACCTGACTATGTTAGGAATCAAAGCAGTTCATGGCTGTCCAATTCAAGTTCCAATCCAGCAGACATCTTGACAATATTAAAGAGAAACTGTAAAACTCTATGAATGCAAGCTGATTTAACACTTTGCATTTGTATATGGAAGCAGACAACATATTCTGACAGCTAATTTGTTCCTAGAAAATCCATCATTATCTTATCATTACTCACAAGTAATCAGATCCTTACCACAGAATGATCAATAGCACATCAAAGATGTTTGGGATTATGCTGAAAGCTCAGCATAAAAGCTATCAGTTTATTTGTTAATAGCTTATCTTATTTATATCTAGAACCTTTAGAGTTATTCCTTTGCTTTTTCTCAGAACTTAAAAGTTTTGCTTCTAAGAGAGATGTGTTGCAGTAAATGGATATAACATATAAAATCCCTTCTTTATATCTTTTAAGCGGACACTGGTTACTTACTTTCTAGTGTGTATGAAACTTTATCACTAACAAAATTATGTTATTGAAGTTAGCATAGCCTCAATTATTCTAAATCAGAAAGCTAAAAAGAAAATAGTTGTAACTATAGTACTGAAGACCTGGATATTCAAAAGAAAGAACAGAAATAATAAAGTTAAAACTAAATCCTACAACCTTACATAAGCAGTTTCAGTAAGTACAAGATAAATGAACCTCATTTCAGTGGAGAGGAAGGCAATAGGATGGTTGACATATACTTATTTAGATCAATTTCAATCTTCTTTTAAATATTAGAAAGAAGAGAGTCTCCTATGGAGACTTCACTATGGTTAAACTCACAGAAATTGCCTAAGATTGTGAACTCTCTCCCCAGTTATACTGGAATTCTTACAAGCTGTACCATGGAGATCCAAGAGATATACTGGCAACCTAATGGGTCTGGTTGCAGCTTCCTGATCTGGAGCTGGCTAGGTTCAGGATAAGGTACACCTACTCTAATTTAAATGCTCCTCTGTTCAACCCTACCCTCAAAAAGGCCCTGACTTACCACTTCAGGGGCTGTAGCTGATGTAAAACGTAATTATGTTTGTGGAGATTCTCGTCACATGGGGAGTATTTGATCAGGATCATTATTTTAGTGTAACATCTGACTTTTAAAAGCAGTTTAATACAAAAATCCTTGTTTCAATTGACAATATCCATTTGGTTCTTACTGAGCAAGGAAGGACCAACTTTTCAGTGTGCTGTATGAGAAAGAATAGTTGGCTTGATATTCTTTGTACTGAAAAGGGATGGAGTGCAATATTTTCAGTCATATTTTTTGGTTCTAAAAACTATGCTTTCAGCTTCTCTGAAAAAATTTCTGTGATTTTAATGACTGACAGAGAACTCCATACAGGCAAATTATAAATACAGGTTAATTTTGCACTTGACATAATAGTCAGAAAGACAAAAAAATTCTATATGAAGTAGTGCCAATAGGAGAAAATTTGAAACTATAAAAACATTGGGCAAAAGTTATTTTTTTTTTTGAACTAGTGATATACCTTGAGAATATTCCAAGTGATACATTAAAAAGCTCACCCATACAGTGTATTGAATAATCTGAACAAAGTGAATATAAACATATCCAAAAAAATCCATTAGGACTACAACAAAAATAGGATAGCAAATTTGATATGCTCAATCAGACATTTATGACTGGATTAATTACTAGTAACATAAAACAGAGAGCATATGGAGAAAAGATGATACAACCTAATAAGCTCTTTTCATTGAAAAGTTACACAGAGGCCACAAAATGGAATATATGTAAAAAAACCTCATCTGCACACCAGACACTTATTACTTTTTCTTTTTCAATAAGGTAACATGGTAGAGCATCATGGAAAGCTATCAAAATTTCAACAAAATAACTTCTTATCCATATATTCTTATTTCCAAAAAGCATGTTTTGCTGATGACATGTTTGGGTTTTTTTCCTCTGCCTTCCCTTTTTTTTAATTTTCATTCTTATTGACTAGAGATCTTTTTTGTCATATTTAGTCTTAGTCTCAGGCATGGTATTTAAAGCAGAAAAAATTATTCACTTTGTTTAACTATATTTGTGGGCTGATTTTTTTCTTTTAAAAAGCAAAATGTTTTTCAGTGTTTTCAACAATTAATACAGAAGAGTTTTGCAATGTTATGCAAAAGAAGAAAAATTAACTCTAGCTTGTGATATAAAATATATGTAAATCAGGGTACATTTTCCAAAGACCTTTTAGTGTTAGGCTCTATTGTCAAGCAGGCTCTTACATATTTAAATGTTTCTTATACTAGTAATATTTGACTAATATTTTTATTAATATATTCCAGTAAAACTTGTATTAACATATCATACTAACAATTAATGATTCTAAGAAAGATTCATAAGCATAAAAAGTATCTGAGAAGAACCAGAAGACACTTACAGTGAAGCTGGATAAGGTTTACCTATTTCCACATTGAATATTTAAATAAAAAATATTATTTCATTTCATATGTTTTGAACTGTCATGTTCATTAATAGTTCTTGTATAAGTCAATAATTTTAAACCAAGATTTCCCCAAGAGGAAAATACTAGAAGCAATAAATGCAGAAATTTAAATTACACATTTAGAAGAAGAGATACATGAACAGGAAGAAACAAAATTTGCTCAGCATAGCTGCCAAATATTCAACTTCAAAATCCAGCAGAATTTTTTTAAAAATCTGAATATTTTATAACCGAAACAAATTGATTTAAATTGTTTTTACTGAATCAGTCTCCAGCTTTATTCAAATTAATGTTGTACAAGTGAACTTTTTAAAATAGAGACATTGCTTTGAGATTTAAGAATATTACATCAATATAACCATTATTTTAACTGTTGACTTACCTAAACTTTTATTACTATATTTTTTAGGCTTCATTTTATGGGCTCTCTTCAGCATTAGCTGTGCAGTAGAAATATCCTTGAAACCCCTAGGGGAAGAAAATAACTTACTAAATATTTCAAATGTATTATGTTACACCAGCTGCATATTATTGTATAATACACTTTTCAAAAAGAATACTGATGTGTAGTACTTATTCACGGTATGAAACTTTCTGAATTACAGAAATAGCTGCAATTCTTATTTTATCATTACATTATTGCAAAATATTAAGATGGTTTCAGAGGCAATTGTAAAAGTGATTACAGTAATTTTTACTTTGGTAGAAAACAGAGATTCTTGAAAGGTGGAACTTAGAAAAAGCAAGCAAAACCAGCCAAGTATACTATACCTGTTTCTGGAAATCACTAGGTAAGGAAAAGCAGCTTAACATACCATTCCTCTGTAATTTTCTCCTCCTTTTCAGACATAAATAAAATTTTCTCATTTTCTTTCCAGTCAGAAAGCTGTGACATTGTTCCCTTCCCTGACCTGAAAACAAAGTATAAGAGCAGTACTGAAAGAAGGTAAATAAGGAAGGGTCTCTGATGCCTATTTTGCAGTCTTCGTTATTCTGCAACTGGTTTGTGCCTTTTAAAGGCAATTTTGAAGCTTGGAAATGATAAAAAAATAAAAATTCTTTTAATATACCATGAAGGTTTTATCTTGGAGAGTAATAAAATCTGCCATTAATTTGAAATGTTTACATTTCAATTACTTGAAGCATATTTCAGTCCTTTCACAGAATGCAGCTGTATAAGAAATCTCTTAAATTTTATCTAGTTTTAAAAACCTCAATTTCAACATCTATCTTGTGATATAGGGGGAAAAAAGAGAAGTTTTACAGTTTCTAGTCAAACCTAGATAAATAAACTACATATATATATATTCTTATTTTCTTAATTCTGGTGCTCAATGAAAAGTGAAAATTGAATTTAATATATTTGGTTCTAGCAAACACATTTTAATACCAGCAACAGCACAATAACCAAAAGTAGCAAAAGCATCAGAAAATTGCCTCTTCTTCTTCTTTTTTGTCAAATCCAAGTATATTAAATATAATTCAAAAAATACATTATTTAACTTACCTAGTACGAAAGTGGCTATTTCCTGCTGAGTATGACTGTGGCCTGTTAACACACTGCCAAACTTCTTGTGGTGACAATGGCAAACTGTTTGAATGTTCACTAGAATCTGAAGGCCTCGAAAACTTCTAAGTAAGACAGAAAAAGAATACAGCTGATGGCCTTTGTAAGTTTGAGTTTAAAATATGCAGGAAAACCGGCACTGGGGTTTGCAGAGACTATTACTATAACTAAAATGATTCTTAATGGTGATATGCCCATTACAGACCTTATTTTCAACTAACTAGGACAAAAAGGGGACTTTAGTTACACTTAACATTCCCAAATATAATGAATTATGCATTTATGAGACTTCTTGTCTTAGCTGCAGGAAATAAAACACTAGTAATACTGTGCTTGTAACAAGAATAGAAAACCCTACCAAAACAAAAAGCTAAAACTTCAAAGTTTATCAAATAACTAGCAGACATTACAGTTCGATGACCTTTAGTTGTTCTGAAAACATTCAGCTGTTGTCATATAATGCAGATCTTAGTATTTTTAAAGTAGTTTGTCAACTAGCAATTTTTAATCTGTTGCCAAATGTGCAGATGAAGTACATCATCTTTTTTCTGCTACTGTGAAGTAAAGTGTTGAAATAAATCCAAAATAAAGAAAAACTAAGCAAATGAAAGAAAATCTAAAAGAAAAATTGCATCTGTAGATGAGGAGGAAGTCTGAGACTTCTAAAAGTAATTGCGTTTTTCAAGTCACTAGATTGTCATATTAATCACCCCAGAATAGCATATCCTTAAGGAATGAATAAAGACTGAAGACTAAGATGTTTTTGTGACATGTTACCTTTGGCCAGTGCAGTTGGTTTGAGACCAGGAGTGTTTTTGAAGAGAAACGGGTGGAATCTAGAGTTAGCCATTCCTTCTCTAATGCAGCCTGCATGAATGAGCAAAGTCAAATAGTGCACTGATAAAATCAGTTTACTTTTGATAACTTTTGCAAAGTCTCTTTTAAATAGTCCTACATACCGTGTCAGTGTTTTCAAGCTGTATATCAGAACTGCCACCTGCAGAGCGATCACACTCAAAACACCTTTGGAGATGCTGTGTTGCACTGTTTTATTTTAAACAAATCAGATCAACCCTATTTGTGGGTTGTGTGGGGGTTTGGGGGGTTTTGATTTTGTTCTGTAAATATGACACATCCCTTCCTTCTCAAATTACTGTAATTTTATTCCAACATTGTTAACAGAACCTAGTTATTATAAAAGACTGCCAAACTTTGAAAAAATACAGACCTAAGGTACTTAAACCATAAAGAACATGAACAGCTTTGTGTGCTGTTTTTCCCTAACTGAGTATTTTATGTCCAGATGTAGGTGCCTGATTCTGTCAAACTTGCTTTCGTTGAGTTGAACTGAATAGATAAATAGTTTTCATTGAAATTTGGGGTTCAAAAAGTGAATGCTATATGTACTTATTCCTTCAATTAGGCAGGTTTTCTTTTGTTTAGTGGTTGGGTTTTCTTTTTTTTTGTTTGTTTTGGGGTTTTTTTATGTAATAGAATAATTTGGAAACTACAATAGTGGTTGGAAAGAAGATGGGTGACAGAATTAGTTGCTAACTGGTGTCTCTAGCCCCTCAAGGCAGAATTCAGGTTTTTTTTCATAAAAACAAAATTTAGACTTTGTTTCAAACTCAACTTGTATACGATTAATTTTTCTTATAGGTCCTTGACTTTTTTTACCACATGGTCTTTCAATATATTCTGATAAATGAGAGAAGCAAATCACTCCCACAGAGTAAGTAAATACTGCTGAAGAATTTGGCTGGACTTGGCTCAGTCATTCAGGTTCATCTTACTTAAGAAGTAAGGAGCCTGGGGTTCATTCTTTAGAAAGTGTCTAATTTATAAAACTGAACTACCTTTTTCCCATTTATAAAATACTACAGATTTTACTGATTTCTGACCCTGACAAATTATCCTAACTTTGGATACCTTACTCTGTAGTTTGTGTAAACAGGACTTTGTACAGCCTTAGATGGGTGAACAAGGCCTTCCAAGGCCTTTGAAATCCTGAGAGACAAAAGGATCATATTCCAGCTATTTTGAAAAGTTACTTCAGGTATTGGTCACATAATTTGGTAGCTTGAAAATTACTCTTTCTGCTTCCATTCTGACTAAGCTTTTAACAATAATAAATTTGGATTTTATTTTCATATCTTTAAAGGGATCTTTGAGTCCCTCCGTTTGAAGTTCACTGTTATTTGAGATATATATATATATAAAAATATAAATATATATACATAATATTTTATGTATATTTTGGGTTTCATTCATTTATTTAATAAATTTGGATGAATTCTATGTCTTCATTATTAACAGGTAATATCTCTTTACCATTCTTCCCCTCCTTATCATTTCAATTCATGATAAATATACAATGTTATCCTTTTTACCACACCTCCTTTCTCAGGTGGCTATATATGTTAGGAAATCTATATAAATAAACTGTAGAGCCATGCAAGAAATAGAATGTATCATATTCTTCAACTATAATAATTACCTACAACCTACAATTTAACTCTTCTCAGCGATTACTCTTATGCTGATAACCATGAGTGGTTGATTCAAACAACTTCCATTAAAAAAAAAAATCTATTCCAGGAGCAGACTGTAGCGAATCAAATCCCAAAGATGATAATTTAATTACGTGAAATTGGTACAATTTGGACACAGAAGACTGATAAGTCTCAGTAGCTACAACATATTCAAGTTTTACAGTTGCCTGAGGTCTATGAGCAGAATGGTCAAAATGAAATGCCATGAGAAAGGGAGAAAATCTTACTAAACCCAGTGAAAAGAGATATTATTCCTTCCTGTCCTCTTTAAATTTACTCTTCAATTGCACTATGCAAATCATATATTTAGCTTTTCAGATGAGTTTTTCACTTATTTTTCAAGTCTGGGCATACAATTCAGTCAGAAGTGAACTCTGTATTTGCAAAAGATGTGTCTTCATCGTAGCTGGTATATAAAGGTATGTAAGAAGCAAATTTCAGAAGTAATTTTGTCTCCTCTATTTGCAAAGAATCAATACAAGTAGGAGAGAGGTAGATTTCCAATTCTTGTACAATTTAAATGTCAGTTAACTTCAGTGCTGTGTACCTGAGTACCTAAATGTCTTACGTGAGAAGGGAATATGATCCAAGCTCTAATGTCAGATTTTAGGCCAAGCCTGCATCCTAGCTATTTGAAATTTCACCTCTCTCATTAAATAGTTTGTGACAGAAATAATAAAAAAGAAACATGATAGATAACACTCAGGAGTGTAGTAAATTTTCAGAACAAGTATCACTTAAAGAGTATACTGATTGAATCCTTTTGCTTTATAGTTGTACCACAGCCCAATTAAAGTTATTTACTTTCAATACTGATGTTGAAGCTTTTCTGATAAATATTTTCCTAGCCTAGCATTTGCCATTTATTAATGTAATATTAATAGTGTTTCTATTTCTTTCACAGTTTAGAAAATGTACTTCAGTGCTCTAAGTGTTGAAAAGCAGTACCAATGACAATGTAAAAGCATGATTCAAAGGCATAAATATGCAAGAAAAAAAAAGATAACTGACGTATCATTAAGCATATCTCCTATGAATGTGTAGCACATTACAAAAATATACCACACTGATATTTGCTTTGCCCAACAAAAATAAAGATATAATTGATTTTCAAATATACGCTCTTCCACTCTGTTTTCCCCTAAGCTCAAGAAAGTTCCATCCATGTCTTTCCATAAACAGTCACAAATTAAAACTAAAGTAAAGTTTATGACAGATTTATCAACACCTAAAGTGAAAAACTAGACTGCCTCCAGTGATATTTTCCACTAGAAGAAAAGAACAGTCTGAGATGAATTACATAGTAAATAAAATGTTAGTATTTGATTGTCTGGTCTACATAAACAGCTACATGCATGCTATATTTATATTTATTTCTGAAGTCAAATAAGGAATTGATTTTATAAATATTGAAGTATACAATGCAGGTTTACATATGGGTAAATCACATACATAGTTGATTTAACACACATTAGTTTATCTGAAGATATTTTTTATTTCCAATGTTTGTGTCAAAAAGACTGTAATAATTACTTTAGGTTTCAAGTTTCACAATCACACAAAATGTACATATAAGTTTCTATTTTTCTGCTACACCTCACAGAAATAAATTCATTTTAACCTCCTGTCTGAAACAAATTTTTAAATTTTTAAATTTTTAAACCCAATACAATTATCCCTGATACCATTCTTCAACAAGAAGGAGGTGTGAATATATTTGGGTTAGGAGTTTTCTTTCCGAATTTTAATAATAAAACTTTCATATTATTAACTATTTCCATGTACCCATTAGGATCAAGAACTTTTTATTCTGATTCACAATGCAATTTTTTATCCTTTGAGACACTACTCTTATAGGGAGTTTTCTTTCCCTCCCTCCCCCTTTTTTTCATGATGTCTCATGTATAGCCTTTTTCATTTTGTTATCCCTTCATTTTTCAAGTATTTACTCTATTGCTTCCTTTGCAAAATGTAATGACTATTTACATCAAACACTAAACTTCTGTGGTCTCAGAAACAGAATTCAATCCAACAACCACCAAAGTCAGTGAGAATGGTTCTTCTAACTTTAATTGGGCCTGAATGAGTTTCTGAAAAGTAGAGTTTTAGTGCAAGTGTTATTTATATGATCTAATCCTAGGCATCTTTTATATGCTCTTGATTACATTCTGGAGCTAAATAACCTTTTATAATGACTATACATGTAATTTGGGTTGTTCTGAGTCATATTTAAACCATGAATGAAAAATAATTGAGTGTCAAACCTACACTCAGGTTTGAAGCACTTCCACAAGTAACTGTCCAAACTGTGAATAATGCCATCACATATTGCTTTTCATCTCTTTGAGATCAAGGAGAATCAGAGGAGTATAATAGGGACCAAACCAATCCCTGAAACTGTACTATGGTTTGAAGCACAGGATGCAAGAAGGCATTAACAATGCAGGCTGAAAAGCAAGGCCAGTGTTTGTCATCTCACAACTCTGTCCTGGTCAGACCAAACAGCTACCTACATCAGCATTCTGCTTCCAGAAGAGTTCAGCAGCAGATCCTTATGCAAAGAATGCAAAAAGTCTGACATGTTGAGGGCAATCCTTCCTCTACTATATTCTTTCAGACCTTGGAAATTGGTGTTTTAAGAACTTTCTGCCAAAATCTAGGGAAATATTCCTCACCTTAAAACAGTAATCTAATTTCTAGGGACAAATAAAACTATCTAATCAGTGTGTTTGCCTGGTCATCTCTATATCAATCCAGAAAGACTGTAAATCATGTACATGGGTCAGGAGATACAACTGCTGAAACGGTGTAGACTAATTTCAAAAGACTGACATGTTGGATGCCATGGGAGCTGAAGCTACTACATGTTTTCAAACATGGTCGAATGCAGAATCACCACCTAGCAAAACTGAGAAACTATCTTTGAAAATTTGGGAAAACTAACTCTTTATACCCCTTTCAATTCTTCTTTTATTTCCTTATTGACTCTTTCACTGTTTTCAGGACAGCAATGTTTTAGCCAGAAAAAACTGTTTATTCATATTTATATAGTGCTTTTATTTAAATGGTATTTTAAGATAAAAACTGGAAAATTATCTGACAGAATATAGTCAAGTAGAAAAAAAATTAGCATCTAAAATGCTCTGTGAACTCAGAGTTATGATTGGCTCCTGATCATTACAGCGGAACAAGAAGAATGGCAGGGGGGAAAAAAGAGGATCTTCTGTACAAGTTTTTCTGGACTTTTGCTCCCCTCCATGAGGTAGCCTGCTAGTATCATTCTCAGGAAGAATGGCTTTTTTTAATAAGATTTTACAAAGCATCCACCCTCTCCACATTCAAATTAATTTTAACAAGAATAATATGTAATAAGAGTGAATAAATAAATGCATCAGGATGAACCTTTCCACTTTCTTACAGAATACAAATTTGAATAAAGTTCTTCAGGGTGGTGATGTCCTTGGTTTCTACTTTCCTAGTTTTTGATGAGTATATCTGAATAGTGCAGTTAAAGTTTTGTTCTCTCTAAGACAATAAAACAGTTACAAGAGAAGGCAGAACCTTCAAGAGCCTTCTATGACTATTTGAAATAAGGCAACAAAAATTTTTCTGGGGCAATATAAACCACATGAAGAACTACTTTTCTTGGTGTTAGACATCTTGTAGGTTAAATAATTGCTTAGACTGGGAGGGGGAGTGGTCAGGCACAAGGATCATATGCTGAAAGTTAAGCCTGTGGATACTCACAGCCAGTCTACTGTACTGTCCCTCATCTGGCAGAAAGCTGTACCTTTCTCTCTTGGTTCCTGGCAAACATACTTCATTCTGTGGGACATTTCATTCAAATATCATGCTAGTCCAGGACAACATCTTTCGTTTCTTTTTAAACTAAACTCCATTTCTGCCATGGCCTTAGTATTTGCTACGAATTTCTTCTCTGAAATCCTAAGTTTTGACAAATTTCTTAAGAAATCACAATTTTTTAGCTCTTATAGCTGAAATAGAAGAACAAGATCACTTATCTATGCTCTTTTGCATATTGTTGATAGATTGTGATTGAAAATTTCCTTTGACATTAAAGATCTGAATATATTTGTATATTTAGGCTTTTCTTTCATCCAGTCTTTTTGGGAATCATGTATGGACTAGTTTTTTTCTGTGAAACTAAAGTTCACATGTAAAGCTTAGTTTAATGTTAGGAAGTTGAGCATCAATTCAGAACTAGATGTTCTAAAAAAACTTCCAAAGCTAAGAAAATACCAGATATAAACATCCTTAACTCAACACCTATTAGTTGCATTATTATTCTATGTCCAATTCTACAAAAACTCAGTCTAAATTCTGCCATTTGAAATCTATATGTAATCACATTAAACAATTTTATTAAAAAATAATTTTAATTAGACTGCGTAGCAGATACACATTTTACAGCAAATATGTCTCTGAACTGCAAGCAGTAGGAAAAACAAGCCTTTTTTCTGAGTTTGTCTTTTGCTCTTTTTCACATATTTTATACGTTGAAGATAAATAGGTTAGCACCCTAATAAAGGTTATTTTAACCTTTGGCAATGCTTCTTTTTCAACCCTGTCTTTATATAAGACAATATATATACATTAGAAAAGAGCTGGGTACAGCTGCATTCTTATGACTGCTGAAACTAAACAATGTTTCAAGCCAAAAAAAGTAGTGAGTATCATACGAATTCCAGAGAAACACTGCAATGATTAACTGACCCCAAGAGATTTTACAGACTTACAAAAGCTGGTTAATTATTGGGGTACATTCTTTTAGGAAAATTAGAGGACAAGGATATTTGTATAGTTGTCCATTTATAGGAAGGCCATATGGAGGATTACTAGAAAAAATCCTAACATTCTGTTGATAAAAACATTTAATAAAATTTTATTGGGGAATGTCTTCTACAAATGTAATTTTTCATAACGTTTTAAGAAGCTTAGGAAACTAGCTGTTCTCTCAAATTCTAATGCATGTCTATATATATATATATATATATATATATATATATATAAACACACACACACACACAAATACATATATACATATATATATATATACATATATATATACAGACACACACACACACATATATTTATACACTTAGGAATATTTACATGCACACACACACAAAGACACACAATTTCCTCCCTC
>JAWWLZ010000042.1:40862526-40908375 GCA_035041345.1 Poliocrania exsul | reverse complement strand
CGTCCTGAGGTATTCGCTGTCACCGTCCAAGCTTGCTAGGCCGTGGCAGATGAACCTTAGGAGTAAAGGGTGGGGCCAGTCCTGCGCATGCTGTGCCTCACCTAAAAAATCCATTGTGCAGGCTTGAAGAGTTAACCCACATTGCAAAGCCCTGTAGCAACAGGCAAGGGTCGAAAATGGCAGGCGATAGGAAGCAGCTGGAAGCCGCAGACCCAACCCTGCATGCAGGCAGTTCAGGATATTGGTCATTCCAGACTTGACCCCGCAGATGACAGTCTCATGGGGTTGCATCCTGAACGACCAAGCAGCCTTTTCTAAGGACAGCACTGCTTGCTCCACACAGTGAGGGGTCTGGAAAAGGTGACCTAAACAAAGCTCATCTCCACACCCAGTTGGATAACCGTGGCCAACCGGCATCTTCCATACGGTCAAACAAAAGCAGAGATTTCAAAGGCATACATACTTTAAACATAATCTGTACCTGTAGTAAAACATCAATTTCAACATTACACAAAAATTAAAGAACTTAGGGAAGATAGATTCAATAATTTGAGATCCTTAGTTCAGCTTTCAAAAGACTCCAGATGCAGATGTACTCACAGAGAAGAACTGATGACTGTGTTATTGCTTCCATACATGCAATGATGCATTTGGCTTGGAACAATTTTCCTTTGAGACTACAGTAATGAAACTAAAAATTCAAAGAACTAAATATTTTTTCACTTTGATACATTTTTCCATTGTTTGACCTGTTTATTAAATTCTGATGCTTGACTTTGTATTTAGAGAAATAAGACTAGGAAGTATCATTAATTACATCACTACACTTTGATACATCATAGAAGCTAAATGTAATTTAGAAAAATACTATACCAATGATTACATAGAGGTTCCAAATTGTATCTGTACTGCCATGCATCATTAGTGGGATTTCCTTTGGGAGGTATTTATTTTGAATTTGGCTATTTAACCAAGAACTGGATAGAGACAAGCCATGAAGATAGGTTCTGTTTAAAAATTAACATCATTTCAGATGGTATGAAGAACTGAGACCTCATAGTGGAAGGCCAGAAAGCAATCAAAACGTGCTCTGCATGAGCTGTGAAGTTGGAGTGTTAGTGATGGCCACAACATCTAGTAACTGTGTTTATGTTTACTTTATCAGCCACTGACTGCAACAACCTACTTCTAAGACCAGAATATCTATCAGATAACTAGAAAACAAGATTTCAGCATGTTAGATAAGCAGAATTGCTCAAAGAGGTAGAAGTTTATGCATCTGCTGATGTTGCAGACTGAGAATGGCACACAATTCGCTAACACAGAAGGTGAAAAAAGAGGAACATATCAAGAGATCATTGATAAACACTCATGGAAAAAAGACTGATCATCCAATATACTACTTAGGACCAAGTTTTTTCCCTCCTTTTTAAGAGAAAGGGATATGAAATTTTCATCAGACTCATTTCTGCTTTTCTAAAACACTGTAACTTTATATGAAATTTGATGAAAAAAGGATCACATTCTTTGCAGCATGCAATATAGAAAAGCTGGATCCTGATCTGGCATTTATAAGCAATTACAAGAGCTCAACATACATAAGAGCGTCAAGATACAAGAAATGTTATGGGGACCTTCTAATCCATAGGCTACACTTAATTTCCTGGCACTAGCTAGAAAACAGTAGTCACTGTCATAAGCTCACAATCACACACTCACAGCCTGAGACAAGCCACATCATGAAGGATTATCGGAAAAGAAAATAAAATACATTGTATGGGTCTAGTTTGGATATGTAATGAGAATACTAAAGATGGGAGATATAAGGAAATTGTTCTAATTACTGTTTAATTTTTAAGAGTTAGTACACATGAGGCAGTTTTCATTCTTCCTACCTCCCAAAAAAAAGAAAAAAAAACAAGAAAAAAGAAAAAGAAAACTGCTACTGAGATGTTGTGGAAGGCAAGAAAAAAAATTAGGAATGACTATGTGTCCAAGTGTGGATACGCAAAAAGAATGTAAAGGAAACTCCTGGTCAGTAATTTCAAAAGCTGCCAAAAACCCTGGTATTTTAAAAATCTGCATAATCAAGCTCAGAAGGAGAACAACACTTTCTCTCAGGGCAACAGTTATTCCCTTTGATGAACAAAGGAGTGACGGATTTATTTTTAGCTTGGTTGTAACTTACAAAGTGACTTTCTTTTTGAAAAAGTATGACTAGACTGATTTAAATTAAATTAAAAAGTTAAGGTTTGAAAAATAGAGTATTTATTTTCTGTGCCATGTAATCATCAATATTGGTACTCATCTTGATGAGAACAGGACGTGTCCACATGTTCACTCAGTGTAGAAAAACAGTAATTTATTCAGTGATCACTGCTCAGGGTAAATATTATATTATATTTGTTCACCTTTCTGACACATTGGCAAGTTCAGCCATTTTGCATTTGGCTCACATCATGTTCATATCAAGAAAACAACACTTCTAATATTTAGATGGTACAGAAAGTAACAGCTGTGCCAAGCAAATGTGTTATCACATTTTGTCCACCAGAGGTAAAGTGAGCTCTGCCTTATAGATCATTTGCTACATGGACAGACTGGTGATGAAAGCTTGCCTTAAGATCAGCCTTCTGGAGCGTATAGGCTGGAATCCTCCAAAGTCCACATGAAAGACATGAAAATATCACTAAATACCAGGCTTATACTTTCTGAAACATCTGTTGGCCAGATCTTTCATCTCATCTGGGATAGCCTGTCTGACACTACACAATAAAACAGACACAAAACACTACTGCCTCTAAATGTCTTGGGCAATGTATGGGAGTTCATATGAATACAAGAAGGTATCAGTAATTTTTCAAGTGGAATATTCATGCTGTTGTGAACAAGATAAAGGTCATTCCTCCAGTCCAATCACATGCAATCCATTTTTCATGATATATATAGTGTCAAACCTGTACTAAAAATATACCATTTCTCAATGGCATAAATCAAGTAAAGTGAAGACTTTCGGCAAAGACTAGGGTTTTCCTTATTCTGTTCCACAGTCTCACCTTCTATGGAGCACTAGGTACACTATGATTATAATGCAGATATTAAACAGTTACTTAACGCAAACTGATGCTTAATGCCTTCTTGCATTGTGATATTTGCAAATAGTTTAAATAGGTGCTTGTACAGTAGCGATTTTGTAGAATGTTAGATAATACTGAATAAAATCATTATGATTGAAATCTAAATAACAGTATGAGAAAACCCCAGACAAGGACCACAACACAAAATTGTGAACTATTAAAAATATTTGGGACAAGCTTTAATACATTTGTATCAGTTTGCAGTAAGGAAAGGTTTTTCTGCCCTTCTCTCTCATTTCACTCATTCTGTACAATAGTGAAATCTGCAGTGCAAAATGGTGTCCAAATATTTTTCTCTTCCTTCACACTCTAGCATATGGGATCTCTTAGCCCAGCAATATGTACTCCTCCCTACACACTTGTTTGAGACACAACAGATAGCCACTGATATCATGTGTCATTTTTTGGCTCTGCTTCAGCATTTTGCTGTAAAACACTCAGGCCAGAAAGGAAGGAATAGGAAGTACTGACTGTTCCAAGTTTCTGCGGCTTTTTTCTGCAGAAGTAGAAAGTCCATGTGATCTGGTATTACCCAACTACAGAGAATGAAACAGCTAAACACACATGAAAACAGGCAACCTAGTATTGAGTAGCTAGTCTGGGCTAGGCAGTGCACAGTGTATGCCCATCATAGTTAATCCACAGATTTCTCACAATCAAAATCTTCAGCACAGACAAGATACACACTTGAAAAAAAAAAACCCCAAAACAAAAAGAAAAATATTCTAATTACAGTCATCAATCTTAAACATTGAAATATTCACTCATTGAACAAAGAATATTCTTCACAGACATGTACACTGTAAATTTATCACATACACTGCTCTGCAGAAAATAGATTATATTTTTAATCACAAGAAGGTAAGGGTTTGAGTAACTTATTTGACCTTAGTTCCTAATTTAGCCTTTGGGGATGTTGTGCAAATTAAAACGTCAGTTCATGGTTCACCTGTCATCATCTGAACCTAAACACTTCCTGAGAATTTCTCCCTAAACCCATGTTTTATTTCTTGTAAACTCAATAAGAATTTGGAAAAAAAAAAAAAAAAGAAGAAATGTGTGGCAACACTAGAGGGTGACACAGTACAGATCTCTCTGAAATCAGCTGGACTTCTTTTTCTTCCCTTGTCCACCCTTTCCTTTTCTCCCTGGCCTCATGAGCACCTGCCCAAATGCGATTGTCTTGCTGATAGACTGATGGAACAAAATTGTCTATGTAGTTTTCAGTTTAGCAATTGAAAAAAAAAAAGAAAAACAAAGAACCATGACAGGATTACTTGGGCCAAACAGAGTGAAACAAGAATGGCTCAACTGAATTAGAATGTGTAAGACTTCAGCCTACTGGCTGAATAATTCAAAACAGGATATTTTCCTTCTTTAATATATGAACAGATACTTCCTTCCTCTGTGAAGAAATAAAACCTTCAATGTTCTGCTTTTTATTATTCTAGAAAGAAGCCAGGGATCAGAGAACATCAACTAATGAAACTGTTTTGTATATATATTTCAAATTAAAATGAAAAAAATCCTAAAATTTAAGCCAGATCTCTATGTTTACACACACACATTTCCTGTCTACCAAATGATTCTTGGGACTCCTGCCTCAACCATTTTGCATGCTGTTAAAAAAGGCAGTAATTCTGAAAATGTATCTTAAAATAGTTGCTGAAAGGGAGAATTAAAAATAAAATTACCCTCAGTCATCAAGTCATTGGTAGCAATTTCATACAGTCCAGCTATTTAGTATGGGGAAGGGTTGGCAAAAGAAGGTTGATATTCAGATGACCAAAGACTGATCAACTGTAAACTGCACCGCACCAGCCAACAACATATTTCATTTCATAATTCTCCATGATCTGTACAAACATGTGATTATAAATGGGACCCAGTCCTGTCAGTATAGGCAGTAGCAGGGCTATCGCATGAATCTCCCCTGGAAAATTACAGTGGAATATTGACAAATGGCTCATGCAAAGGCAGAGCAGCTGAATAAGCACGTTCAGAGGCAAGAGCTCATACAAAAAAATCTCAGTCATATCCTCTTAGGCCTCAAATGGCCACAGTGCTGTCAATTTTCTTTGCTTTACCTGAAAGCATTTAGAAAAAAAGAAGGCAGCCAATGAATGTGAACAATTAGAGAAAGCAGTGCTCCAGACAAATACATAGGTAAGTCATCAGCAGCTGCCTTAATATTTACTATGCATACTGGGTCTAGAATTTCCCATGTAGACTGTGTTTTGAGGCTGTAAAATATAAAATTCCTTTAATGTTTCCTTTGCTTGTTTACTGAATGACAATATTGAACCTGTAGACATTTTTATTGAAGTACAGACAAATTCAGTTTTGAAAGTGACAGTATTCCTCACATTCCTTTGGAGCCTGCTTTTATTTCTTAGAATGGAAACTTCTGATCCTATTTCAATCCTTTCGGAACTAAAAGAACATTATTAACTTTATGTAACTTATAGAATTATTAGTAATAATTTCTGGATTTTGTGCATTACAGAGCTTTTAAGTGTGGGGTTTGGGATTTTTTTCTGATTTAACTATACTTCTCATATAATTTACTTCTGTATTTAGACCTGTGATCTTTTTAGCACATTACATGTAAGATAAAAGAAGAGATAAGCCAGTTTCATCTCTGGTTTTGGGGATGTGTTCTTTTCACTGGACTATTGCAACACTATAGCTATATTATTGTTCTCATTCTATCATGAAAATGAACAAAATACACACTAAAATATGGTTGGCATTATAATCTGTTACTAAAATATTAAAAATATAAAAATTTTAGAACAAAAGAAGTTTTTTCCTTATTGCCATTTGATTGCACTTTAACTGTAGAAATATATGGGGTTCTGTGGCGGGTGTGACATTAATAGCGCAGTAACTATCAGAGCATCTCAAAGAGCAGGAAGCAATTAAACCATGACAAATACATTTAAATCAGCTATATATAATAAATGCTTCTTTATTTCTGGACATCCAACACATTAATTCTAGCCTTGGTAGTCCTTTCAATTTCTTTCATTTCAAACACCTACATGATAGCTTAAGAAGAACAATGAACATTTTATCCTAATGACAATTCTTACTTCAGAAAAGGTGAAAGCATTCACATTAATTTCTTCATATTCATCCTCCACTTCATCACTTTTAACAGCTGCAAGAGCACTGGCCAGTTTCTTTCGCAAAAGAAAACTCTTCCAAAATGCCTAAACAAAAAATTTAAAGCATGTTATACAAAGCCATAGATCAATCCCAAATCCAGATTCTCTATGTTATCCCATTAGGAAGATAAAACATCTTGGGCCTTTGTTTAATAGCTCAATGATCTGTTTTTTGAACTTTATGTGACATTTAAAACTACAAGACAAATTAAATGCCAGCATATGTCTAAAGCTTAGAGTACTCAAGAGGCTCTCCACAAGTAAGCAGAAAGGAATCCTGCAACTCCCTCAACTACAAACCTGGGTCAACTAATTAATTATTTGACAATTCCTTCAGGGACTATTATAAACTGAAAGAAAAGGCTACATAAGAAAAACCTGAGTGTCAACTTTCAAATTACTAAGAATAAAAATACAGTTGTACAAATGTCTTACAGTTTAAGGGTAGCAATTCTTGAAGACATCTCATGCAATTGACCTAGGTCAGTTACTCTTTCTTAACTGTCTACGATCTTTATTTTTTTAAAAAATATTACCAGTAGGCACAATCATCTCTAAGAAAAAGGAGCACATTAACAATTAAAGTGCAGAAAACAAGGAAGGGTGTTAAGAACACGTGCCAAGCATAGAATGAGATCCAGGAAAAACACTTCAGAGATCACAATTACATAGATGGAGTTAAGAAAAACTAAATTCAAACAGAAATTTGCTCCAAAATCAGTGTTTGACATCATAAGAATTGAAGATGCCTTGAGTGTTTAAAATACCACAAAAATATTTTCACTGTCATGAAAGAAGTGGTGTTGTTTACATTTAATGGCTTTGCAATAAAGGCATGAAAACAGGAAGGGTAGATCTCATATTCTGGCTTAACATTTACCTTATTAATTTTTATAAAATTATTGTCTCATCATGTAAATTAATGAAAATTTTACTGGTTTTATATACTTAATTCCTGATTATTATAAAATTATTAAATGTATTAGAACTGCTTTCTTATTTGTTATTTTTCTACAGATCTTTATAAGCATCCAGATAAAATACCCTGATATTACTGAGTGATCAAATGACAAATATATTTCATTCAAAATATAGAATTAGTTTTTACAAATGCAAAGGAGCAATACAGTCCTAACGATAGATGCAGAAGGCAGCTGCTACCATAGACCTATGAAAGCACCAGGTCAGTGCTCAGTCATGACCAAAAATTAAAATTACATGTTAGCAGTTTCTAAGAAACAAGAGGAAAATTGTCTTACTGTACAAATTCATTATATATCTATCTGCCAATGGAATTCAGTTCAAGTTGCTTCTTGGCTGTAACAGATTGTAGCAAAGGTTCAGAGAGGGACAAAAAGATAGAAAGAATTATAAAGTAATATGAAAAGAGATTAAACAGACAAATTTTATTTACAAAAAACTGTATGTAAGGATAGATATAAGAGATCTAAAAATATGTAACATGCACAGAAGATAAATAATGAAAGACTTTATTTTCATACACACTTTGAAAACTGTCATGTTTGAAACAAAAGAAGCAGATATTCACTATACAAATTTTTGAAACTCATCAATTGAATATCTGAATATTTAATATGTTGCGGAGGTCAAATATATAAGTTCAAAAATGAATTAAATAAATTTTTGGAGATCAATTGCTAATATGCTAGCAACAAATTTTTGCTCCTAAATCACTTTGTCACTTTTGATATTTTTATGAAAGACTTACAATATGGAATGTTTCTAAGTTAACTTGAAATATGAAATCAACACAGGGTTTATTTCCTTCAAAATGCAGAAAAAAATATTAACCCTGGAAACCTGGCAGGCAGATACTATATCTGGTTACCAAATTAAACAGAATCAAGGCATGGATTTCAACTCCTGCACATAGTAATCCATGCTGTTTAACTGTTATCAGCTCAGAATCTACTGTAAGACAGCCTAGGCTGTAGTCTGTTCCCAAGGGCAATATGGATGAAGCAATCCTGGTTTTTGGAGATGGAGAGAGAAGAAAAGAGATGGACAGAGAGGATAGAAGAGACAGGAAGAGTAGTCAATTGTATCAGACAGATGTATTAGTTATGTAGCACCTATCACTTTAATAGCACAGAAATACTTCAGTAAGAACATAGGCAGAGTATCTCTTAGGCGTAGTATTAGAATTAAATCAAGTAAAAATAATTCAGGAAAATATTTGGTGAGAAAAGGGAAAATATTTTTATCTTTCTATAAAACTTTTTGTAAAGAAGTCTCTCTTTTAGAAACATCAAGCTTATATTGTAAAACACAAAATGTTTCATTATGAAATTATTAATAAAATCACAACCAAAAATAGATAGAAGATGACAAGTACACAAAATGAGTAAGATCTTTTTATTTTTAAATTTGTAAAATAAGTAAAGAGAATACCATAAACCAACCTGGATTACTGTGGCAGCTTCATGTTTCTGTCTTAAAGCATTCATAAACTGATGATTATCTGTTTTGTTGCAGTCGTTTTTTCTCCGAGCATGGTACTTCCGCCAAAGGGACTGGATCACTGATGCTGCCATATGTAGCCTCATACTAAAACATATACCTTTATGAATGACATAGCCTCACCAGTACAACTGGATTATCATATCTGCCCAACTACAACCATAAAACATAGCACTGTGCTTTGAGACAAAAGAAAAGCTCTGCCATTAAACAAAAAAAGTATAATCCATATGTGACATATATGTTCAGAAACACTGGGGGATATTCACATCACATAACTTCTGAAATCCAGTTATCTAAGGACCAATCTCTGCTGGGCTCTGTTCTGTTTACAATCACTGTAAAGGAAGAGTCTTCAAAAGAAAGGATTAGGAGGAGAGGTGGTTTAACAATGACTGAAGTAAATTATTGGAAGCGTTCACTTATTCTCACTGCCTGTATGAAAACAAACAACAAAAAACCCTCAAAGAAACAAACATCAAGCACTAAAGAGAGATAAATACTGGAAACTGCATGATACAGGTATTTGCAATGGAACTGACATGAAAAACTGAGAAAATGTAATTTCATCTTTTGCCTGCTTTTACCTGTTAATTTGAGACTACCAGCCACTGGTTATTGGTTTAAATTTTCTAATTGGCTCATTTTTTAACAATCACTAATTACAGGGTATTTAGATTTGTTCCATGATTGAGATTCCTAATTATATGTTCAATTAATTTATACTGATCGAGAAAATGTTTATTGTCAGCTCTGCATTATGGCTTTACTATCTTTACTATCTTGGAATCCTTTTCTCTACAATACTCATTTCAATTGGACAGTGGGTTAAAGAAAAGACATCTAAGTTGCCCCCAATCTTTACATAATTTCTTTCCTTGAGCAGTGCATCTATTTAAACAGATGAGTATTCTGAAAAAAAAAAAAAGGCCAGAGGTCGACAGATTTCTTTTTTCCTAAAATGTGTTTATTAAGTTTACCATCCCCCCAAAATGACTTCTTTATAAGCTTTGCACCTGGAAGAAGCAGTAGCTGAATTAAAAAAAACAAACACAAAAAATTGGTTGCATTCTGTTTTGAAGAGACATCTCCAGAAACACACTTACAGAATGCATTAACTAAAAAGTAAATTAACGATTTCAAAAAATAATTTTTTAAGCATTCAGCTTCTGCAACACACTACTGTAATCTTGCTTTCAGCTTGCTGAAAGGTAATGATGACTTGCATGGTCTTCCTGAATAAAAAATTTTATGACAAATTATTAGTGTCTTAAGTACCTACTAAGCACACAATCTATTTACCATAAGTCTAAACAGCACAAAGAAGCACACCTGCCATTATGGCTTTTCATAGTGTTCTCAAGACACTTATTTTTTAATTGAACTCTTATGAAATTTTAACGGCATTCTTGTCCCTTTAGAGCAAAAAATCAGCTTCTGTTTCCCCTGACTGTACATCCAAGGTCATACAAATCAGCAGCAAACACATTCCAAAGAGGTAATTAACCAGTCTGTTTCATGTAGGAGAAAATTTGGGGGCACAGAACAAGTTGAACTGGCCTCTAACCCCTGTCTCTACTTTTAAAAAGCAGGTTGAGGCATGTTGGAGGAGTATTGAAAGCAAGGCAGGCCACTAGCTCTTCACTCATCACAACAGCAGGAGACTGGCCTAGGGTCAAGGGTGTAGGTAGATTTAAGGAACTTTTACCTCTTGCCTTCTAAACGGTACTGACTGTAAAGACTACACAGATGAATCTTGGATGTCTAATAATAGCATAGGAAAAAAACTTTTCAGTAGTTTGTAGTTAAACTGATCCAAAGTTCCTGCAAAACATCCAGCATTTGCATTCCTAACACTGCCATTGAATGGGTGTCATAACATTACTGCAAAAAAGAAGGAAAATGTAGGAGACCAAGAGAAATTTTTCAAATTCTCTTATGATACAGTATTTTAAAATTATTTGAAGTACTTTCATATCTATATTCTAATATATCAACTGACAGAATACCACAAAGGATTCTTGTTAATATGGAAGCCTAGTTTGCAACACCTTAATATAACTTTATTGTTGATAAGCTTAGAAATATTATCTTACAAGTTCTGTGCCTCCGTTTTTAAGACAGACATTCTTCCTCCTCCTTTCTATCTGTATAAGCTGTTTGAAAACAATCTGACATCTGTCTTACCTTTCTGTATCATTCTCAAAATACTGAAGATTTCTTCCCATATTACTTGTTACTATCACTGACTGTTGCGATGCGAGTTGGGCTGACATGTTATTGTCGCCTTTGCTCTCCTCGCTGTAATTAATACAAGATTCAATGCTCTTCTGCTTCACTCTCTGATCTTCTTTATTTTCCTTTTGGTGCACAGGTATGGAGGAGTTAATGAATGTGGCCTGAATATCACCAGTAGTAATCCATCTTTTGGAAGGATTCAATGAGACCTGTTTATTTTCTGTCACACCCATGATAAAGAGGTTATTTTCCTGTAGGCAGTCAGTGAATGTTTGCTCTAAATGATTTTGAAGTGCTTCTGGTCCATCTCTGTCACTAATGTTTAGTTCACCATACTCGTGTGCATAACGATGTTTAATACTAAGTTTCATCAACTGATTAAAATACCAGCATTGTCCCTGTGCAGAATCAATAGAAGAGGCAATTCTGAAAAAAAAGACAAAATTTTTTTTACATATGCTTCTGACTGTAAGAATGCTTTACAAAAATGTATTCCCTCTATTATTTTCTAAAATACCTTGTATTCCAACTATCCTTACATGTTTCCATACTCTTAAGGAAATAACAACTACTCTGACTGGAAACTCATTTTCAGTACTAATAAATCTTCATAGCATTTGCCTTTTTTTTGGACATATTTAAAATATACTCACATAGATTTGTTATTTTACTTTGCCTTCTTTAAAAAAAAAAAGTTTTCAGTCTTTCTAAAATAGACACTAGGGCAGGCATTTCCCTATTAATTTACTGTGTGGTTAGGGGCAAGTGAAGCCAAAATTTTAGAGCATTTGAGGCAATTTTGCTATAAATCCTATTGCTGTCTTAATCCAATTTTATCAGGGAACTATGGAAACAAACATAAAAATAACAACAATTTTAAAACTTAGATAAGATAGAGCAACAAAACCCAAACAGATTCAAACCAAGACAATATAATATTTAGAGAGAATTTAGGAACACAGAAACTTTTAAGTATAGATATTTTTATCAATACAAAGGAAAGTTCTAGACTGAATCAACACTGATCTATGAAGTCTGGCTCTCACTAGTTCTTTGTGATACACTCTGTATATGATGAGCAAGAGTAAATATGAACTAATTGTTACAGATTCATATGGCACTCTGTACTTTGGATGGTGTTCGCCCATTGTATTGGGTAGGAGGTACTTCTGAAATCAAGAGAACATTTTTCTTCAATAGCATAGATAGATGCAGAGATCTGTAATGTAGTGCTGATTTCAGAGGAGCATAAAGTTAATTCTAGGACAGCAATCCAAGAGAAAAAGTAGAAAAAAGATCAATTTTCTTGTGAGTCTGAAAAAATCAGGCTATAAAACTACAGTTATAAACAGCAAAATTTTCCTTCTTGTTCATCACTCTTGAAAGGTGAAGCTTTTATATGGTTTAAGCGTGAAAACTCATTACCGTTATAATTACATACTCCAATGAAGTTCAACTAAGAACATAATCATCCAGATCTTACAAGATCTTACTGCTAGTGCAACTTCAGTGCTATAGGATAAAATTGAATGGCTAAATTGGAAGTCAAATCCACACAGCTTGGCACACAACCCCTTGTGCAATAGCTGCACATTTGCTTAAGGATCTAACACACTATATAGTAAGAATAGCAATTCCTTCAACAGAAAATACTTAAAGCATTAGCTAAATACTTTAGTTAAATACATTGAATCAGTTAAAGTTTTAAGACAGCTAAATTTGGTACAAGATCATTACCAAATTTCTACAAAACATATGATGGTGAGAAGACAGAAAAAAAATGAAAAAAAAAATGAAAAAAAGAAGTCTGTTCTTTTGCTTTGCCCTCTTTTTTTGTTGGTTTATTTGAAAATTAAAATATTGACAAAAACCCTGGAATGTTTTATATATTGGAAAAAATAAACTTTTGCATGAACTGCATATCCTGAGTATCATTCTCAAAAAAACCCCCAAAACAACAGAAGACAAACAAACCATCCTAACAGTGAATCAAGTAGGATAGCTGTGCTTCCTCTCCTTTGACAGGTGCAGGGGTATATCAAGCAGCTGTTTCACCCTTCCAGTGGCTACAAAAATATCAAGCAGAAATGGGAGGGGAGGTTGATGGCAATTGAAAATTCAGGCAGGGAGTAATTCTGTGGTTACCAGGGATCATGTGTTACTTTTTTCACAGAGTGTGCTTTTTGGGCAGTTTTTCCAAGCAGTAGCTGCAAAATACAGTCTTGTCACTTGAGCATGCACCCTCTCCCAGCTGATACATTCCCTGGCATTTTGCATCTATGCATTGATCTTGAAGGACTTCTAGGCTGCTCTCTGTATCATCGGCCTTCCTTTTAGGCAGTCAGATCAGCTTAAGTTTCAATAAATTAGAGGGGAAGCTGAAGTGACATTCCAGAGAGTTATGAGCAATGAAGTGGCTTGGAAGCTGCATTTGATGTTCTGAAAAGGTGAAGCTCCAATGCACAGACAACCAGTACTATGATGGTGCCTGACTACTAGGCAGCAGTCAGCTTGTGGTTCCCTTAGGAGAACAGGGATTTAAGGTATCCTACTAATGCAGTACAACTTTCTCAGTGCCTCAATAGCCCTGCATTCTTGATACCACAGACCTGCTCCTGACAATTGCTTATTCAATCCACAGAAAGGAGGCTGCTGTAATGGAAAATACGCAGGACTGGTTTACTTCTTTCACAGAAAAAATATATACAAGGAAAGAGAGAAGCCAAAGTAAGTATTATGACACTATTAAGACACTTGATACCACAGTATTGCCTCAAGTTAATGTAAATTTGCTGCTTGCCTTTCAGACCTTTACCTATATTATATATAGGTCAATGGGTCTGGTCACAATAAATCTGGAATTGCTTCTTGGTTATGATACAACCACGGTTTTAGGCATAAATTGACATCTAGGAAAAACAAGAAATGGAAGCACCAGCATCCATAGTGTCTGCCTGCTTAATGTGTAATGAAATGTAGATGAATATGGTGGTCCTGCTACAGCAACATTTTTATGGCTTCTAGTGCATTCCTTCATGGTCAATGGATGCCTGGCTACCCACAAGCTTT
This sequence comes from Poliocrania exsul, assembly GCA_035041345.1. Taxonomy (NCBI): domain Eukaryota; kingdom Metazoa; phylum Chordata; class Aves; order Passeriformes; family Thamnophilidae; genus Poliocrania; species Poliocrania exsul. The sequence goes on along the minus strand of JAWWLZ010000042.1, from coordinate 40,894,280 downwards.
ATTTTGATCCTAACAAGTGAAAGTAATTTATGCCACTTGCAAATTTTAGCATAACCACAAAGGATGCACTGCTTTTGCAGTGTGAGAAAGGGGTAATAAGCAGAAGAGGAAGGGATGGGTCTTTTGTAGCAATGTACACATGTACTATGTTAGTAGCCTTTATATTACCTAAAGACCAAGATATTAATTTCATAAAGAAATGCTAATAGCAGAAAGCTACCTGTAGCTTTTTATATCAAAGAGAGACCTCTCTTTTTGTTCTAGCATTTTCCAGGGACACTAAGGAAAGATAAAAGCATTAGAATCAGATTTTAATCTATTTGGAAATTGAAGTCAGGCATTTATTAATGACTGTTGCAACTTCCATCCTCACATCAATTCGCTAAGAGTATCCATCACTGCCTTGGTTAATTTAGACAATGCACTGTGTGAGAAGGGAGAAGTAGAGGTGGAGAGGAGTAAACGCCCACTGGCAGTGCCTAGGATGCATTAGGGTCCATGCACAGGCTGACTTAACAGATATGGAAAACAATAAGTTACTAATCCTTAAAGGCCTTTCAGTGGAGTTTAAACTAGCTAAAGTGTTGCTTCTTAGAAAGCTTAAAGTGGCAGCAAAAGCTTGCTTATAGAGCTGACACAGTTTGTATAGAATTTCCTACTGCACTCATATCTGCAATGAGTGCCAGGTTATTAAAAGAGCATAATTTTGTCAGAATGAGACAGTAAGTCTGGAAAAGTCAGCAGAACAAATCTCTCAGAGGCAAAAGGGACAGTGTAAAAACAAGCCAGTTCTAATCAGGAACGGTAGTTTTCTCATGGCCATTGCAGCTAAATTATCACAAACCTCTTTGTTTGCTAGTTAAAACTTTGCTTAATATCATGTTTTTCCCTTTGTGGCTCTATGGTGATTTTCATAATTATGATATATGGAACAGTCAAATAATACACCCCAATTTATGTGAGCTTTTGTTTGCAAAAGTGTGGTAAAACCTAATTTGTCTTCAGGGAAGCTTCTATAAGCATCATTACTGATGTTCAACTGCAGCCTACAAAAGTCCCTTACAAACATGTAAAAGAGGTCACTGTTTACATGTTCTGTCTTTGCAAAACAATTCATGAAATTCCTGTCATTTTCACTGTATTATACATACAGTATTTAGGAAGTTCAAGTTCCACTAGCCAGACATCTGCATATCTCATGACTGAAAGCAAATTGTTGTAACCAAGGTGTCCCATTATTTTTCATATGATTACTCAGTACAAGTCATCTAAAGAATATGTCACAGAAAACATTTATCAGAATAGAGAAATTCAATTTTAAAATAAGTTTTATTATTAATCATGGCAACAACAGAGAAGTTTAAAAAAAATAGCACAGAGAATTTAACTGGGTGGCAGTGGTGCATGAAACATGGATTAGGGAAGCAAGCAGTGATTACTTTTGGCAGTTTACATACTTGAGGTCGCACCTACAGGGGCTTATAACTTAGCAAGATGGGAAACAGACAGAACTTCACTCTATTGTTGGTCTGTTCTTTAGCAATGTCAAATTAATTCAGTCAAAGTATTGCAATATGTACATATAATAGCTATGCTGTTAAGGCTTATATACAAACAAGTTGTTTAGAGTTCCTTTTCTAAACTGCAGTTTTCAATGGTTTTCAAGTTATCCATAAATTTTACTTTAGTCAAAATAAAATATAGAGGGATTTAAAACACAAGAAATTCATTTTAAGACTAAATTTTATACAAGATATTTCAATCATGTCAAAGTTACTAATTTAAAAGATTGTGAATGAATTTTCAAAATCTCAAAAACACCACAACCCTCTCTCCTCTCTGTCCTCCCCTTCTCCACCCAAACCATATATTCAGGAAAGAAGACATGTCTACATAATCTCCTCTTTCCACTGCTGTTCTTCTCAAACATCTGCAGGTTCTTTCAAACAAAACTTACACAGAATCATATAAAAATTCTCAATTGAAGGAACCTCAGCAGGCCTCTAGTCCAACTTTCTGCTTCAAGGCATGGTTAGCTCTCAGATCAGACCAGGGTGCTTAGGGCTTTAACCAGTCAGGTTTTGAAAATCTCCAAGAATGAGACAGCACAACCTCTCTGGGCAGCCTGTTACATTTCATCACTGTCCCAACAGTGAAAAGGTTTTTTCCCTTATGTCTAGTGGTACTGACTCTGACTGGGATGAATTAATTCTCATTACAGGTGTCCATATGGTGCTGTGTTTTAGTTTCATGACCAAAACTGGATTGATAAAAGATTAATGCTTTGCTAAACAGTGCTTGGACTGTCAAGACCTTCTCTCTTTCACTGAGCAAGTAGCCTGGGAGCGGGCAAAAGACCTCATTTCTTTACCTCCTTCCTAGGTAAAGAACTGCACCTGTCCTTGTTGAATTTACAAGGCCCTGTTGACCTGTCTCCCCAGCTTGTCTGTGTCCTTCTGGTAGCTCTCCTTTCAGGCATGTAAACAATTGTCTCCAAATTTTTGGGATCTGCAAGCATGGTAGGAGTACACTCCATCTCCTGCTCCTGGTCTTTGATAAAAGATGTTAGAAGTACAAGTCAGCGTGTAGAAAGTAGCATGAGCCTATTGACTGTTAATACTTAATGAATGGTCTGAGTCTGACTACCCATTAAGTTTCTTATTTATCTTTCTTATTTTTGTCTATTCATGCAGACTATGGTTAAAAAAAACCCATTAAATTTTATGAATATCATCTTTCCCATTTTTTTACCATTTTGCAAAAAGGCATGTGGAATATAGATCCTTAGATTCTACTACTGTTCTCTCACAAGTCATATCCTAATTATAGAGTAGCATTTTTTTTGCATTGGATAATGATGAAAATAGTCCTAAAAATCAAACAAGGAAAGATTTTCTTAACTATAAAGAAGGAGAGCTTTATTTGATTTTTTTCCTCTTCTTTTTTCCTTTTAAGAAAAAGAAAGAAAAGAACACCATAGCAAGATGGTAAACAGATTAGGAAGCATCAGCTTCCAACCTCCAAAAAATCACAGAAGTGGAGATGACATATCTTGGTGGTTTAAAGGAGAAATACATGAGTTTTAGGAGCCATCTATGCATTACATGTGTCATAAATAACTGCACTATGTAATTCTCCCAAATTAATTTCAATCTAATTCGTAATACAAACCTTGTTTCAAACTCATCTGGTTCTGAGCTATGACAATTTTATTGCAGCTTAGCAAAAGCCAACAATACACCACAGTAATAAACTTTTAGGTAGTAACAAGATACCACAGTATACAGGTTCACATGCAAATACAAAACAACTAGATTCTGAAAAAAATGTATGTAGTTTTCCTGAACAAACAGAATCTGCAAAGCCAAGTGCACACTAAACCACTGTCAAATATCACATACTTCACTTGCTCTGGGTTAATGTCCAGTACCTGACAGAATCAAGAAAACTTTCTTTCCAAACGTTAACAGACAAACTGGATATTAAAAGGACTATAAGGATATTGTGAACCTGATAGGAAATGAAAAGCAACTATGAAAGAAAGAAACATGCAATATTATCAAGTGCAGAAACATGAGAAGCTTGAGCTATTTGGATATTACAAAACAATTCAAAGATAGCAGGTATTAGTGAAAAATTACCCCTTGCATGGTCTAAGCTGAAGTCACTGGACAACTAATCATGGTAATAAAGGTAGTAAGTATGACAAAATCAAAGACCAGCAAACAGATCCATCTGATGCACTACCTTAAGAGAAGAGAGGTCAAAATTTTTGCAAGGATTTAGAATGTGAATAATATATATGGAAACCAAACTCAGAAAGAAGAATAGAGCATATTGCACCAATAGCAAAACTAGATTTGATTAAGTTAACACTGGAAATCATGTTAATATAATTATCAAACTTTCAGGATTTAAGCTAGTAATCCTGCATAGCGCCATGTTATGTTGAGTGTGCAGATTCATTCAGCTACTACTAACTGCAGGTTTTGAACCAAACTTAAGGAAACAAAACTGAAGGCCCAAATACCTTAATATCTGTTGAAAATAGAGTTTTCTCTGAAGTCAATGATTCTAATATCTTTCTTTTGATAACACATTTCCAGGAAAAAAATCAAAGTAAAATTCATAAGACACCAAGAACTTCACTAAGAATACATCAAAACATATTTCTGAATGTAATTTATATTCACATGAATACATACACCAATTCAGCAGCCTTTTTTTTCAGTTGAATATTTTCTTCAATTTGAACTTGACAAAGTTCCAGAAAAGTTCTTAATTCTGATTCTTTAATTCTTTCAGTCATGGGTAAAGTATGATAAGTTAGGACTTCACCATCAAGAGACTGTAAACTAGGAAGGACCTTAAACAAAGACGACCTTAGGGAAAAAAAAGTCATAATTAGTTCCACAAAAAAATTCTTATGCTAAAACACCTATTTTATTGATACAATCATATAAAAAGACATAACATTAAGATAGCCTCTAAGGATTTGTACATATTTCTCCTTACTTCGCATGTTAACATACTGACTAAAACTTTACACTTTATAAACTACAGAACTCAAACACAGAACATGGCAAGAGTTCCTAATATTTTATTGGCATAAAGAGCACTGCTCAAATTCTGACACCAGCAAAGTCAATGGCAATGTTCTCAATTCAACAGAGCTAGAATTTTACCTATACAAAACTTAACAGGAAAATTTGACGTACTTGTGCATAGGCACCTGTAATGGGTTTGTTTGGCAGGCAACATAGAAAACTAAATCACAGGATTAAGCACAGAACTGATTTTGTTGACACATTGAGAAGTCTAAATTTTAAAACTACACAAAATACTGAATCTTGTCAATTCTGCTGCCTTTACCATTTGCATATACCACATACAGTGGCATGATATACAATATGACTGACAGGAAAAAGAATCCACTTTTGAAATACTGAATTTGGGTCAGTGACAGCAATGAGAGTAGAGATGAAACTTCCTTGCTATAAAAAGGAGAGTTGGGGCCACTGATGTAGGAGAAACTTACCTACCCAAACAAAAAACAACAACAACAACAACAACAAAAAAGTGGCTGGTTTAGGTTTTTGTGAAATGTAATCAAATACTAGAACATTGTTTTACATATTTCTTGTACCAGATCAAATTTTTTGAAAGTTTGGAGACAGCAAAATTATTTAAATCAATATATTAAAACTCAATATTTTCATTAAGTCAATTTTAAGTAACACTTAAGGACTCTTGAAAGAATACTTATTGTGGGCTGTAAATCCCCATACTGCTAAAAAAGATAATACGGTTTTCAAAATTTTAAAACTCCCTGACTATGCCCTGTGAAGCTAAAGGACTACTACTCAGCTCAGACAACATACACTAAGTTTTAAACTAGATAAATTTTCTATAACTGAGTTATAATATTCCAAATAACTCAACAGAATAAAATATTAGTTTTCTATGACAGAGTTATAATATTACAAATAACTCATTAGAATAGAATATTAGTTTTCTTGCAAATAGAAAACTTTTCTTCTCTACTGCCCATTAATGAGGGCTAAGACTGTCTGAAGTACATTGGGAAAATAATGATGGGTTTAGATCAACAGTTCCTGAATATATGCAGAGAAATTACCAAAATTGGTTAGAAATTACCAAAAAAGTGCCATATCAAAGTTGATTGATGCTGAAAGTATCATGTCTTAGAGCTATGGGATCTAATCACTAGTTTTTCCAGATGGGTTTCTCCTGGTGAAGGGCTGAGTAAACATTTCATTTGGTGAAAACGTCCTGCTGAATACTCTGTCACTTAAGAAGTTCTATTAATCATTACAGCATTGAAACATATTCTCCTAGGAGTGCTCAAACTGATCCTAGGGTTTAATTTATAAAAAGAAATTTCTTACTACTTCAGTTTTGTTGGTGTTATCACTGGCTGGACATGAAAGTACAAAACCGATTGTGAAATTTTACAACTAATTCCTTTGCTGGTATCAAGGGGTTATGTAAAGTTCACTGGAACATATTGCCTGAAGTTACAGTCAACAGTGTATTCAGCAAATCCATATTCTATAGTATTCCATACTTCAAATCCTTTAGACAAATGAATCTTGCTAATCATAAAAGCTCTATTTGGTTAAGTGTCAGTTCTTACAGTTAAATTGAAATTCAGAAAGCCTTTCCCTCCAGGTTACAAGTGAAGCAAGATTTAGTTCTGTAAAATAATGGGAATTAAAACAATGCAAATGGGAATTTAAAACATTGTCACAGTCATGGAATTTTATTAATGAAATTACCTGCAGGAACCCTGGGACTGCAAATAAGTTTCTTAATTAAAAAACAAACAAATCAATTAAGAATATACTTATACAGGTATCTGTTAAACTACTCAAACATTTACAACTAAAAGTTTCAAACAGTTGTTTTTCTACTAGAATACTAATCATAAATTTGTACGGAAATCTTCAAATGGAAAAAATATAAGGGCTGTTTCATTTTCTTTTTTTTTTCTTAATGCAATGCACACTCCAAAACACACACATATCCCAAACTTTGTACTCATTACACTAAGCAATCTAATACAGGAAATGTGAAAAGAATTTATCTAAACACATTTTTGTGTAACATTGCAGTGTACAGACTTACCTTTAACTGACTTATACAAGTAACAATTTTGGTGATTATTCAAAATTACTAAGCTTAAAAAAAATTTCATATTTTTCTAATAAAGTATCGGTCACTTGTTTTAATTACACTGAAAATGAAAGTCCAACTGTTGTGTCTCATTTCATTTCCTTAGACATTCTATTATGTTAACACTTTCCTAGGCAAACACTTGATTTCCTTAGCTGAAAGAATTGGCAATTATTTAAATTCTTACTTATTAAATGCTTCTTTCTACATTTAATGTAAGTATAGTAAGAGTTCACTAAAAGATACTCTACCTGTTCAACACATGTATTCTGAAACATCACCTAAAAATCTAAAATTTAATTTCCAACTTGTCAGTCTGCTCTTGAAGTCCTGTAGACTATGAAGTATTAATTTCAAAGAAGATGAAAGAACACCTTAAATTAAAAAACATTACTGCACTTTTGCTGAGCAATTCTCTTAGACAACTTTAAGTCTTCCTGGTACTGGCCCATGAATGGGTTTTCAGATCATGTAATTATCAAGAAACCAGGAGACTTCAACTGGTGAATAGTGCTACAGCCAGTTGGCAGCCCGCCCCTAGTGGGGTTTCCCAAGGCTCAGTATTGGCCCAGGCCTGTTTAATATCTTTACTGATGAACCAGATGAGGGGATCAAGTGCACCCTCACTAAGTTCTCAGACAACATCACGTGGGGCAGATGTTATGATCTGCTGGAGGGTATGAAGGCTCTGCAGAGGGATCTGGACAGGCTGAATTGATGGGCCGAGGCCAATGGAATGAGGTTCAATAAGGCGAAGTGCTGGTCCTGCACTTGAGTCACAACAACCCTAGGCAGTGCTACAGCTTTGGGCAAATATGGTTGGGAAGGATACCCAGTGGAAAAGGGCCTGTGGGTGCTGGTCAGCAGCTGGCTGAACATGAGCCAGCAGTGTGCCCAGGTGGCAAAGAAGGACAGTGGCATCCTGGCCCGTGTCAGAGACAGTGTGGCCACCTGGACCAAGGCAATGATCCTTCCCTGTACTCAGCACTGGTGAGACCAAACCTTGATTACTGTGTCCAATATACAAAAAAACCCAAACCCCCCCAAACTTATCCATGTGCATTTTATTCCTAGGGTTAACAATCCTATCATAACTACTCTTTTCAGGGATTCTAGTAACTGCATATCTTTTCATATGTCAAGTTTCTTTTCTACCCTATCCATTTTTCTCCGTAGACATATTATATACTCTAGGACGAGTATGTTGATTTTTCAGATCATTATTTCAGTATTATACACCACTGAAGGGCAAAGGACAGCATTACTCTCACATCTCTTTCGTATTTATAAGAGCTATTAGTTTCTGATGTAAAGATAGGGGATTCTAAGAACCAGAAAAAAGGCTAAGCCTCAACTATTAAGGAAAAATCAACCATTCATTCTGATCATTCACTTTCTTCTACTAATAAACATGATCCTTTCTCTAGCTACTATTACAGGGATTATTCTCTAACTGCTGTAAAACCTGTCACATCAGCAAGACTGGTCATACTCTGTGGTAGTATTTCTACAATTTAACTAACATACATACACCATTTTTTTGTCTGATTTTGATTTTTTTAATGTCTCACATTAATTTATTTTCCTACCTCCAGTTCCTTTCTTGGAGAAGAGGATTTCCAATGAATGACAACTCCTTCAGTTTATGACAGGCACTTAACCATGTAAGGACATCTTTAAGATCTGTGTTATAGTAGGAAAGAGAACTAAATATAAATTTGAATGCAAAACTATATAATTTCTCATAAAATCTTAGATGAAAGTAAAATGTATCCAACAATACTGTTACCTATACAATACAGTTATAATTACTATCTATAACATTCATGTTTGGAAAATATGTATATATTTTCTGTATAAATATATCTTATAAATACATGGGAACAGTCCCATTCAAAATAGTTCATAATTTAACTAGAAATAGTTTATAAATTAACAAGAAATTCTTTGGATGGGGCTTTATGGTATTTTTACACAACTCACCTGACAAGCAGTTATTTTTGATATCCAGCTTTTCCAAAGATACAAATGAATTTAAAGGCACGAGCTCAGTTAATCTGAGAACAAAACAGAAAAAGATTTTTTAATTTTAAATAAAACAGCAGTTCATAAACAGGCAGGCACCAGAATCTTTTATAGTTATGACAATTTATTTATTTACAGAAGAAAATGCTCATTTTGCTATCCAAGGTGCTAGAACCAATTACTGAAATTTTAATTTTGAAGTAGTTCTTAGTCCTCTCAGTAGCTAATTTTTTAATATATTCTCCTTAATGTTTTGTTTTATCTGGTACATATTTAATTTTCTTTCTGGCATTTAGTGCTGAAGATCTGAAGTCTTGTAAAATTTATACAACTCAACTGGCTTTTCTTGAGGCTCTGTAACTAGAAGGGAATTGACAGAAGGTCCTGATTATGGAGAAATAAAAGCTGCTTGTCCTCCTTTTCCTTCCTTTATTTCTCATTGCTAAAACTTCTTATCAGTTTGTTTCTCTTCTCCACTCAGTACATTACTTCCTAGACCCTAAAACTAACAAAATTGTGGTCACAGTTGTATTTTTTTCAACAAGTCAAGGTTGCACTGTCCTGTAATACATTTTTAGTGCTTCCTCTGTCTTACTTCTGTAAGATGGTGTCAAATAGATGCTAGTTATAAAGACAGATATGGAATTGCTCTTCTTGCATTATCAAAGATTTTCTTGTGTAATAAAGCAGCAAAGCAGTACTAAAGATAGGAACAAATTCTTATTTATAGTATTGAAGAGCCAGTAAAGAAACTGGCTGACATTTATCTATATAAAAGATTTGAGACTGTAAGATATACTATTACTAAAGAAGGAATGCCCAGTGCTCCTCAAGTTTCTTTATTAACAAACTTTTATTTATGCAAGAATGTTGAATGGTTCACTCAACTGCCAGACTATTGCCAAATATTACCATTTAGATTAAAGTTTATTTTGATTTATGTTAAATATGAAAGTGAGAGGAAAAGTTAAAGTCAAGATGCAAGAAACCCCAATCATCAACTAAAACTAGAATGTTTATGGATGAGCACACACTACATCAACTGCACCTTTTTAAAAGATATACATGTTTAGGTAACATGTTTCATCCATGTAAGGACAAGACTCCAACATAAAGAAAGGTAACAGAAATAGCAATGCATGTGGTCAGTTTGTGAATGCTAACTTTCACAGAAAGTCGTATTTTCTGAGGGTAGTGCCTTTGAAAGGTATGTCAGAATTCTTTTTGTCAGAAACATGACCCTCCAAAAAAATGAAAACCACTCACTCCATAAATTGAAAATTGTTCTGAGTCAAAAGTACTTATTAATTGCTAAACTGTGTGACCATGTTGTGTTTCCAGCACAGGCTTCATAGCTGAAAGGCAGAGCTGAATTTTACTCTGGTAGACTGATTATGGACCAATGTTAGCTGCAGACTCTTTAATTTTACTGAAAACATAACAAAATGCAAAACAGAAAAAAAATAATTTCCACATTCACTTGACAACTATTTCTATACATCACCATAACATTTTAAGAGTAAATTCAGAGAAATTGATATGAAGATCATTGAGTACCTGTCACTATACTTGCATTTCTTTCTCAAATATTGTAAAGTTGTCCTGGTTCTAACCCTACTTAGTTCTGTTACCTTCCTGCCATGGAAGTTTGCCATGGAATCAAATGAATATGAAGAAGTATTAACAACTCTAAAAAAGCATAAAGCCTTACAAGTAGATCTGTACACAGTGCTACAAATTTTCATGATCAGTGAATAGTACATAAATATATTTAATATTTGACACAAACATCATCATATATATTATTGGTTTAGAAGTATGGCTGCAAAAACTGAAACCGATTTACTCAGATTATAGATTCACATATTCAGAAATATATAAGGAAATAAATGTCATATCTTGCATAAGGGACAAAAGATGATGCCAGGGTTTTTTATTTATAGTGAGTGAGTGCTCTGGATCTTTATCAGTATATGCTGCTGTGAATTAGAAATTGTCTACTGGACTGTCCTTGCCTGCCAGTGGCATTATGAGAGTTAAAATGTTTCCCCGTCATTCTATAGCTTTCCCTTTACTGACATTCTTTGTTAATTTTTTTCGTAAGAAAATTCAAACCAGAAAGACAAAGGACATTACCGAAAACTTAATACTACTTGACCTTGTCACATTAGCCTTGGGCATAAGAGAGATATAAATTACAAAGAAGACACAAAAGTAAAAGATATTCACAAAAAAGCAAGCTATAGCTTCCTCTTTCTGCTCCCATTTAAGGCTCCAGCAGAACAGGTCACAGTCACATAAACTAGATAAAGTCTATGTCAGAAAACAAGATTAAAGAATAGTTGCAAGTATGCATCAGAGAAAATAAAAATTTCTTTTCCAAACACAAATAGGAGTTACTGTGCAAGGTGGTCTAAATCCTGATGTGCGTCTGCTTTTCCCCAGAAAAACTGTCATTAATGTTAACAAGCAGTTAGCAGGAAGGAAGGTAAAATAATTTAAATAAATTTTTCTTAATCTAGACCTTTAGCTTAAGCGGATATTTCTTTTTAATTCTTTAAATTAAAAACAGTTTGGGTTGCAATATTCACCATATTTATGACTAGCAATCACATAGAATATAGGAAATCTGTCAGCCACTTGCTTCTTGAAAAGTCTAGAAGGCAGCACTACAGGTATATTACCCAAGATACCACATACTTAGAGATAAATTTATCACCAGCAAAGAATTACTGAAAAATACATATTAAAAAATCCCTAGAATGATATACTAGCTTCTTCATGACTGTCTTATTTTAACATCCAATGACATTTCATTTATTCTGATAACTATGGAAAAGTGGTCAAATCTCAAAACATTGTTGCTTGCAATCACAGTGAGCTCATCTCTTACATCTGAGAAATTAGGTTAAAAACAGAATTCCCCATATATTTAGTTAGAGAGAAAAATATGTGCTAATAATGAACTGAACTGACTTTTTAGCATTTCTAACATAACTATTTTAGAAATAGTATGTATTTAGTTGCAAAAACATGGAAGCAACAAGTTACAGCAAATCTCCAAAAAGAGGAATTTTTGCAGATCACTACAATTTTTAAACATTAAAGTTTTATTTATCTCACTTAAGTTATCTTAATGAAAAGTCAAAGATAACAAAAAAAACAAACAAACTTTGTTTCATTAATGCCATACGAAAACAGAAATGTTGAGGGATTTTGACTATTTTGAAGTTGAAAAAAAATGGCTACCTGAATAGCACATTGATTTAGTGTCTCACTGCCAAACTTTTAAATGAAAAAGACATTAACAAGCAAGCTACATAACTCAGTGTATTACATGAAAATATAAGTGCTACATGAAGTTTTAACAATTATTAAATATTCATTAATTTTATTTGCAAGGACAAGTTTTTTTCTCTACTACACCTAAATCATTATCCACAACAGAAGAATAAAGAAAATGTACCTTTTTAAAACTAAATTTAACAGTTGTGTTCTCTAACTGCTATAAAATAGAGCAAGGATCTTCATACTCCCAGTTCTGCAGTAACCATATCAAAAGAATATTCATTGTTGTCTTTGGCCAATTGCACATTGATCAAGAATATGCTTTGTATGTGAAAGCAGAGGTGGTGAAATAGGTTTCATTTTCATATTTAAAGGAGTTAATCACTACCTGTTATAATTCCTTATTAGATTGTAGGTTTAAAACAATTAATATTTGGAGTTTTATCTTTGACAATTTCTGGTTTATGATGCAGCCAGAGCATCTCAGGAATAAAAAAGTCCTGCAAACTAGTGTAAGAATTTTCACAGTACTTCACTTTTAGAAAGAATACAGAGTGTTACCATTACATGGGCTTCCTGCGAACAGTAAAAAGGAAATGGCACTCAGTGCACACTTGGAAAAAATTCACAAAACTCCACTAACTGTAGGATAAAAGAAAAGAAACAGCTTTTATGTCAACAGCTTACTCCATTACACTCACTGTTTCTACAGAACATCAAGTTACTTATGGTATAGCGCACACATATGGACCTGCTTATAAGTGTACATAAAATGAGTGTACCAGAGCAGGCTACTGAAATGCCAGGAATTTTGAGGCTTTTAATATGAATTTCAGGCTATCTTGTCCTGTCTGTCACAAATATTTGAGGTAAGGTATAGATACATCAAGGGAAGAAAGGGAACTGGTCGGGGAGGAGATGTATGTTTATTTTCAGCACATCCAGCCAGTTGATGCAAAAATATGTGCTTTCTCCCAGTCCAGTAGAAGAAACTCAGTGGATCAAACACTGCATCTCGGCTTGGCTAATGGAAAACCAAAGAAGCATTATAAGGGACATTAAAAGTGGTAAGAATATGGGATAGGCAAGTGACTTAAGGTACATCTACATGGCCAGTCAAGCACAACATAGATCCAGAGGCAGCATTCAAGCTAAGCTTGAGATCGTGCTCCTAGGTCCCTAGCAGGTCCATGAGGTCTCCAAGGGGTTTTGCAAACACTTTATTACAGGAGAGCTACACTGGAGGAAGAAGAGGAAACTACAGGAATATAGAGCCGTATTACTGTGTGTTCCACAGAAAACCTAAACAGGACAAGGGGAAAAAAAAAACCAAAGAAGATGAATTAAATCAGTAAGTGTGATTCAAAATCTAACATTTAACAAATAATGCTCTTGTTAATCACAGACAGGATGCACCTTCTCCAAACTCCAAAAGAATTACTAAGAGAAAACAATCACAAACCCTAAAAGCCCAGGCAGAAATTTGAAGATTACATTCTGTAGGTATTATATTTACATATGAGAATCTACATAAATACATAAGTACTTCACTGTAAATGACATGAAAATGATTGAAGAGTTATATAAAAATATTGGTTGTATATACTTAAATAATACTAATTTTTCATGAAGGACATTCCTTATAGTAACAGGACTCAGTCTTACAGATTTTTTTCTCCCACAGGCTCCCAGATGCAATTGGCTCTGCTGAATCCTGATGTCAGGAATATGTCATATATGTCATTTGGACAGGATTCATTTGTTTAAATGTATACACCTACATATGAGCTGGTCATTTTGCCTCTGTTAATAGCCAAGGAAAATGAATAGCACTTGTAGGGCATGATAAGTCTTAAAGTAAACAGCTAAAAATGGCAGATGAATCACCCTTTAATAACATCTCTTCACTAACAGTAAAGTGACTTGCTTAGAGTATATATTCTGCATATGGTATGTAACAGAGTATATTATATTTGTTTAGCTGAGATCAATTTTGTTCAAAAAAAAATGATCACAGTATAGAAAAATAATTAATATTAATTAAAAATTAATTTTCCTTCTAACCCATTGTAAATTATAATAAATATTTCGTAATATTTTAGCAGAATTTAAATTGAGAAAAGGAGATGGGGAAAATTAAAAATGTTGACTTCAGGATATCTGGTCACTCAAACTCTAAAGATGTATAGAATAGCTTAGAAAACAAACAGATAGCTAATTAGAGAGTACCTGAGTGCATGACCTAGTTTTATGCCTCTTGCCTTGATCCTTTTTTATTTTATACCTTCAAACTGAACCACAAGAGTGAAAAATTAAAGCAAATATACTTGTTTTGGAGGGCATAGACATACATATGTAAAGTAAAGAACATGGTTATTTGTCCTTTCTCACACTAGTACTTGCACTTAGCCTTCAAAGTCTGTTTTGAATAAGCCAGCTGTGAAATAGAAGTTTGACATATATATTCTAGAAACAATTGCTAAAGAAAGAAAAAAACAACCGCTGATGGTTTTAACAGTGCCACAGTGCTCAAAAATTATTTTCACATAACATCCTAAAGAAAAAAATTAATTTCATAGTTAATGTTGTTTCAAGTTTTCTCAGCTACAGGTAGCCAATGTAATTACAGGCCAACCACTTGTTTACAAAGAATATCTCAAAGATAGAGAAATTTCAGCCATACTGAGAATAATAATTTTCAGACAAGTGTTATGTTAGTCAATTCCTTTTTGTCAGTTTTGTGAGTAGAAGAAGGTTTCTTGCTTACCTATTTTGAGAAAGAAAAAGAATCTGCAAAAGAGGCAACCAGTACGAAGAAAGCATTCTCACAGCAGTAATGCTATTGTCATCCAAATATAGTTCTCTTAGGAGAACATGATTTTCCAGTCTTGGAAGCTAAACAGAAAAGAGATTATTATTTAAAATTAATATAAATCTGAGAAACAACAATGGAATGCTTACCAGATGCTTTTCAGAAATCATTACTGAACACAAGCAAAACTCACATTCTGGATATATGCATTTCCTTATTATGTATGAACCAGTTGTCACACAATCTCTACATATCAGGTGATAAGTATTTTTTAACATCTTCTACCAAGTTTGAATAGTCATTATAAATTAATTAAAATAAAATCAAGAGCTCAAGAGGCACAGTCTTACTATTTCATTCATGCAGTTATTTGCTGCCTACTGACAATGCTTTTCCTCTTTTAAATTCGTAAGAGCATAATTGTCAGTAAATATGATTGAGCGTACAAGTTAGGAAACAATTTTCCTATTTTAAATGCTGCAAAAAAAATTTTGAGGTTTGGAGAAGCAACATATATCAACGCAGTCTGATTATTATCAGGCTGATAATGATGATATTACATACAAATAATGATAAGTAATTACCTACATGTAATGAAAATGACATCAGACTGATACACATTATGTATCACATTATGTATCAGTAACGATAATGATATTTTGTTACATTTTAAAGAAAAATCAGAATCATATAATAAAAACTGAAGACTAGATGCTATACATAAAGGAGGAACCATAATTACTAAGGGGCTCATTTTTCAAGTACTTAGGAGTAAGAAAATACTTGACTGTTAGCCATTTGTGTATCTGAAAAATTTCCCACTAAGAAGGGAGTTAAAAAAAGGTTACCTAAGAGCATGAAACATCCCACACCAATCAAAGAATACATGATAGGAATGCT
The DNA here is from genome assembly GCA_035041345.1 of Poliocrania exsul. Lineage (NCBI taxonomy): Eukaryota > Metazoa > Chordata > Aves > Passeriformes > Thamnophilidae > Poliocrania > Poliocrania exsul. Next base: position 40,878,559 of record JAWWLZ010000042.1, on the reverse strand, counting down.
GAAAAATATGGCTGTTAACAAAGATGTATGTACAAGAACCACTAAATTCAAAGCTTTTACCTCCTGGAGATTATTGCCTTGCAACTTCAGAACTTGAAGTAGGCCACAATTCTCAATGTCTTCAACTTGTGTGAGATGATTAAAAGAGCAGTCTAGGTAAATGAGAGTAGGCACCTCACAAAGACCCTTTGTGCTGATTAACTGATTATGGTCCACAATTAGTTGCTGAAGATTTTTCAGTGACTCCAGACCACCTGAAAATTAAAGATTTAAGCCACAAAGAAATTACAACCGGTTTTTTTTTCAAGGACTAAAAAAACCTTTGAACTTTCTGTATATTGCCTGTAGTATCAATATTAGTTCTCTATAAGGTTTAAAAAGAATTACTGTATTTTGACCCTATGAAATATACAATGCATATAGTTCACAAATTTCTGATCCTGTTAATCAATCAATAATAACAGGTCATAATCACTTTTGTACTTCTTTTGGATGAGAACATTCTTTTCGTGATAAACTGTATTTACTATGCTTTAGCCACTTTATAATTGCTCTGAACTTTGTGAATACTATTATCCCTCTTAAAATCATCCTTCAGAATGAAAACACTATGTTTAAAAGTTAATTTTCATTATTTCATTTTTAAAGGTTCTTTGTTTTTTATTTCAATGTATCAGCAAGGTTAGGAAAAAATTATGATAAAACTTAGGCCAGCACTGCCTCTGTTATTAAAGTTCATCTTGTTTTAGGAATTATGTCATAAAATATTTTTAATTAAGAAATTTATAAAGAAAATTTAGTGCCTTTAGGAATTAAGCTAGACTACTATAGCCATTACATTCTCAACAAATTTACTCCTGCCAGCTAGTCTAAAGAGCAAGAATGTGTGTGATCTCCATCCAAAAGGAAAGGGTTCCTATCAGCATCTGTTTCTTTCACAGAATGTTATCCAAATCATCCTCCTGCAACAGCAAAAATCACACTATCTTTCCCTGGTCTCACACGTGCCAGATGTTCTGCAATGGCACTGATGCATCTCATTTGCTAGAGGTCCAAGAAGCTTTTCTATATCTCTATAGTAAAACTGCTTTGAAGGGACACCCTTTACAAAACATATCTAAAATTAGAAATTTCTGGTATTACTTTTCTTTCATGTATTTTTCACAGGATTATTTGAGGAAATACTTTGTCTCATCTTTATCTAACCCAAAACTTCCCAAGTTCCCAATAGGAAGCTGGGAGAGTTTTACAGAAGCAAATTTCTTTGTGGTTGTCCTCTGAAAACAAACTGAATCGTGAAACCAGAAATTAGTTTGCACCACAGAGCATTGAAAATACAGAAGAGAACTTCAAAATGAAAAAAAAATGGCAAGGAAAAAACTGAAGTAAAAAATAAATACCAAAACTAGTAGTACATTTTATAAATCTCAAACATAGGCCTTGAAATCATTTTAGTTTAAAAGTGGATAGCACCAAGTAAAAAGAATACAATTGTCTAATATTAAAGTGATTTCATCCTAAATCCTAACAAAAATGTCCCATAATGTAACTACAAAACTGTGCTTTAGGAAATAAATACACAAACCTTTAATTATTCTGAAAGAATTTCAAACATGCCCATGACATACTATCCTGAATGCAAGATCCTGGCCAGTATTTTTCTTTTATACTTGGATAAAAATAAAGAAGCAGCACCATCTAGTGGTTTCAAAACACTTTTGTTAGAGTGTGTTAACAGCTCCCAAGACTTTCTCATAGGAGCAAGTCCTTCAATCTCCACTTTTCAGTTACCACCACAGCAGTACTGGAAATCTTAAAAGCACTACATGAGTCTGGAGTGGAACAGAGAGGAGAGACTGCACAGACAGCAAGAAAAGGCAAGGAGGTAATACAGTATCTGGAAATTTCCTATTCTGCATGAGGCACAAAGCATTCATTTTACATCTTCTCCTCATCCGAGTGTCATTCAGAACAGACGTGCCAATGCTACATACAACAAGATCACAATCTATTCTGGAATTATCAAACATAGTCCAATAGAAAAACGTAGAAGAGAGAATAATGTAATACAAACAGATGGTATTTTAAAGTGGGGTTTTTGGCCACATGCAAAGTTGAATATAAGCATGAAGGTCCTTTGCAAATTTGCAGAAGATGTCTGTTTTATATATGATGCAACAAACAACAGTTATAGTAGAGTCTGGGAAAAGCATTTTGTTGACAAACATACGGTTTCAGCAAGGTTTGAGGGGAGCCTTTACATAAGGAGCTCTTAACAATTTGCAAAATGCATCTGGAGTCTGTTAGCTACTGATGCAGTTCTGAAGTCACTTCTATGTGTGAAGAGGTGAACGATCTAAGTAAATGCTGATAGTGGATATAAACATGAAAAAACCACATAATAAACCTTAAAGAACAAAATCAAAACTGAAAGGTGTTTAGTAAAAAAAAAAAAAATCCTCTTTGAGCTGTTGTAAAAAGAGTAGATCTAAGGCAGCATTTACAATTATCCATGGTTATGCATCGCTATTCCTCCAGCTGCCAGATTTTAGGCAACACGTTACGGCAATATCGACACCCTACAGAAGCATATTCAATGATTCCAGTCAAAATGCTACTTTTCATGTAAGAAGATTTTTAAATAAAGCATTCATCTTCCAAATATAAACATATGTCCTGAACTTCAGTGCATTACTCTCACAATTACTTAATTTGTGATCACGCATTCTTTAGTGGAAAAGCATAATTGTGACTATTTCTCTTAGTGCTATTTTTAAGGGGTTTCTGGCAACTCTAATTTTTCCCCTACTGATGCTATATTTCAATGAGGGGAAAAAAAAAAAGAGAATACAAAGAATCATATTATGCTAGAAGTTCCCTACAGTAAGTTCTTAAAACTTGAGTAATAGAAACCTAAACAAGACTTACTGCATAGTACTGCAGCTTCCAAAATTTCTAGGGGACATTCTGAAGATTTACAGATGGGAGGGATATGCTAAATTCTTAAAACCCATACATCCATTTTTGTGTATTCTATGCAACTACTCAGAACAAATAAGTTATTGTATGAAATAAATTCTATATTATACATCTGTTTTAATCAAACATCCTCAAAGCAATTCTGGAGAGGAGAAAAACAGGTTCCAAGATGATTTTTGCGAACATTTATTTACCCACTTAAGTTTGTCAGAGGCTCAGTAACTGTAGCAGTGCACTACATAAAAGACAACATTGGTACAAGAGGATTTTACTCCACTTGGCCTGTACAAAGATACTACACTCTACCCAGATGCCACATTCTTAAATGTCACCCACTAATACTATGTCATTCTTACAGTACTCTTACAGATATTTTTATCAAATGAGATAAATCTGAATTAGAATCTTATCAAGCAATATTTGCCACAAGGATACAGATGAAGATTTTTAAGCATTTTATTTTTACCTCATTAGAGTACTGATATGCTTTTACAGTAAATATTGATATCCTAGCACTTTTATTCTTAGGTATGTTCATGAATACTACCATTTGTGCATATTAGCAAAAAATATTGAAAATATCAACATTACAGCCTCTACATCTATACATTTTTTAAGCTTTCCCATTTCCTCTTTCTTTGCCCTTGAATTATCGCAGAATTGCATTATCCATGTTCACAGTGTTTCAGTCTTATTTTTTTTTTAACAGTGGAAACTATTTCTTTATATAAATGCCTTATGTGAATGCGTTTCACCGATAAGCTTAATAATTGTTTTAAATGATTTTCCTGCTGTCCAGCAGACTTATAGACAATTTGATTTCTATGTAAGTACTTACTGTGTCACTTGAGAACACACTGAAATCCTCTGCAGTCACAAGGTTAGGCTTTACATTCATTATGTCTGTAGATAAACTGAACTTGGGCTCCTTACATACTCCAGCTAAGTTAGTGCAAATAATTAGTACCCTTTCCAGAAAGATTTTAATACTCTTTGGCTGACAGTAGTTACATGACCCAGTAGATGGCTCAAGGCAAAAGCTAGGCCATACTATAAAAAAATTTGCAGTTTAGTATGCTTTAAAATACAGATTTTTTCTGTCTCCTTGCTCTCCCTGAACTTAGCAGCTGACTAACTCTGAATCCAAGGGGAACATAATTCTGAATATAAACTGCATAAATATTGTAATACAATATGTTATTGTATAACATAATATATTGTTATGTTATACATAAATATTGTTATTGAATCACTTCCTTACCAATTCGAGTGATTCTGTTGTTGGAAAGTTCAAGATTCTGAAGATTTTTGCAGCCATCTAAGCCACAAACTGATGGAAGATGGTTCTTATTCAGAATGAGAATGCGGAGATTTTCTAGATTTTCACAGTCAATTATCTGAATGTTGTTCTCCTGCAATGAAAGAAAATGAGCATATTAAATAGCATCTGAAGTGAAATAGCAGTAAAAATATGGCAGACTGATATCATTGCTTAAAGAAGTCCTAAACTTCTACCTAGGAGTAAGGGCGTCCTTTTTTTCTATTAGGAAAATAAAATGATGAGTTATAGAAACTGCCTTTTGTGTCCTGCTGCAATAGTACAAAAATACATCTTGAACTTCATTCTGGCTCTGAAAATGCCCAGAAGTTAAACTAAAAAAATTAAGGACAGAGTAGTCTTTTCAATGTATGGTTTCCTAGCTTCCCAGATCATGGGAGACTGAAATGAAAACTGCAAGGAAACCATCATATTTACTAGACACTAATGAAGACCATTGTAATTTTGCTGGAATCCTATTTACTAATAGTGAATGTCTGCATTTAGAGATATTTTGGTCACAAGCATTAACACTGTTCTAAGCTAATATTCTTCCCTCAAGAGGTCTTACTGTTTTAACACCCCTTTCCCCAGGCCATTTTAATCATGCTACGTCAAATTTCTATTTCACTAGTTACTTTGCTTGGTCTTTTCTTCTTCTTGTGAATTAAGTGTTGTTAAAATGTGAAATTAAAAATTTGAACATAGCTGTTTCATGTAAATTGTCAGGTCTGGAACGAAGATGAATCACAGGGAAAAAGTTTTCTTTAGGCATGACACAAGGCTATGTAAGACACCATGCAGTACTGAATACCTAGATATTATGCCTCTAGTGTAACTCACTGTGCTGTTCCTTGAGCATATATATAATATGCAATAATATATGTAATTTTAATTAATATTCAAGGTGTGTATTGCAAAGAACTCTTCCTTCTCCCTATTCCTGCTCAAGCTGAGCACCTGCTATGGTGAACAGCATCTGCACACTCATGAATCAGAGAGACCGAGGTAAAGGAGATCTATCACTGTGCCATACTAATGCTCATCCTAGACTGATGTTTTCTTAGTACAGGTTGATTAATTTGCAGCATGTAGTTTTTGGTTATACACATGATAAATCTGCTGGTATAACTTTGTTCACATTTGCATGTATTTGGTTGATATTCCTATGCTTTTAAGGCACTAAAAAGTTATATATTCAGTTGGATACAACTACATAAACAACTAAGCAGCACACCTGGCAGTTCTCCTCATGTTACAATAAAGAATCAAATATTCCTGGTACCTCCACATTGATATACTTTAGGTCTCTGCAGCTACTTAGTCCTTCCAGGGCAACTAGTCCACAACGCCTCAGGGTCAAAACTTGAAGATTTGAACACTCAGATAACGTTGAGAGGCTGCAAGCTGGCAAATCTTCAAGCGTCAGTGTTGTGACCTAGATGCATTTATTGAAAAGTAAAATTAATTTTTTTATATTAAACATTCACTGTACAATGTCACATGATCATAATTTTCTTTAAGATAAAAAAGAGACCAAAACTACAATCTACAAATGCTTTAGAAAATGCAAGCAACTAATGGCAATCTTTGCATGGAGAAAAGGATAGAAGTGGTTGGTTTGATCTGTTGAATAGGAGAAGTTAGTAGGAAAACAATTATCACAGTATCATAAATAATAAATAATGAATGTAAGAGAACAGAGAAAAATAATTCAGATTAAAAGTGTGTATAGTCTAGTATGTCAGAGTGGATAGGAAGATGAGAGCATAGACCAAGTATACAGTGATGAGTTAGTAAGTGGTAAGAAAAATAAGTCCTGGGACCACCACCTATATACTGATCAGTAATGTCTTGTTTCTAGAAGAAACGAGCCCTCTCAAACCTTTGATGGGGCTAGTAGAGCAGGAGTTGAAATGTGGGCCTTCATACAAAACCTTGTAAATTTAACAGACAATAGGAGCTCTTGACTTTCACAGGCTTAAAATACTATCAATCATCTGAAGACTAATACCACGCCAGTCTGCACCTCAGCACTTAAGAGGAATTCAAGTCATTGTCATTGCCCTTATTCTGCGCTTGGGCACAGGAAGTCTCACCAGATCTATACCCTGATCAACAACCTCATTCTCTTCCAAAATAGCCTTCTGTTGACATACCAAATTAAAAAGAAAAAAAAAGTGGTAGTATGGCTTCCCAGTCCATTCCAAATCTTCCATATAGTTACCTGCTGCAAGGTACTCCAAGGGCCACTATGAATTATCTTTTCTATACTTAATGGAGGCATCTTGCTAACTGAACTTTTCCTTTGTCGTTTTTTTATAGTTGCTTGCTTTCTTTGATTTTCTTCATATATTTTAGACCAACATTTACATGTGTTCATCCAGTCTCTTCTCTTCCTTTCAATATCATCAATAATAAAAACCATTTTACTGGAAGACTCTGTTACATCTTTAATTCTGTCCCAGGTGTCTCTGCCTTCCTCATTAGCATTTTCCACTAGAAACACAGTTTTCTTCGCTGTTTCATACTGACAATATTGATCTTTAACTTCTATATTACTAGCATTTGGTTGGACATTTGGTGGACTGCTGCATATGCTGCTTGCCTCATTTTCTGCCATGCCATTAGCTCCAAGGTAAAGAGATTCATCCTTTGAAGTATGACTATTTGGAGATTCATTAAGATATCTAGTTGGTGAGTAATTTTCTTCTACTTGTGTTACTGAATTCATGTATGTATTCTCATTATTTGCTTGAGAAGAGTGTTCCTTCTCAGAGCCTAATATACTTAGTGTTGGTGTCACATTTCTTTCTGCTGGAATCATCCAATTATTAGCTTCATCCATCATTTCAACATCTTTTTGTTCCTCTCCTTGCTCATTTAGTTCTTTCTTCTGTTCTCCTATTATTTTTGCATTTTCTGTCTGATTATTATTTCTTATTTTTCCATTGTCATTTTCTCCATTTTCACTCATCACAGCCTTTGCTCTCTTTTCTCCTAGCTTTCTTTGTTCTTCTCTTTTTATTTGCAGGTTTTTTTCTCTTTCCAGCCTCAGGCTTTCTTTCTTTTTTTCATATTCTTTATGCCTCCTCACCTGTTCCAAATATTCTTGTCTTTCAAGTTCCTGTCTCTTTTTTGCCTCTTCTCTTTTTAGCCTATTTTCTTCCATTCGCCTCTTCAGTTTTTCCTCTCTTTCTTTCATTTCTCTCTCTATTTCTTCTAGTATTTTCTGCTTCTTTCTCATTTCATATTTCCATTCTTTTAAAATGGGAGCATATTTTTTTTGGACTAAAAATGATCTAAATCTAGCTTGAATTTTCACAGCAGCTATATTCTGTTTTTCAGCCAGTTGTTGTCTTTCTTTTGCTTTCTGCTCTTCCAAGGCCTTTCTCTCCTCTTCCATTTGCAACTGTAGCTTCACGATCAGTTCCTAGGCCAAAACAATTAGGATAGACTTCAACTACTTGTAAAATGGGACAAGTGTTGGTATATAGTTATCATTAATAAACAGAATCTGGTATATTAACTGATCCAGGATAACATTTATTGTCAAACATATGACAGCAATCTCACAGTCTTTTGACCAAAGCTCATTGTTACCTTACCTCATGTTGCATCATTTTGTCTTGCCAAGCTTTTTTTTCTTTCTGTAGCTCATCTTCTATTGCAGCTTGGTGTTTCTGCACAAGTGAACATAAATGAATATTGTACAAAACCAGGAACAACACAAAACACCCTCTCTCCACTCCTACCTATCTTTTGACTTTCCAATAATCCACTTTTGTGAATGCCTGAATTTAAATGAGAAACTCAGCAGTGTGTGGATCAAAATAAATGACAGGACACTTGCATCAGTAATGTAAATTTGGTTATGCACTGAGGCATGCATACCTTCAGAGTCAGTATCTTGGTACTGACCCAAAAACTGCCACCTTTCTCTCCACATTCTGTACTACTATTAAAGATGAAAACTACACTTCGGAAACCCTTCAAAGTACAGGTAGATAACAGAAACATATCTGAACAGTAGCATGAACAGTCTCCCTTTAATTGCAGTGGTATATACTGATAATATCAAAATCTTTTGAATGGTAATTTTTTTCAGGAAAGCTAAAGAAATTTTTTTCACAAAAAATGAAAGCTCAAGTCTACTTTCTCACTATTTGCAAATAAATAGCACTTCCCTCTTTGCCCAGTATAGTTTCAAACAGAAAAAAGAAATCCACACTATTTGGAATTACATGTGAAACGTTAGCAGACAGCAATTAACTAAAAAACAGAGGCTGATCTAGAATCACATAATTCCTGGTGGAACCAAGATATGTATCCGTTTCAGCCAAATCAAATATAGAGAAGGATACGAAGAAGGAATAAGCAAACTAGCAGTTCCAGTTTGGAGCATTAACTGACCCAGGTTTCTAAGCACTGTTTTTCATAGATATTCAGAAGCATGCTGTTCAGACAACAGGAAACTAGACATCTAGGTCCTATCTTGTCTCTACCTCTCATCTCCAAAAATACTGCTGTAGCAACAGCAATACTGAAGTGTTTAAATGCAGCCATGCCTGATTTGGTCTAGAGAAAAAAAGCTATTCTACATCTAAAAATTATTTGTGACATCAGAGAGTCAAGAAGGCCTATCACTTTTGTGGCCTGTTGAAAAGAGAGCTATAGTGGACACTGAACTGGTCTTCAAAGACCAAAGGTCTTTCCACTGACTAAACCCTTCCCTAATTTTGGTGACTTGAATTACCTTGCTGGGAAAAAGGTGCCTACCTCTTCAGAAAGCCACAAATTAGTTACCTGAAAATGTAGTGTTAATGCGTCTCTCAAAACACAATTAGTTAGACTAAATAATAAAATACTGTGGTCTCATAAGTATAATATCTGAGAATTCCATTTTTTCATATTCCTATGCACTTTTGTGGAGAGCTATCAAATTTTATCCTTCAGTGTACATCACACACTATAGCAAAATATGGTTAGATATTCTGAGAATGTAACCAGTTAATATGTGGAGTCATGTTTTGCTGTGGCAGAACTCAGTAGATAAAGCCTGAGTCAGTTTCCCAGATAAAGACAAGAAAAGGAAGTATTGTAACTCTTACCTAGATGAAGCACTGCACCAGCATTGCTGAACTGAATGATTTTGGTTCTGATTACTTAAGATTTTACATCTAAATGTGAAACTGGGGCTGGAGATCCAAAGTAGCTAAGTATTTTCTATTAAAGCACAGTGACCATTTTTCATTTTTTATTTATTCAGCACAATTCTTATTTCCAGTACTTTGGCTGTTGTCATAATAAAATAACTTTGTAAGGGCAGAACTTAAGGAATACTTTCACATTTAGCATAAAAAATTCATTTGTTGTTGATAAAGCAGTAAACACATAAAAAACAATGGACTATACTTAAATATGTCTAACAAATCACTTTACTTACACAAGTAGACAGAGCTTAGAACAGTCACACAGTTTAAGATAGTACTCTTTTTCACATTTGATGTTGAATTCAGATAGTCTACATGGGAACAGATTGGCTTCAATATCATTAATTACCTTATGAAGAAGGTCTAACTTTATCCTTTCAGCCTCGAATTGCTCCAGATGCCGCACCCTTCTCGCGTGTTCCTCTTCACTTTGTTTTTCCTGTAATTCTCTCTCAGCCTTCCACTTTTTTCTCTTCTCATCTTCAGGCTCAAGTTCTTGTCTACACTTTTCTTCTACTTCATGACGAGTAAGGCTTATGCTCATTTCAAGACCAGCTATGAATTTATAAACAGCCAAGCAAACATTTTATTTATTTTTCTAATAAACATTAGGGGACATTAAAGAGTCTTAAAGTATTTCACAAGGAAAGGATTCAGCCAGCAATATAGAGCCCTGAGGAAATCAGAACTACAGCGTGAGTCCTTTGTATAAGAGATGTCTTATTTTGTACACTTACTAACTCTGCCACTATTATGTTTATTTTAACAATGTATACTACTGGATTAAAGATGTCTTCTGTGTATATTAGTGGGGGTTTTACAACTCATGCACCCCAGCTCAACTCATCCAATCTGACATACAATTTGTGTTAATAACTATTTAAATTGGTTTTTGGGTGGTATTTTTTTATACAAATTCCTATGATGATTTTGAAATGAGGTAAAAGCACAGGTGTTTACTCATGCCTAATTCATCAAGTACCAAGCCCTGCTGTATACTGTAATGTGCAACTCCTTAAAAGGAATGTTATGATACTTATGAAAACAAAAAATCAGGAAACAGTGATATGATACTAAAGATCAACTCTACCAAATGACTGATATGTTTGCTCACCTGTAAGGAAGTGGTCATCAGTGATCAGTTCATCACTGGTGGACTGACTATAACTAGGTGTTGTAGTGATCTGCAAGTCTTCATTTTCAATCTCAAACAGTATCTAAAACAGTTTAATATTGTTATTAAAAAACAAGAAAAATATTTAAAAGCAGAACATTATAAAAATCTTCCAGAACAAGGATAAGCTTTTTTATTATATGACAAGTAAAACAATATGAAACTTGCTACTGACCGGAATCCTCACACATGGAATAAAGCAAAAACATCAGTGAAAATATTGTCATCTAGAGCAATAAATATTGCAATATTTCCCAAAGTACCTAATATTTCTATGTGCTTTTTAAAATATATTTCATATTTTTACTTGGAAAAATGAATGTTCTGCATTTGGGATTTATTTTACTTACTGTGGAACCAAGCACTATATTTATGCATTAATACTGTTATGCACACAGGGGAAAAACTAGTAACAGAGCAAATTTTAAAGAAGTCTATTTCAAAACAATACTATGGGCACAAAGATTGCTATATTTGTTTCATTGTTCTTTACTGGCAAGTAATTTATTCCTGCTCATTTATCATCTGTTCATCACATTCCTGGGGCATATATTAATACTTGCAATGCAGCTGAAGTCACATGGTAATTGTGCTGTCCTAAACAATGGTCTTTTAAGAACAAAAAATCATGTTTGCAAGAGTGCTCACTAATAAAAGCCAGACAACAAATTAAAAGTGATTAAATTAAATACAGTTTTCTGTTTTTCTAAGAACTTCAGCAAGTTATTCAGTCAAATCCTATGAAAATATAGAAGAACTCATGTTCATAATTCTTGATTTGTCTTTAAAAGGTACAGACATTATTATGTTTACATTTTCTATAAAATAATGGAGAATATTAGGAGCAAGATTCATAGTACCACATCTTCCAGATAATCATAAAAAAAGTAAGATTAGAGAAGCTTAAAAGTGTTATCATACTATTAGGATAATATTCTGCAAATAATTAGCAATAAAGGATTATTCAGTTTTATTAAATTTTGTTGATTTTTGTGCTAAATATCTCAAGTACTGATGTAGAGAATATACTTTAAATTTTAAAGCTTATAGGACATGATGTCCCAGTTCTAAAGAGTTGTATATACAAACTCATCTTAATACCTTGTGGACAGTCCTACAGAAACAAAACTGACCACATTTATAGGTGTCCTTAGGAGGTCACCAAAGCAAGTGTAAGTTGTCCACTATAAAAACTGTATAAATAAAAAATACCTTTTCTTTATATTGTTCTGGATCTTCATTTGATTCAAAAGCATGACAAGAAACTACTCCATAAATGTCACCTAAAGAAAAAATAAATAGATAATTTAGTTTACAGAGAGAAAAATCCCTTACCAGTGCTCAGTTTTGGTCTGTAATGGTTAGCTACTCGATTTGTTTAAACTAAAATAAAGTTGCTTTTTATTTCTTTCACTCTCCCCCAGTTTTACTTAAATATATATGGGAATCATTGATCTACATTACAAGCAGAAAATATGGGCAACAGAAATACACACAACAATATTGTAAGAATACAGTGATAGCAAATCTGAAAGAGAATTCCACAGCATGGAACATAGCACAAACATTTTCTGTGCAGAAACATACAGTAGAACTTGCATGAAACAGGTCAAAAACTGACAAAGAACTACAAAAAATAATGAAAAAGAGTAAGATTGCATTACAAAAAGGATAAAAAGGAACATTCCTCAAATATCAAAATTTACAGACAATACTGAACTTCACAAAGACTCCTGTACTAATGGAATAAACAATGCCAACTCTCTGGCGTATAAACTATGAGCTTGGCTTCAGTCATACAGCTGACAGCAATATTGTTCCCAATTACAAGGTCATTCCATTTAATGCTAGGCTTGGGCAACTCTCAAGACAGACTTTAAACATATCCTATGGGGGTCAATTATATCAAAACTCTGAAGTTCAGGACCTACTGACTTCATTTTAAATTCTGATGAAGACTCTGGCTGGGGCCCTGTTTCAGGGAGTGATCTTGCAACTTGCCTTCTTTAGCATTAGATGAATTTTGAGAAAAGTTCAATTCATACTCAGATGTTAATCCTAGAAGATAGCATTGAATGGGTTTATTCCTAGATATTTTCAGCATGCATTCAGAAGCTGATGGAATAGGTTTCACAGCTTGCTCTACCTAAAAATTTGCATTATTTTACTAATGATTGTTAGTCTAACTCCTGATGGCAACATGAGGTGTACAAACATTTTAATTGCGATCCCTGCTTACCTGTAGTTTGTTCATTTTCTAAGTCTTGCAGTATAAGCTTTTCAGCATCTTGATTCCTGCTCTTAATAAAGTTTAAATAGGAGAGAACTGATTCTGGTAAGCCATCTGAAATCTAGAAAAACATGACCTTTGACATAAATTCTGTATTTTCATCTCACAGGTTTGACCAGAGTTAAATACTTGACATAAAAGAATAAAGACTCATTTTGGCTTCACCTATAAAGTGTTGGTGGAGATTTAATAGCAGTTGCCATCAATTTTTTTCCCAATTCCTACACTCTTTCCTTTGTCTTACCACCCACTGAACAATTAATGATTCTAATTTTAATTACATTCTAATCAAATTTTAGTAACTTATCTTGGCCTATCTTCATAAACATGTTTCAATTAACACTGTGTTTATAAGAAATTAAGGAAAAGCATAGGACAAAAATTAACAAATACCTATGATGCACAAGATCTTTTTCTTTAAAATGTTTAGACTCTTAAAAAAAATTAAATTTACTGATATTTAAAGTATGCATGTTAATCCAATGCTTCAACTTTCTTTACAACATAGAAACCCTCTATGAAAAGACTGTCTTTTACCGCAAAAATTTGGGAAAACAGATTGCCTTCTCTCAGATATGGAAATCACAGTAAACACTGCTGACATTCAGTAGGTGAATGCATAAACATCACTGATGCCTTCATCTATCTCTACATCATATCAAACATGATTTATGGTCACGTATGACCAACATTATCTAGCCTAATATCCTAGAAACCAATCCTTTTGCTATGAGTCTGAAGCTGAAAAGGACACAAAAACCTGATTGTATTTCAGAGGAAAATCACTCCTCAAAACAAGAAGTCATTCAAAAAGAGGTCTTGAAGCACCCATTTATATGAAATTAATATCTGGAAGTCTCACAAAGAACCTCATAAGGCAGTCTCTAGTAAGATTTAAATACAGACTTAAATAAAGAATCATTGGTTTATTCATACAGATTTAATCCACGTCCTTAGCTTAAATCAAATCTTCTGATTTCAGAGGATTCTGAAACAATATTTCCAGGTCTGGTTTTCTCACTCAAGCAGAATGCTGATATTCATCTCTCTTATTGTCTTGTCACCACCAGAGGTTACATTTTTCATTAAGCCATACTACTGAGACTACTACTACAGAAGAAACTCCCAGGTTAGGTATGTCAGGAGAATGTTCATTCATCAGATAGGATTCCAACACCTTTACTACTTTGAAGCAAAAAAAGATGCAGTTTTAGCTCATGGAATACTTACTGTCTCACTGTCACTCAAAGGTTCATCTGATACCTCTGCATCAGGATCATCTGCTTCAAAGGAAGTAACACTGATTCTGCCTAATTCAATTTCTATTTCTTTTTCAATTCCTTCAATATCTTCTGACATTCTGCTTTCCAAAGTGTCTTATCTGTTTTCAAAGCTACACAAAAAAATAATATCTTTCAGGACAGCATGAACCAAAATAAAGAGTCTTCATTTAACCTTAGTTCATTCAGATGTATTTATTGAACAGCTGGCTTATAACACAAACGCTTCACTTCATGCCAACGAGTAAAAAAATAAGCAAAACATTACCTAGTTATGAGAGAATCTGGCTCATACTACCCTCAAAATTTTGACCCAATTTCAATATTAAAAACCTCTGCCTGCTCTATTCCTTGTGGTCTGTATCAGTTCTATAACCTAAGGCTCACAAGGAATTTTTTCCTGCCCGAATAGTTACAAAGGGAAAAAGAAGTTTTGAACAATAAATGAATAAGCATTAACAATTGTAAAATAAGACTTAGCACCGAGAAAGCACTCAATGAAGTTTTAATGATATAGAGAAAATGGAAAATGTTGTAAGCCCCAGAAGTACATGACTTGTGGATGGGATGTAGGCAGGTGGAAAGGGGTCCCTCGTCATTCCCACCTCCCTCCTTTCACAACCCGTATCCCTTTCCAATCAATGGACACGGGAGGCAGCCCAGATCCGCCCCACCTGAGGCAGCGAGCAGTTCCCCTCTACTCCCTCGCAGGCTCCTGCGGCAGGACAGATGGCACGCAGAGCGCGGGGAAAAACTACACCTCCCAGAAAGCACCGCGGCAAAATACAGTCACGCCCACGGCCGCTTCGACCGGAGCCGCCCCTTTGCATTCTGGGAGATGTAGTCCACTCGTGGGGGTACCTGCAGCCCTCCGCTGCCTGCTGCCTGTTTCAGGTACCCGCTCACCTGTCGTCCACACGAGCTTCTCCCGCAGCCCTCGCCTTCCTGGCCGCCTCCGCAGCCCGGCCGGCCGCTCCTCCGCCCTGAAACACGCAGCCGCCAACCGCGGCCGGTCCGGCGCTCCGTGCGGAGCACGGGAGTCCCGTCGCTGCGCCGCGGGAGCGTCACCACGGCAACGGTAAACAGCGGCCCGGACGGACAGTGGGAGGAGCCAAACTTCGCCGGCAGCGGCCGTGTCGGGAGCGGTGGCAGCGGCGCCTCCCCGCGGGGCACGGAGCGGCTCGAGGTGCTTTCTTAGGGGTGTTTTGTTTGTTTGTAGTAATAGAGCGGAATGTAGTGCTCACAGTAAACTGGAATAGGCAATTAATCGTGGGGACAAAAACCCAACAAACAAACACACGGACCAAAGACGAGTTAAAGGTGGTTTAATAGTTTTGTTGTGTAATGGTGCTCACAGGGATAGCATCTGAACGCAAGCCTGACGAGGAATATCAAGATGCAAAGACAAGTATAACAAAAAAATAACAGCCGAAATGTAAAGTCAGGTTTTACTTAGAAAATGTATTTTTGGCGAGCAACGGGAAAGATCTGACTGGAATGGTGAGATCTTTTCCCTCCGCTGTCTTCAGAATACACCGAATGCCTTTCTGAAAGTGTATATATATGTATGTGTATGGCCAGACTTTGTGAATGCATATTTTGGAAGGGCTCTCCCCACGTGGGTGAGCCCTTCCAGCCTGCACAGTGGATTTTTTAGGTGAGGCACAGCATGCGCAGAACTGGCCCCACTGTTTAAGTCCTGAGGTCCATTTGCCATGGCTGAGTGAGCTTGGACAGTGACAGTGAAGTCCTCGGGACTGTCACAGCACCCGGTACTGA
>JAWWLZ010000042.1:40826766-40854359 GCA_035041345.1 Poliocrania exsul | reverse complement strand
AGAATTTTTTTCTGATATCCAACTTAAATTTCCCCTGGCAGAGCTTGAGCCCGTGCCCCCTTGTCCTATTGCTGACTTTTAATGACTGTTGAAGATAATTTATTATTCCAGATAACTCACAAAGCATATATGTCTAGTCTCAAGATTACAAATGCATTTATAATGTATTTTTAAAATCTGTTCTTTGAAAATGCATTAATTATATTCATGGTTTTTCAAGTGATTAATGGTGACCCCATTATGTCAATGGTGCAGCTAGACTATGTGCTGATGTACTTGACCAGTTTTATTGAACTGTTTTAGGAGCACAGACTTCAGAAAAGCTACCTACTCACAACCTACCCAGGTGGGCATGTGTAAATTGTGTCAGATCTCAAAGTCCTGAGATATTTTGCTGCTGAAATCATTGGCATATATGATGAGAGGGAAAAAAAAAAAAAAAAGAAAAGCCTAAGATCATCAATAGTATTAAAGAAGAACTGTACTTTTTATATTCTCAGTGATATTTATTGTACTGCATAAAGCTTGTGACTATTTTAGCTGAACTCATAGAGTTGTTAAAATGCAATTTTTATACAGAAAAAGGACATCTTTGACTAAGTTATCTAATTTTCAAAATTTAGCAGCATTGTATCTTGGATTGACTATGAAATATGAAAATGTGATAGATGATTTTTTTTTTTTAGCATTTCTGAGCTAAAATATAGAAGACTTTTCATCCCACAGAACAACTCGAATATTTCTGAAGTTTCATCCTGATTCACAATAAAAATCTCCTGGAATTTTCTACATGAAAAAAAATCCATTCTCCAAGCTGTTTGATACTTTAATTTAGTTTTGTGTTACTGATATTGAAATATATTATTGGGAAGAACTAGCTGATTTGTAAGCTATGTGTTCACAAGAGATCAATTCTTGCTAAAACATGAGTTTGAATAGAGGGACTTACCAGAGATCTCCCTCTAAGAGGGGTGAATTTTTGCAAATATGGTGTTAAAAGGGACAAAAGAACAAATAAGCATTCCTTATTGAAGTTTCTAGATCTGAGTAAAACAGTGTCTGTGTTTTTATTTTTATTATATTCTTTATAAAATTTGTCCCTATTTTCTGCATTCATTATGAAGCCACATTCATTGTGCTTTTCCCAATAATATACAGTTATATTTAGTATTTTAGTTCTATTCGACAGTGAGTATTTTCTTAGTCTAGCTTACTGCTTGCACACAATTTTCTGAAATTACTTTTTAAGGCTAAGAGTTATAGTCAAAATGTTTTACTTTATTCTGGATTTGCATTTTTTTTTCCTATTTAGATGTGTTACAGAATAATTTAGAGTCCAAAAGAAAGTCCAGAGAATCATAGAATGACCTAGGCTGGAAGGGACATTCAAAATCATCTAGTTCCAACCCTCCTGCCGTGGGCAGGGACACCTTCCACTAGATCAGGTTGCTCAGAGCTCCACCCAACATGGCCTTGAATGTTTCCAGGAAAGGGACACACATAACTTCTTTGGACAACCTTTTCCAGGGCCTCACTACCCTCACAGTACAGATTTTTTTTTCTAATATCTAATCTAAACCTACTCTTTTTCAGTTTGAAGTCATTCCTCCTTGTCCTGCCACTACATGCTCTTGTAAAAACTCTCTCCAGGTTTCCCGTACTCTCCCTTCAGGTACTGGAAGGTTGCAATTAGATCACCCTGAAGCCTTTTCTTTTCCAGATTGAACAGTTCCAGTTCTCTCAGCCTTTCCTCATAGGAGAGGTGCTCTATCCCTCTAATCAACTTGATGGCACTCCTCTGGGCTCACTCTAACAAGTCCTTGTCCTTCCTGTGCTGGGGAATCCAGAGCTGAGTGCAGTATCCCAGATGCAGGATGGATGCTGGATGCAGGATCCATGAGCTGGATGCAGTTTCTTTAAAAAGTATACTTTAAAATCATATTGTTTTTGTCTGTACTATGCAGTGCATGTCAGGGAAAATGATACATTCACAAGGGTGAATCATCTCCTGCTGAGACATTTATGTATTGAACAGAGAGGGATATCCAACTAATTTAATCAACTAACTAACAGCTAACCTTCATTTGGGTGGAAATTTTTGTGTGCAACAGTCTTTATAGGTGTTGGAGTTACAGGATTTAAATTTCTATTCTAGATTGAATGCTGTGGAAGATACACCACCACACAGTGGGAAAGGAATAAAAACAAGAAAAAATAGCACTCAGATCCCATATTCATGCACAAAATCCAGTCTGAAGAAATGGTTTTGTGATGTCCCAAGGAATTCAACATAGAGTATGGTAAGATATAAAAAAATTGTCTTGAAGAATGTAATTTTTGCTACTAAATAAACTGGAAAAAATGTATAAAATATGTTTTCCATCAAGATGTGGCTTGCGAATGCCGAAGTTTTCATAATATTCATTGTTTTGTGTCTGTTCATGCCGAAGCCTTGGTTTTTACTTGTTAGCTGTCAGTCATGTAGGCAGTTCTAAATCAAGGATACTTCAATAAAACAGAAGTTGTGCCTGATCAATATCATGGGGAAGTTAGAAGTGGTTTAAGAATTAGCAAGCATCGTGGCATTCATAAATCTATGCTGTACAAATGAATGATGACAATGTAAAGTGACAGTATAGAAAAAGTGTACAGTACATTTTCCACTTGTAATTACTATTCTTTATTGACAGAATGTGAGGAATATCTCCACCTGTTTGCGTTATCTGTTTCCAGAGCATCTCCAACACTTTACAGGATAAAAGGAATGAGCAAGACACTGAAATATGAGATGTGTTTTCCAACACAACTTCGTGTTAGCATTTATGTGTCTTGATATCAAGGGACCAGTTTGCGTAGAACCATCAGATATCACCACCTGAGCTAAAGTGATACATATTATCCTCTTCTATGAACGCTGCAGTGTTAATAGAACTATCCGACGAGGACAATATACAGTGGTCAAAGTTTTTTTTCTTGACAGTTCAGAACAGTAAATAATAGAAAGGATGTTGTCCAGTGACATCTGGTATTCTCTTCTTTCGCTCATCGGTTTGGAATTTCTCCTTGTTTCTCCAAACTCTTGTAATTATTAGAAGATCATTTCAAAAGATAGAAAGCATTTACTATATGCTTTTATATTTATTTATATGTATTATATTCATAGCTATTTTAATCTACAAATTAACTTTTTAAAAAATATAATAAGCATAGATTTTATCATAGAAAATATGCACATCCATTTCAGGATGAGACTCAATGAAAACTTTAAAATATTTTTTTGAGCATTTACTTGTAAGGTAATCTCTTAGTTAAACTCACACAAAAGCAAATTCCTTTTTGATTAAGTGAGAAGCTCTGGAATGTTTCCATGCAAAATATCAAATTTCCTTAAGAACAATCTGTTTAGTTTAGATAATTAAATAAGTTCTATAGCTAATGCTCCACAGTATGCATTACTGTTATATTTGCTTTCTGGCAAATAAATATCAGAATCCATCATACCATGCAGAAAGTTCTATTCTATGTATTTTATAAGTATGTTCTTATAAAGATGCAATATGATTTCCAAAGTTGACATGATTTTTCTTGATATCTGTTCATCTGTACTTGCCTAGGGATGTCAAGAATGTTTAAATACATGGTTTGAAAACAATGTTCTTAACTGCACATACTAATTACACAAGTGAGAGTTCTTTTAAGTGAAAAATAAAAATCCACACAATACTGATATCCTGCTGGTAGAAAAATCAATTCAATGCTATTTGGCTTTGGCATGCTCTCCAGAAGTTTGTAAAGCTTTCCATCAATTTTAATTAGAAGTAAGATCAAGCACTGTTTACCAACAAGCTCCCAAATATTCAAGCACCATCAGAGATGATGGTGTCCAATGTTTGTAGAATGACGTGTTTGACCAGACTTGTGAAAGCAAATAGCATTGCAAGGACAGGAAGTGTTAAAGAGAATGTAAACTCTCTGGAGAAAAAGACATCCTTTGTCCTCTATTTGTGCAGAACCTACTCCATGAGTATGTTAAATTAAACAATAAAAAGCCATGAAACTTCAACTCCCATATGCCTGTGAAAAGATTTTATTGGGTAGGAAGAAATAAAGGTTTCAATATCAAAACAAAATCTTATGAATAATGGTAAAAAGAATTGATTGTTCACTCCACAGGCACCCTGAAGGTTCAGTAACATCACGTAGACAGAAAAATTTTTTGTAATATCTAAAATTGTGAAGTTGAATATGAAATCAGTGCATTTTTACTCAGAAAATTAAAAGTGTGACCTATTTAACCTCTTCCACATATAGTACCTTGCCATAGATATAAATAATAAAAGCATTCTGGCTATGGAGTGAGCCAATTCAATAACGAAAAAGAACACAGCACAGAACATGACTGTCTCATGATCCCCAGTGTACTATCACTGGCACATTCTTGTCAGAGGGGAAAGAACTTATATCCCTGTTCAAGAGCTAAGAGCAAGAATTATAGAATCACTTCATTTGAAAAAGACCTTTAATATCATTGAATCCAACCATATTTGGATTTGTAGAGTACTGAAACTCTTGACACTTAACTGAGTGTTATGTGCCACTTAAAATAGATTTCAAGACACTTCCATGGATGTGGGCCCAAGTGACTTGCTGGAGGTCACTCAGCAAGTCTGCTTGTGTCTTCAGACACATGGCCTGATCATTCTCCTTTATATCCTCTGCATTGTCATGTGGGGGTGACTGTGAGTGCATCCCTTAAGGAAAGCTGTTTGGAGTGCACCTTAAAGAGAAGAGAGCTACCTGGAATGTTTGTGTGAAGAGAGCTATCTTGTGACCAATGAGAGGCTTTGGTATATGTGAGGTGAATTGGTTAACCAATAATGTCATGGCATGTTGGATGTGAGAGGATATAAAAGGTGTGAATGTTACTGAATGAGACCAGATCTAACTGGAACTACTAGGAACTACTTCTACTACTACTACTACTACTACTACTACTACTACTACTACTACTACTACTACTACTACTACTACTACTACGAGCTATGAGGAACTGTCTGTGAAACTATCTTGAATAAAATCTTGTAAGCCTTCTGATCAAATCCTTCTGATGCTTGCTGTGGCTGAGCTCTTCTGACTGTCATTCATGCTGTGCCCCTGCTCGGGACTAAGGGACTACCCCTACGTTGTCATTCATAGGAATCAGGTTAGCAGTCAGATTGACTCAGTCATAAGTGAGTATCAATACTTTCTTTGTTGTTTTTAACTCTCTCTTTTTCCTTTCTCAATTTTTTTGCTCACACTCATCATCTATTTAGAAGCATCATAAAGAATAATATTTGGGCAAATGAATCATGACCGCTTCTGTGTGTTGCTGTGGTGCAAGAGTTTTGTAATCTATTTCTGTGACAGTCAACGAAATTACTTCCACTAAAATCTGGATCAGGCTCTACTTATTGTAATCAGAATGATATCAGCATCTGGGCCTTAATATGTTTGGCATTTGTTCATGACTATAGATATGGTAGTATTCTACAAAATGATGTATGTTAAAGCTTGAAGTACTATGCTATTTATTGGCTGGTTAATAAATCTTCAGGTAAGCTTAATACTAGTTTCCTGAGTCTCTGGAACAACTTGTTCAGTGTTGTAAATAGTACTGTATAGCATACTGCACTGTGAAACAAAAGGAACCCTTTAACAGATTGTCAAGAAAAAAAGATTTAGTAAACATTCCTTTTTTTGAACTTTGTTTTCCTTCCAGTCCTTCTCTGTTTTGTCCTTGTCTGTTGTGTAATTCAGTCTCATAAAATTTCACTGGGTCTTATAAATATTGGACTTCTCAGCTCTTTTCCAAGAGGTGTTGTAGTAGACACCTTCTGGTCTTGCTAAATGTCTCTTACCTTTAATTTAATCAAGTTGCTGTAGTGGTTTAGAGTGGAGTGAGTTTGAAACCCTAAAACATTCTTTATCCTCTGGGCAATGAGGTGATCTGAAACATCTTAAGAACTGAGGAAGATGGAGTCTTACAACTGTAGGTGGTAGCATTGTTTGTTTTTTCCCTAAAGCTCCCTTTCAGTAATCCATTTTCTGATACTTAGGAATTTGGTAACTTCTTTGTATTTAGAATGAGTAGAATTTCATTTCAAGTGCCTGTCACAGGCTGAATTTTTTATTCAGAGAACTTCAAATACAAGAAATGTGTCAATTCAGAGGTGAACGGCATGCTTAGAACAGAATCTGAATTCCAAACTTATATTTCTTATTCTACCATCAGCAAAAGTCTAAGGAACTCAGCAATAAAGTCTCTCATCACTTTCTCTGCAGCTATCAGGAACCTTCCCCAGCTCCTTGAAGATGACAGAAGGTGGCTACTCAGTGATGTAAGCAAGGTCCATATGGATCCATGGGCTTGTGAATGTCCAACCTGTTGAAGATCTCTAGCTTCTTGTACTCTAGGTTATTCTTCCCTCCTTCAAGACCCTCCTACCAGGCTCAGTGACCTGAGATGTCTGAGGACAAACATTGCCTGTACCTCAGCCTTTCCATGCCCTTTATCACTAGGTTCCTCATCCTTTTAAGTAATGGGCTCACATTTTTCATTAACTTAGTTTTGCTGTCTGTTAACTTACAGAAGCCTAGCTTATCACTGTTCACATCCCTCTATAGTTTCAACTCAGTTGAGCACTGGCTTTCCTGCATCCATTCCTGTATGCTTGGGCCGTGCTTGACAATTTGTGCAATTCTTCTCGGTAGACACTAGAGGACACAGGGAGCTTAAGAATAACGCAGGACATAGGAAAAATAAATATAAAATTTGAAGAATGCCATAAATGCACACCTTACACGTAGCCCACACTTCATTGAATCAGTCTGAAGCTAATAACCGTGTGGCACTGCACTAAAGGGAAAATTATATTCACAGGCAGTGTATTTCAAAGGAATGGCATAGGAAACAACTCTGTAGCTGTGTTAAAGCTCCATAAGCTAATAAGTGGATCCAGTTCAGCTAGTTTAAAAGTTATATCACAAAAATTAGATGTCCCTAAAGGATTATTAGTGTGAGTGTGCAAGGGGAAATCATAACTGTCTAAATTCTCTATAAAATTCAGTACAGAGAGAAAACAGAGACCGTGGTTACACAGTCACTTTCATGTAGCCTAAAAGCATTCTCCTGCTACAGAGAGGGTCCTACTGTCTTCATGTCCTCAGCCTTGCTCCCATCCCTGTCTGGGCACTGGCACTTGTAGCCATGCATCTTTGCGAGGAACTGGATCAAGGCTCTGAGTGGTACAAAAAATAATCCTGCAATAAAATAGTGATATTTTATTAGGTTTTTGGTTTGATTGTTTGTTTTGGTTGCTTATTTTGGTTTTGGATTCTGGGGTTTGTTTGTTGGGTGATTTTTGGTCAACACTTGTCTAGTATAAAATATATATATGTTTCAGGGGTTGGAATTTCTGTTCTGCCTCTCTGGATACATAGTGCTCTAACCCCCTATGTTAAAATAAAGCTTCTTGCTCTCTTAATAGCTGCTCCACCCTGGTAATATGCCTGGATGCACAATGGTTAATCTTCAGTAAAAGGACACTGGATCTCACTCTCAATGTCTCATGACTTGAAATTTTAAGATGGTTTCAACCTTTTGAGAAGAATTAGACAGAAAACACATATTGCCTGTCTCTGTAATTGGTTCTCTGATTATTGTAACAGTAGCTAATAAAAGGGAATGGGATCGCAATGAGTATTACATCAAAAAAATAGTCATAGTGCTCACTAATATTAGGGGAATTCTCCAGGAGGCTTAAGGAGAGTTCAGATGGCACTGAATAAATCCTACACTTCTCAGTTTAACTTGATTTTTTTATAGAGCTACAGGTACAAGCTAGATGCTAAATACAAATAGACCAGGCACTTTAAAATTGCATGATGACTGAAGCTTCCAGAAAACTTCTGAACAAGTTAGACACAAATGAACTATATGCCTGTCTGCAAGGCTAGTCAGCCCTAGAAAAGTAGCAGTGTGAATGCCACCTGGTTATTTTGCTTTCATGTTCTGAAAGAAATAAAAATTATAATTATTTGGTTTACAATTATATCACTCATACTGCTCAGCTCCCAAGGGAACAGAATCTGCAGTTCCCACAGGACATTTGTAATTTGTGTTTGGTACTTATCCAAAGCTAATGTAATCAATGTCAGTTCTGTGAATGTCATGTATATGTTCTGAATGGGAAACTCCCATAACACTATTGATAGAGCTACTCCAGTAAAAAAGTCATTGGGAAGTGGTTTGCATATTTTAAATATTAGTTTGGGCTTGAATGTGTTGGATAATTTCAGGTGGAACATCCAAGAATTTGAGGATGCAAACTCAAAAGAACTCAAAAGGACAGATCATAGATATAATTTTTCTAGGATGAATCTTTGTGATGAAAACTTGAAGCCACTTTTTAATAGAAGGATACTAGTAGTTAGGACATTATCATCCTATAACAAACCAAAAAAGGGGAATAGCTAGCATGAAAATATTAAAAAAAAAAAAGTAAGGTGAAAGCAGCTTTTTTTTTCTTTTTAATGAATCAAGCTTGCTAGATCTTTTAATAATCAGTAGCAACCTCCTCCATTCTTATAAAAATATTTAGAACTTTTAAAAAGTACAGTTAATAATATCCTTTTTGCTTTAACAGATATAGTGACATAAACATATGATCCCAGTGATTTAAAGACATTTCAAAATGAAAGGAGATCTTTCTTTCTTTAAAGAACATTCTTAAGCCTCAAGTATGCTAAACTCAAATGCAGACAGTTTTGCACAGTACTTTGATCATAGAACTTATGGTATTTATCCCTTGTGACCATAAGGTGATTAGAATGATCTGTATATTTCATATTTGTAAAAGAAAACTTCCCAGCCAAATTTCCATTGTGTATTTTCCCCTGGAAACAATACATTATTACAGTTCAATTTTCCCCAGTCTGAACTATTTTTACCTAAATCAAGTTGTTTAATATAGACATAAAAAAAGAATTTCCAAAGATTAAATATCAATATTTAGATCAACCAGATAAAGAAAGCATTTCAATACCCTGAAAAGACATTATTTCCCTCCCCCCCCCCCCACCTTCCCTCACCCTCAACTTACTGGAATTTGGGGCTCCCTAAATGACATTTTTAAATGCTTCTGTCTGCAAATAAAGGTCAGTGGTTTATGCATTGGCAGTTTCAAAATCTTGAACTATTGGGAAGTAACTATAAATTTAGTTTAACTCCACCCAAATGCAATTCCATTCCAGTATGCCCAGAGATCATGAAGTGCAGGGTGAACTTAAGGGGCCTCTCAGGGTTGGCCAAGGGCACAGCAGCTTTGGAGGAACAGATTGCTAATTTTAGGCATTTATGGTGTCCATGGCAACTGTAGGGAAGTGTACCTCACTCCCCTTTTTGCTGAATGTAGAATAAAGAGTACAATGATGTCTCAAATGGATGGATGGAGCAACCCCTATCCTCTTTGCTGTATTTTCTGTATCAAGTCTTACGTTTCTAATCAAGGGTATGTTTATGTAGCAGCCCTTCCTCTCAGGCACTTTCTCCTATCCTCAGTCATCTGTTTTCCGTACTGTAGGAGGAATATTAAGATTTTCAAACCTTCCTCTGGCAAATCTGCTTGAGAGTGGCAACAAATACAAAAGCACTGGGGAGGGAATGGACACTCAGGCAAGGATGTGCCTGCCTACCTCTATGTGCACACTAGTGCCCATATGCACTTAGACAGGCATACCATTAATGCATGGCTATGCAAGGAAGTCTCATGCTCACAAGAAATGACAGTGAAAAGTTAGATTGTTAGCACACTTCCTAAGTCCACTGTGCTATACCTCTGCAGGACATGATTTCCACACTCATTTCACTGGGTTATGACTGTATGTAAACAGCTTGCAACACTATTTTCCTTTACTAGAAAGGAAACTATTCTTTTTCATTACTTCTGACAAATAGCTGTGTGCACTAATAATTTCCAAATATTCAACATAACCTCAGTAAGTTAATCATCTGTGAAAATTTGTACTAAGAGTCTGATCCATATAGTAGAAAGTAGTGACATTTTATAGAAACTAAAATTAACAGAGTTAGCCCAATATTCTAAAAGCAAATAGCAGAGTCACTGGTATTCTCTTTCCAAAGTGCTGTGTCATGTCACTGCTAAAGATCATAGATTTCTTAGTGATTCTTGCTTCAGTGCCTGAGCTCAAAACCTCTAGGGGATGATTTTTTTTCTACACATACTTGTTATGTTTTGCAGAAATAAGAATCACAAATGCAAAATCTAAGAGCAAACACATTTAGGATGTTGGCATGGCTCTGCAAACATGCAAAGAGCCACTGGAATATTTACCCATGTTTATTTATAGTCTTTTCAATTTCCTCTCCCTCAAAGACATGTTGATTTAAAGTGCATCATGAATATATAAAGATATATCTTTCAAATAATGCTGTAACTGGCTTATTTGCATTGCAAACATTTTATTGTATCCTATATAGCTCTAAAAACCAAAGAGGAATTCTTCAGGAATAGAAAGGCCAGATTCTTCTTTACCTCCCACCAGTTCACATGGGTCTTACTCCAACATATTTAATGGTTTTCCTCAAGATGGAAAATGTGAGCAAGAACAAATTCTGAATCACAAATGTTTCTCCAGCTTTTTGGAGAAGAGAGATATCTAAAGAACTGAAGGTATGTATTCCCTTTGCTGCTTTCATAAGAATAGATGAATATTCATGTGTGAAAATGCAAAGAGAACTCCTTTAGACTGTATTTCCTATAAAATATATAATAAAATACACTGAATGGGATATGTATATATAGGATAGACTCCTGTGAGGGTTATAAGAAATGTAAATAGAAAGAAGTTATTCAAGACCACCCATAGCTGAATCTTGATTTAGAAATAAAGTGTTGAAATCAGCTTTGAAGTGCTGTACTTAAGACAATAGTCAGAGACTCAGAAATTCTTGGTTCAGTTTTCTTCTCTGCCATTGACATATTGGGTCATTGTTGGCAAATCTTTTCATCTCTTATTCTTCTAAATCCCCCAAGTGGAATAAGAACACTTCCTTTTTGTCTTCATTTGACTTCTTTGTTTGAAATTTTATGCCTTTTGGATATAGGGATTGATTTTTACCTCAGTATATTTGTGTGGTATGCTTTGTTGGGGGTCACTGACCACTAGTGTAATAAATAATAGTTTCACTGTTACTAATAAGCTAACTTGAGTTGCGTTATCCAGTGGTAAAAGTCAAAATTCACATGCTAGGATCACAATAAAGTAATTTATAAAATTGAAGTGAAGCTGCCTAAAATCCAGCCATCAGCTGGCTATGTCTGCTCCTATTAGCAACAATCAGTGCTTCTGCTCTCTAGCAGTGAGAAAGGTGTTCAGCTCTTTTGTTGAAGCCAGTTAAATCCAGACAAGGGCCAGACAGCTTCATCCACAGATTTGCAGAAAGCTTATACCATCAATAGTAATTCCAGTCTAAAAAGACACAAGTTTGGATAGCATTTTTGTTTATATTAACAAGGTATTTCTACCAAATGCATTTTACTACTGTATTGTTAGGGGAAATGTCTGTGGACATTTTCTTTAGTATCTGGCAGAGAAAAGCAAGTAGTTTATGAAAGTACACAAAATAAAATTCTTCTAAAACATCTACTGTCAGATGATAGTACGTCGTAGAAAATGTGGAGATTTTGTTATGGTTCCTGGTTGGAATCTCTATTTTTTTTAGCCATTTAATTGTTTGTTTTTGCTTTGTTATGCAAAAGTGCCTTTAAAGAACTTTTGCAATAGAGATTATTGATTGTAGTATCCCCATGCTGACAGAGGATTCTGTTGAACGAGATCATTTGAATGTTTAACTAACCTAGGTACAGATCTGAAAATCTGAATTCTTGCCTTTTCAGTAGCCTAAGTCAGACTTCTGACCTTGTTTCATAGAAATAATTAATATTTTTGACAATTTCACCTTAAAGGCAGGAGAGCTGGGTCAGCTAGGTTATCTAAAATGCAATTTTTAAAGATTATCATAGCCAATTAGGTTTATTTTATTTTTATAGATGACTGCTGAGTCATGAAGACAACTCTGGAAGTATGAACACTGTCAAACTGTGAAATTCTTTTATATATCAGCTAACTCTGCTAGAAAGATTCCATTAATAGTGGCCAGATTTCATTCAAATCAGAAAAGCTTTGACCTCATCTTTCAAGTTATCTGGATTTTTTCTTAGTTCTTAAACATACTTTTTGTCTCTACAGCCAGAGAAATACATGATCCCAGAAAGACCCTCACACCAACAGGTAAATGGAAAGCTGCAGCTCAGCTCTGCCACTTTCGAGACAGAAACTGCCAACACTTTTTTTTTTTTTTTGCTTTCTACTTATCTGATCCAAGGTGAAGGTAAAGCAAGCATGCAAGATGTAACAACCAAGAGACTATAAATGTAATCCTGTGGAAATTTTACTGTTAGAACACGCTTATTGCCATAATGTCAGGTCTAAGACTTGTATAGCTAATGGAGTGCTATAAGCTTACTTATGTACTCTTTGCCTTACTTGAGTGTGCCAAGTGGCACATTAGCACAAATATTTCCCAAACCAAAGGTGCATAAGTATTATGCTTCTTAGCTCTGTACCTTCAAGTTCTTTACTGTAATTCATGGCATGACTGAGTTTTTAATTTTTTTTTTTAATTCTTGTGCTTAAGAAATAGAGACATAAATTTTTAATTTCTTCACCTAAAAAAGTTATTTTTGTCTTTTGATATTTAAATGTACTGTAGCATGCTGTTTCATAGAAGAAATAAATGTATTTAATCTAAAAACTTTTACATCATGAAGAATGAATAAAACATCTTTGAAATCTGTGTGAAATATAGCTTCCAAATGTGAGAAAAGTCATCAGCCAGCAACTAACTTAACAGGACAGTTTATTGAGCTGTGGTGGAAGGTCAACCCAGCTAAGCACTCAATAGTCATCCACAAAGACCAAACTTGCAGACAAATTGTAAATACACATAATTAAAAAAGTTTTCCTGTACTGGCTGATGACTATGAACTATGTTTCAGAAGGTGTAAATGATTTCTATAAGATCACACACAGAGACTCAGGCCATGGGTACACATTATGCAAGAGACTGCAGCTGGCAGAATGCAGCAAGTGATGTGGCAGCAAGAGCAAGCAGGTTTGAATAGGGAGTGAAGAAGAAAAAGAGATTCAGACCATCCCTGTGAGGAGTTTGTTCCCTAACATACATTAATGGTAATTAAAGGTATTATAACACAAATCCAATGATTTTGAATTTGTACTTAGTCCACTCGGCCATGATTGTAGGCCAGTACTGTGTATGTGAGGGTGTGTACATAAAAGCAGAGAAATTTGCCTATGACACAAAAATGAGGTACTAGACTGTTTCATGACATTGCTGAAAAAAGATTTTATGTGGTTTCTAATGAGTTTTAACCTGTTCAGATAACACCATATAATAGTTTGACATATCTTGTAATTGTCTTCAGTAATTATAAACCAGCCTTAAGGGCAGCTGACTAACAGTAGCTTCCAACGATTTTCTTGCATCAGCAGCTATAGAAACAAACTCCAGGATGAGAAGGTCAACTCCATTGAACTAGATGAGGCCACATTCAGCCCAGGCTTCATGCTTAACAAAGAAACATCTACATTTCTGCTCTAGTTTCAAGTCCTTTAACTCAATAAGACACAGGTTGGTTTTTTCCATGCTCAGTAATACAGAGGTTTAGAATTCCCTCATGATTTCTATTCACATATTGGATTTGCAACAGTGCTATTGGATTCTTTGTCATTAAAGACACAACTTATAATTTAAGCTTTGCTAGAAATCACTTTGAAATGAATTAGCACTATACTTTCCCTATGCATTAGCACAATGAGTGTCAGTCTCCACAACATTTTGTTGAACCTGACTTACCTATCCAGGGTTACAGAAGGTCCATGGATACTGATAATTTTGGAGATCTGCTGACAGTGAATCAGACTTTCTTCCAACAAATGGCTTAGCCATTAAACCCACAAGTTTCGGTTATCTCTGGATATCTACTGAAAGACTGTAAATACTCAAGGTCCCTGAAATATGAAATAATAAGCTGAATTTCTCCCACTGAGTCCAGGAAATTCCAATAAACCCCCAGGTGCTCTGAAATCAGGTATGCATGGACATCGTTCTCTGGATCCTTCTTCCACAGTCCTGGTGTCTGCTCACCATCAGTTCAGAGGTCAACAACAAATTTCCTAATGTTTAGAAGTTGAGGATAAAAATTATGCTTACCTGAGAACATAAAAGACCAAGCCATAAATATCTGACTGGAGAGTCACAGTACTTATTTAGTTGGGGGAAAGTTCTTCTATTGATTTCAGTAGAGCTACATATCCTAAATGGATTTGAAAAAATCCAATTGATTTAGCAGTTCAAAACAAATATTGGATTGACTTTTGAATATCCAAGAGAGGGTTCATAACTTTAGTAGCTGATTTTATTCATATTTTTCAAAGAAGGGTATTCTCCTATTTTTAGTGCATTTTCTATAATTTTTAAAAGATTTTTTGATAGTCTCATATATGTACTTGGAGTAGATTGATAAGGCTTAATTAAAATTCAAATATTTTCACTTATAAAGAACTAGGACTAGGCAATGCAATTTATTTGCAAAAAACATAATACCCAAACCAGTTAAATATATCCACTGACAAACATGTGATGAGATAGATTGTTTCAGAATAGTTCAGCATATCAATTAATATTTTACAGGGATAGCACTTGCAAGTAATGGGAAAATCTTGATTTTTGAACAGATCAAGCAATAACCAGGCTTACAGAATGAGGTGAGTGCCCTAAGGTTAATAAATGACACAATAATCAAAACTTTAAACAGATAAAAGCATCTATATTTAGCTAAAGTTAATATCAGAAAAAAAGAAGCAAACATATAGAAAATCAAAGCCATGGGTCTGAAAAATCCTTCTTGGTTTTTTTTTTTGTTTGTTTGTTTAAATGTAACTTATGAGCTGCATCCATCCCCATAACCAAAGTTCAGATTGTTGCTTGTCTCTAAGCCTGATCAGAATCCTCTAGCGATGTCCTCTCCATTGAGGGACTTAACCCAGCTAGCTAAGCAGTTAACCCTAAGAGCTTGCTGTATGAGACTCCAGGGAAGGAAATTTGTGGATGCATCTGTACATTCACCTAGCATTGGAAGGACTTGTGTGTGCTTGCATTTGGGTATGCTGGAGATAGGATTAGGGAGTGGAGCTCTGCAAAATGGGACAGAGAAAAGGTCATGAGGTGGGGTTTTTTTTAGCACCAAATAAGCAACTTTTTCCTTTCTCCTCTTTGCCTCTGTTCTTACCATAAAAAAGTGGCATCTGAAAGGGAAGCAAACAATAATCTCAGACTGAATTGAAAAATAGAGACATGAAGCAAGTGCAACAAAGTTCAAACAGGGGAAGGGAAAGATAAAAAGAATAATCAATCTAATTTTCAACTGAAGAAGTTTGATCACGTTAAATGGCTCATTTTCTCTAAATGAGAGAGGGGAGGAGAAGAGCAGCCGCAGTTCTCTATGCAAAGGAGTACAGCGAGTTGGTGTGCACTTCTGGAATGAGATGCAGAGTAGGTGGAAGTAAATAAGTAGGTTTAATGGCTTTCACTCATTGCCTGCTTGTGCACCACTGAATCTGCTGTCATATGGTTTCAGAGCATTGCTGCTCCAAAGGCAAAGGTGAAGTTTGCCTCCTTGCTCAGTCTTGGAAACTTAATGAGTGTCAGGCAGGACCCAGATGCAGCTGGAGGATTGGTAGGTTATAAGACAACCCTCGGGCAAATGAGTCTAAGTACTCAAACCACTTAATTATCATCTACACCTGGGTTTTGGAAGGAAGGAACAATCTTTGTTTCATCTTTGATAGAAGTACAGAAGTAACTACCTTTAGGAAAGTATTCAGGAGCATTGTCTCCCAAGAGGAAGCAAGTGCATTCAGGTAGTGTTAAATAAAGTGAAAAAATAGTCACTCAGTCTCTCAGCTTTGGCTATTTCACTTTCCCGCACAGTGTATTTGAGATTTAACTGTGAGGGGTTACAGTTTTGAGCTGCAGGAAAAAATTTTAACTTTGTTGTAGTTTTTTAGATGTAGAGGGTGTCTGAGGAAGAGCTATTATTCACTGAGAGTATAGTACAGACTTAGTTTCTGAAGCACAAGCTATTCCTGTAAAAACAAGAGGGCAGTAATGCTAAATATTTTGAAGAAGAATATCCTACTAAACTGTATACCCTGCCTCTGCTCAGGTTTTAAAGGTAGTCTACATTTTAGGAAATCTGTACCCACTTGGGATCAGGAAAAGAAGCTGAACATCACATGGACCCTGCAAGGCAACATATATTATGCTGGGTCCTGGAAGTAATGAGAGCATTATACCTGTGTCCCCTTGGTCTGCTGATGCAGCTGGTCAGGATGTGGGTAGGTGGCAAGAAAGGTTAATTTTGCTGTCTCCAAGCATATGAGAATCATGAGTATGGCCTGATAATATCTTTTGTCTGACTTGATGCTCACAAGATTGGGGAAAAAAAAAAAAAGCTATGGAACAGATTTCATTTCTTTATGGTTTATGATTTCTGAGTCTCTAGACTACAGTTGACTTTTTCTCCATGTATGGTAGGATTAAAGCAGTGTATTGTTAAAAAGAAAACTTAAATTCTCACCTAATCATATAATTTTTGAGAACTAAAAGAACAGAAAATATCATGAAGTATGAAATAAAGCATTGGAAGATGTGATATGAGAGAATGGACCAATAGGTTTCAGGCCAAGCTGAAATGTCAAGAAAAGGGGACAATTTGTCACCACTATAGTACACAGATGTCTCAGAAAAAGGGAGAAGTGGAAGAATGTGCTTGTCACTCTTAAAGGAAACTCTGCAAAATCAGAATAAAAAATCTCTCTTTTCATAACAGTTTGGTCTTACAAGCTAGCTCCCTGGTGCTCAGTCTTGTCCTTGGCCCTGAACTTTCCCCCCATGGCTACAGCAGCAGAAAACAGGTCAGACATTATTGTCTTCATGCTGGAGATATTGAGGCATTGGCAGCTGTCCCATGGTCTGCTGCACCTGCCTGTTCTTATAGAAGACAGCAGAGAACAGGATGTGAAATCTGGGACCAGCACACTTCCTGCTTCCCTTCAGAGGCTGTCCCATACACTTCAGCTGCAACAATGAATAGAAAAATCACATCTGCGTCTGTAACCCAGAGCAGATAAGATAGATACCTTATTCTCTGCTACCTTAAGTACCAGAGTAATTACTTCCAGCAGTACAACAGAACAGATTACATTTTAAATGGGTAGAATCAATTTGTGGTAAAATTCCTTGCTGCTGTAGGAAGAAAATTTGTGTGACCAAAGCTCAACTGGAGTTGAAGCTGGCCAGAAATACAGGGGACAATAAAGAATTTTTTCAAATATATTAATTACAACAGGCAGTATAGAAATATTACAAGATGAGGATAGTCACTTCACAAACAGGGACAGAGACAAGGCAGAGGTGTTTAACACTTGCTTTGTCTCTGTCTTCAACATGAGTGATAGGCCAAGGGGATCTCAGTGCCTTGAGCTGGAGGACCATAACTGTGGCAATGACAAACTGCCAGCTGACCCTGCAATTGTGTGAGATCTGTTGCTCCAGCTGGATCCCTGCAAATCTATGGGGCCTCATGCGATTCATCCCAGAAGTCTCAAATATCTGGCTGATGCCATTGTCAAACCTCTCTTGATGATTTTTGAGTGGTCTTGGGAATCCAAAGAGGTCCCAGCTGACTGGAAGCTGGTAAATGTTGTCTCAATTTTTAAAGAACGCTAAGAAGGAGGACACCAGAAACTACAGGCCTGTCAATCTCACATCAGTGCCTGGTAAAGTTGTAGAGTAGATTATTCTGGGAAGTTTTGAAAAACACCTGAAGACAATGCAGTCACTGGTCACAGCCAGCATGGCTGTGACAAGAAAGTCCTGCTTATAATTTTCTTTTATGACAATGCAGTCTACCTAGCTAATCAAGGGAAGCCAGCTAATGTCATCTTTTTGGATTTCAGTAAGGCTTTCAATGCTGTCTCTCACAGGATCATTCTGGACAAAATGTCCAGCACACAGCTGGATAAACATATCATGTGGTGGGTGAGCAATTGGCTCATGAATCGAGCACAGAGGGTAATAGTGAATGGGGTAACATCAGACTGGTGACCTGTCACTAGTGGAGTTCCACAGGGCTCCATCCTGGGCCCTGTGCTCTTCAGCATCTTCATAAATGATTTGGACACAAGACTGGAAGGGATACTAAGCAAGTTTGCATATGACACAAAACTGGGAGTAGCTGTTGACTGCCTTGAGAGCAGGGAGGCCCTTCAGAGAGACCTCGATAAATCAGAGAACTGGGCAATCACCAACCATAGGAAGTTCAACAAGGGAAAGTGCCAGATTCTGCACCTGGGATGGGGCAATCCTGGGTGTTTGTACAGACTGAGGACTCAGATGCTGGACAGCAGTGCCATGGAAAGGGATCTGGGGGTCCTGGTTGAGCATGAGGATGGCTGAACACTGGAACAGGTTCCCCAGGGAAGTTATCACAGCACCAAGCATGCCAGAGTTCAAGAAGCATTTGGATGATACTCTCAGGCACATGGTATGACTCCTGGGGGATGGTCCTGTGCAGGGCCAGGAGATGGGCTTGATAATCCTTGTGGGCCCCTTCCAATGCAGCATATTCTGTGATTCTATGATTCTTTTCATAATCTATTGGTCCCTAGGTTTACAGGAAGAATGTACAAGAAAGCATTATTCAATATCCTAATTACAGAGCTCTTTCTAGTTAACACTGAGAAAAAAGTATAGTGGCAAAATTTCTTTATCATAATGAAAACTTTCTTAAATGAGCACTATCAGAATGGCTACAGGTTTATTTTAAATAAACTCATTGTGTCCTCATTATTCTCCTAAAATCATTTTTACTGAATGATGCTATGATTTGAGTGTGTCAAAATACAATAAATATTTATAAAATTGCTTCATTGCATACACAAATGCAGAAAAATCTTATGTAAATACAGACATTTTTCTGCAAGGATTGGAAGTATATCCATCAACATATATTATCAATTTCTTTGGGATCCCGAGAAGATGTTTGGATCTGAGTTTGTGAGTTTGTATTATAAAAGTACAAGAAGATGTGGTCCTTAGTCCTAAGATGAATAGTGTGATGGTAGGTTGAATATTTAACTATAGCCCTTTATGAGAGAGAACATATTGGCTCAAAAATATCAGTATTTATATTAAATTTTGATTCATGTTCTTTTCTGTGTATATATGTGTTTGGGGATGCTTAGTTACTGATTCTAGTTCTTGACTGAGCTGTAGTGACTGGTGAATTAGATTGGTGAAGAATCAAGTTCCTCTTACATTCTGCCTTTACCTGCAAATGGAAGCTGATGTCTACTCTGTAAGACAGTGGGTAATTTTCATGTGCCCATAGCAGGAGAAGGACTCACTGAGGCTGAAAAATAAGATCAGTGATTTCATTCCATGGGAAAAAAAAAAATTAAAATGGTAGTTATATTCAGGAGATGATAACAGTGGTCCCAAAAGTCAGTTCCAGGACTATATCCTGTTGTCTTGGGTTGAGCTGGCAAGATGCCAACTGTCCAAGACAGAGTGAAAAGGGAAGAAGAGGGAGAGGAAAATAACCTCTCAAACTAGGTTTATGCTGAAACTAGCTATATTTATTTATACAAAAAAGAGAAAATTAAGAGGAAACTACAATATAACACACACTTACACAAGTTATATATAACAAGAAATAACCTCCCACTCCCCAGTTAATATAAAGTCTATTACTCTAGATCTATAAGTACTTTAAAAGACACCTAGCAAGAAACAGAAAGAGTAACAACAAAATGTTTCTACTTCTCTGAATTCAAACAAAATGCAAGCAGCAGCAGCAGGAGCAAGGGCTAGCACAGCAAAACAACTCTGGCACGTTTTGCTTGTACTTCAGCCATGGTGGAACTGACTTAACACCTCCCATACACTGGCTCTTACCCCTTCTGAGATGTTGTCATAATATGGTATGGAATAGAACGCTACTGGCTAGAGC
The DNA here is from genome assembly GCA_035041345.1 of Poliocrania exsul. Taxonomy (NCBI): domain Eukaryota; kingdom Metazoa; phylum Chordata; class Aves; order Passeriformes; family Thamnophilidae; genus Poliocrania; species Poliocrania exsul. The sequence continues at coordinate 40,834,140 of JAWWLZ010000042.1, read as the reverse complement.
AAGTCAGCCATTAGCTAGCTCAGCCCAGCTCAAGTCAGCTGACAATTCAAGGCCTAGTCTGAACTTTAAAACCTAAATTTTAGGCCTATCTGGCTAAACCCATAACACCTGTGCATTTGCAAATGAATGCTACAAATATGGAAACTGCAGCATATATGAGAAATCAAAAGAAATATGGAAATCAGCAACATTCAAAGCTAAAATCATTGTTTACAAAAAAGGTTCATGCTAGGTTTCTGGAGTAAGCCACTAATATCTTTTAAGTGGCTTTGCCCAAGGTATTTCTGAACCACTTCTATAGAAAAGAATAAGGGAAATATTCATCAAAAACTTACCTCAAATTCATCGTTAACTAGAAAGAAATTCTGCTTTAGGAGGTGTTTAGACTTACAATTGCATCTGAATTAGAGGTTCATCAAATTTGTGTTATGAATTTGAAGAATGATTTTACAAACACTTCAAGTTTTGGGGAATCCCAATAGACTGTTCTAGAGAAATATTACACTTATATTACAAGTATCTTCTTAATTTCATGTAATAATGCTGTAATCATGCCTGGAGAAATACGATCTATTGTCTTACAGAGAAGCTTAAAAATGAAAGAAAGTTCAGACTTAATAAACATCTCCTTTTTGTGTCATAGTAATGTGAATCTGAAAAGAATTGTATTACAAGAATACACTATCTTGCTGAGAAAGAAAGAATAAAATATTAAACATGTAGCTTCTTAAAGATTGAGCAAACATAAGCTTCCAAATGTGTCAGTGGTGGGGAAGTCATAACCTTTTTTTTGTATCTGTAGTGCAGGAAGATGAGTTAAGTACTACCTTGGACTGGGTGAGTGCTTTCCCATACTGTTTTCCAAACTGCTTCGTCCTTGCAAGAGCTTCGAAGAGTTTTTGTCATTTTCAGCCCTTCCTGGCTACTACTCATTTGTGCTAAAGTTCTGGATGGAAACCTCAAGCCTGAATTTTAATTATGCTATCCCAGGAATATTCCCAGCATAGATCATGATGTTTATTCAGAGCACTTCACAAGCCATCGTTTTTGGCACATTATATACACTTCCACTGGAATGTCTTAGCTCTGTATTAGAAGTGCCACTGGAGACCTAGAGGAATTGAGTGAAGCTATGGGGCTAGGAAATATAACAGTAGTTTCTGAGATATTAAACACCAATTGTCTCCATGAAATATACAAATTACTAAATGGACTGAAGAGGGTATCCCCATGTTTGTGTCCATACACTGTGATCTCATGTTCTGTGTATCTGCAGTGGATTTTCTACAGAAATATTTAGTTTTCTGTAGGATTCAGAGAATTTCAGTCAATTTTAGCTATTGATCTTCAGTAGAGAATCAAATTTTTGTTAAACCTGGGCATCTGTAAGGACTTCAGCCCTCAATACTTTCACTGAGAATGGGCTTTAGAAGTTTACATAGTTTACATTTATGTTTTGAGCCCTTATAGCTCAGATTATGAACCAATTAAATCTGGTCAAGTCTTAAGGATGCATGAAATGTAATAGTCATGTTCTACAAAACAATCTCTTTGCTAATCCTCTGGTTTTGGTTTTTTTGGTTTGTATTTGTTTTTTTTTTAGTTTCTTGGCTTTTTTTTTTTTAAGAGTTGTTCTTATTTCTCTAAAAGATTATAATTTACAACACATTTATCTGAATTTTTAACTTCTATGACCCTTGAAAATGTCTGGGTTCATCAGCATTGTCAGATCTGCTTTGTACAAATTACTGAGTAGGATGAGGGGGCTTAACTAGTTAGTTGTGTCATCACTAGCATAAACATTTAACACAGTGTAAATGTGGCTGTCTGTGTATTGCAAGAAAAAACTATGGGGTTTTGAATGTATTCTTAAGGATACTGAGTACTTAGTCATTGCTGTACTTAGATTTGAGTGCAGAGGACTCTTGCAGTAGTAGCTGGCTATACTTCAGGATCAGACCTTTCAGTTTTCAAATTATTGATTTCTTAGGTTTATTGCTCTAATAGAGTGATTTAAATTGACACAGTGACTGTTAGCTTGATCTTTACAAGGATTTTTACAGAATTTTTAAAACTTTGTCTCCATATTCACATGGATAGATCATTCTTAAATGTAAGACTCGTCACATGGATAATCCTACCTCTGTATACACTTTACCTGTGAAAGCACTACAAAAGTAACATTCACTGTGTAGGCACTACTCATTGACCCATTTGGATCATTTGGTTTCAGGTTGTGTTGGCAAAATACTTCTCCAATATTTAGGTTTACTGGAAGTTTATCAATTTAAAATATTTGACTGAGGGGAAATTTCAATTCCTCTTCTCTTCATAGGTAACAGAAAACAGTATTTCTAAATAATTTTAAAAGGGAATTTTTAAAGTTTGGAAAATACATTTAGGAGAGCTTTTTAAAAGTTGTATATAGATTTTTACAGTGTTTTACACTGCTGAAAATTTTTCCTGGTCAAAAAGGTTTTATTAACCTTTGGGTTCAAAAAGTAATCCTTTGGATATATTTCCTATAGTATCCTGAGCTATACATGCTCATGACTGGGCAACACAGTTGAGAAGGCCAGAAAACCAGCACAGCCAGCACCTCTGCATTTCACTTTTGCAACATTTTATGTCTACATTTCCCTTGTGCCCTGGAGACCGAATCGATTATGTTAGTAACAAGCTGTCTCTCTTTTGAAGGCATCACCTTGGTGAGGACATTCACACCTACAGAGTCCTCCACTCCTGCTCTCCTTAGGTAACTTCCTGGAGAAAAAAGCCCACAGTATTGCTTCTACTGACAGCCATCTACATACTCGAAATCTCCCTATTCAGTTGTTCTTAGCTCTATTTTCAGCTATTTTTATCTTCTGAAATAAGGTCAATGTAATAGAAAACCCTCTGAATTTCTTATTAGTGTAGACTGACTTAAGGAAAACCCAACTACTGTGAAAAACACATATTTCTTCCATATTGCATTCACCTTTGACAGTTAAGTGCCAAATAGGCATTGCCCTGAAAGAACTGATATTAGAATAAATAGCTACCAGGATTCCATAAAGCCAGACAAAACCCATCTGTGACTGTTTGTTGAAGATCTGTGTCAAAGGTGGTGTGTGAATCAAGAGTTGCTCAAATGTTTCTTAATGTTCTGAAATTCAGTTATCTCACTGAAACATAAGTTAGTTGGTAATGAAATTACAATGTATGTTTTTCCTTGAGGGTGACAAAATTTCAAGCAATAAGGATAATTTACAGGTCTTTTATGTCTTTTAGCTTTGCAATATGTTTCTAAAATTGTATCACAATCACTGTACGCTATGTTTCCCCTCTCTGTCTCCTTACTGTTCTCTCAAAGATACAGGTGTCAATGAAAGGTATTTTATGCAGTATTTTTAATTTATCAAAGAAACTTTGAAAATTCTCAAGAGCAACAGAAGCTTCATACACAACTTAAATCTATTTTTCAACAACAGTCAGAACTACTTTGTCCCATTTTCACTCTTCACACTTTGCCACTGTTCATACTCTTGGGAATCAGTAGTGGCAAAGATGGCACTTCAACGGGAGTAATATGCTGTACCTTTCTTGTCTGTAATGAACTAGTATTTTAGAATTGTCATTGTGAACAAAACAACTGAGCAATAAATGCCCAACTTTGCTTTTATAATTGTACCTTCCCTATGAGCTTTTCTCACTTATCTCTGTCCATCAGATTCTCCACTGCCCACCAAATTTTTGAATGTGAACTTGGTCTAAGGGAGCCAGCCGGGAGCAGAAGATGACTATGGTTTGTCAGAGACAGAGTTCACGCCAACCCTTTCACAGCACTTCCTTGGGAGCAATGGGGGTATCTCTGTCACAGGCAGTAGTTGGTTATACACCATTTGGGGCTACCATGCTGCCAGGACAGAGTTTATGGCAAAGGGCCAATCTAGGCTGCAACAATCCATAACTTTCCAAGAAAATGTATCACTCTAATCATTTACAATCTTTGAGTTTGTCTGATAGGTCTCTAGATGTCTTATTCTAGACAATTATACAGTGAACAAAAGTACCCCATTATATGACTAAGGGCATCTTTTAACTAGTAATCTCTGTAATGCACTTTTAAGTCCACAGCTGCTGGTATTCCTGCAGCTGTGGGAAAATCCGAGTAGTTAGTTGCAGTTTGTGTGAAAATTATTCATCTGATCAGTTATGCTTATTCATTTAAAAAATGACTACCAGGGAAGATAACCACGTTTGCATGATATTAGGGTGATTAAAGCACTGGCTCTATGAAATATGACTTCTGTTTGAATGGAGTGGGTGCTTTTTGGGGTGCAACTTTTCACTGTTGTCTAACTGCAACACATAGAAAGACAGAAAGCATAATTGATTCTATTTACTTACTGTTTATTGTTTGTGATGCCAGGAAACCTGAATGTTGTGAGGTCACTTTTGAGGGGAAGCTACCCGAATTAATCTCTAGTTCACATTACCAGGGCTTGGCATAGTTCTGTTGTTTAAGCCAACTAATTATCATCTGAGTTACTAGTTAGCTGTGGCTTACTATAATGGGTTTTCAGAAAATGGCCATGGAAATTACTTTCATGAAGTCACTTAATTGCACTTCTATGCTAATGCAGCAGAAGCAGATGCTTCAAAGAGACTAGCTTTTTGTCCTATTGAAGAACTATTTTGTAGATAAAGCTCTGTTCTTTTTGAGTATAAATAGTGTTATCCATCACTAAACAAAATAGTAAGATTTGAGCAGTTTTATTTTTCTGCTTTTGCAGGTGATCTGAAGTATAATGATTAAAGGACTGTGTTGCTTTAGTATCACAATGAAAATTCTGGCACTATGTCAGGTCAGAAAATGATAATGCTGAAAGTGTTTCTGAGAGGATATTATAAATATGCACTGACATAAGGTCATTTCTGGTTCTCAAGGTGAGACAAAACATATAAAGGTTAAAAAGCAGCAAAATCAAAAACTGGAAGGGGGAAACTTCAAAGCCATACTTTTTCCAAATTTCTTTTACATTTTTCACTTTGGAGAAGTGATTACTTCTACATAGAAAAGGAAAAAAATGTTTCAAAAGTAAAAATGTCAGTAAGAGAGCACAATTTTGAAGCTGACTGCAAATGTAGTTAAAACTTTAAAAAAATTAGAATAGTTTAAAAAAATGACAATTTTTTCATTTTTATTATTCTTCTGCATTTGGGATAGAAATGTATTTCTATTCACAGAATGAGAAGCATGGCACTGAGCTCTCTGTCTGGCTGCTGCTGCATCTTAAAACACATCTAGGAAATTGTAGAAATGTATCAGAATGTTGTCATAAAATAAAATAACAGGGCTGGCACAGGGAAGTCCAGATGGCCAGTGATCACAAGGCAGTAGTAGAACAGCAGGTAATCACAAGAGTCATGAGAGACACCAACTGAGAGGAAAGCAGAAATTTTCAGTTACTCCACTGGCTACTCTTTCAGCACAGCAGCTGCAAAAATGGCAGGGAAAATACTCAAGGCACCTCCACACCCTGGTTGGGTGTGTCTGGAATAAGTGTTTGAGATTTGTCCTGCAACAATAGAGTAGCATGATATACAGAACTTAAAAAACATGTCTGCTGAAGATATTTTGAGCTGAAATAAAGTTACTGTTTAAGCAAACTGAAGTTAGTCAACAGGAGGCTCAGAAGTGCCAGTTTTAATCAAAAATATTAATTTCAAATACAATTTGCAGCTTTTGCATGGTGAGAAGTGATTCTCACTAGGTGAGCTCTCCAGATTATCCATAAAGTTAAATAAAACAGTATCTTATGTAGCACTGATTTCTAGTCAGACATAACACTTTTCTGAAGACTTGATCTTGACTTCTGGCGACAGTTATGGATAAACTACATTTGAAAAAAAAAGTGCTATATAATACCATATATATTTAAAAATTAAAGATAATAAAAAAGTATTTATTTGTTTATTCTATTATCACTCCAATGGGATTTCAACTTCCTCAAGAAAAAATGTTCTATAACTAATGTCATACCTAATGTGTGTGTGCTTGTGGAAGCATGTTCGCTTCTTTCAAATCAATTTGTAGTTACCAAATATGAAAGGGAAACAGAAGCCTCCAAACAGTTATGTTCATAGAAATCCAACTTTTCTGAAAAAAACCCAACTGTCACAGGGAAAGTTTCTCCAAACACTGCTTTCACTCCTAAGTAGACACCACATACAGAATTGTATAAGAAAACTGGCTTTATAATTTCTGATTTAGATAAAGTATTAAGCTCTAGTACAAAGCCACTAGACAATATGTGTGAAAAAAAATCCAACATGGCTGCTCTCTTTGTTTCTTCCTTTCTCCACCACTGCTGATCAGAGTTCATGCAATATCAAAATCTGAAAGTTAATGCAGACTAGATGTGGTTAGCATCTTTATGACTTGAGTGATGGACTAATAATATCTAAAGAAGTGGTTGGACATAAAGACAGCATAAAAAGGACTCTATAGAATACTTGCAATAAGAAATTGAACATCCTTGAGCAATAAATACTCCACACATGTTAGTGTCATCTGCTTACTTGGTGAGGGTGATTTCAAACCTATCATTCAGATCATTTTTGAAGATGTGGAATAGTGTGGGGGGCCAGTATTGATCCCTGCAGGACCCTGTGTGTGACAGTCTGGCAGCCTGAGCAAAATGCATTGATTAGCAACCCCTGATTTCAGCCTGTGAGTCAACTTCCTACCCATGTCACTGACCTCCTGTCCAGCCTCTATCTTGCCAGTTTGCAAAGGAGGAGGCTGTGCCAAACAGTGGCAAACATCATGCTGAATTCCAGGTGTTTGAAACTGCTTTAACTGTCTCTTTTCAGCCTGTGAACTCTGTTGCATCTGCAAATGGCCTTAGAGAATTTCAGGTCACTGACATAAGTTTCCAGAAGAAGTTAATTTTTTTTTCCATTATGCCAGTTTCTCACATTACACACATTTGGGAATAATTTGTAGAATTTGGAACAAAATTAACTTTTCATACTGAATCTTGTGTATCTAGAGAAGATGTAGAAAGTCTGAACTGAAAACAGAATTCTGCTGTCATGTTCTTTTCTATTTTTTTTTTAATTAACCCATTCTTCACTGTAAATCTAGTTCTTAAGCCCCTCCAAACATTTGGCGCAAGTAGGTCCTAAGTATCAACTATCATGATTATAGTCTCCAAGTCTACTAACTTTCACTTTGCTTATGTAAATATGAATGACAATTATATTGTTTGGCCAGGATCCTTGTCATAGGTTCAGCCAGATGGGCCTGGGTTTGGGTTTTAGAGTTCAGACTAGGCCTGACAGTTGTCAGGTGACTTGAGCTGGGCCGAGCTGGCTGGCAGCTGA
>JAWWLZ010000042.1:40804586-40826666 GCA_035041345.1 Poliocrania exsul | reverse complement strand
TTCTTTCTCCCTTTTCTCAGCCGGGCCTAACTCTGTCTTTGGGCAGTTGGCGTTTTGCCAGTTCAACCCAAGACAATCCTCTACAATTTAAAATTCCTAAGCTATGAGAAATATATTCAGAATGCATGTCAGGGAATGTTCAGGTTCTTTCCTTGCAAATTATTTCATCTGTAGGTTTTCCAATAAAGTGGTCTAAACAATAGATGATTTAACGATATTCTGCCTAGCAGTAGACGCTTCAAATACCTATGGTTATTGTTTATTAATTTTAAATTTTATTTTTCAGTAAAAAAACCCCAATCCAAAAATACACAATGGTGCTTATACAAAGTAAGCCAAAAGTCAAGCTTCAATAATATATTTGGGGGTTGACTACATTGTTTTCTATGTAAACCTAACTGATGAGATTTTATTTAAAGGTATGAAGATATAGAAAGAGAAATGCATGAAGGAAAACAGGAAATAGTATTTCATGTAAATGCAAGTGTATTTTTCATCATCTTTTGATATATTTCTTTGTATATAGTAGGTACTTTTATGTTCCTATCCCTATATGTTCATTCATATATCTCTATAAATGTATGCATGTGTTGTTGTGCATTGTAATATGTTACCAGTGTAATTAATTCAGCCTCCTGGTGCTAAACTGTGTAGAACTTTTATAACTATTTGGCTTATTACAATTGTATTCTGTTTTCCTCCTTTGCTAGCTTTCTCAACTAATTGATACCACGAAGCATGGAAAATGTTAACAAAAGGGCTGATGGTATAATAAAATCAAAGCACTCCTTTAGTCTCCCCTCTTTGCTGCTCTGCAAACAATCCAGAGAATAATCTTGATATGAAATATACAAAGATTCACAGAATTAAACTGCATAATATTATAGTGATTGAGTGAATGTGGAAGAAAAAAACCCCCATAATAATTTAATTTCAAACTGGTATCTCACTTTCACTCTAACCATCCATTTGAATGTAACTGGCTGGATGTGCAGTATCCAAATTTCTCTAACAAGTGATTGCCAGTAATGATGGCACCAAGAAAGCAAGCCTAATGAGAAAGTTATCTACATTAGCAAAGGATGCAAGGCTTTTCATATTACAAATATTTAGCTTTGATATAAAATAATGTTTTGGTGGGTTTTTTTTTAATTACTTAAAAACTTTGAGCATTAAGCCAGGTTCTTTCCATTTCTTGAATCTCTGCATTTAATGAAGAATTGTGTTTAATAGATAAAAAATATGCATGTTTAATTATGTTTTAGGCATTTTTTCCTGGTAGAAATTAAGTTTGGAGAGAGGCACTTAGGCTTCCAGTGAAGAGGAAGAGAAGAATTAGCTGTTTCAGAATAGAATCCAGAAAGGAATCTGACAGCCAGTCTTCACATTGCACCGAGGAGCAGTACATTTTAAATAGTGGTTTGCAAATGAAGAACAGTGGTTCCAGAAGGACACTTGATTTTCAAAAGGCCCAGGTAAATACATACAAATGGCATCAGACACTTCTATCTAGTCTTTTAAATGACCATGGGTATACTATTCTTCAGGAAAAAGAAAAAAAAAAGAGAGGGGGAGAGAGAGAAAGAGAGCTAGATAGGGACAGAAAGATAAAGAAGAGAAATGAAAAAGTTGTATTTTACACCTTTTCGAAAGTGTCGTCCACTTGAGTTCAAAATTTTCATTAGTAAGAGAGATTTGAACCCATAAAGCTTCATTATATGGAAGCAGGGCCATACATTCAGTGAACAATGATTAGTATGTATGGTTAGATCCCACTTCTGTGTTGCTGTCCTGTGTCAATATTGAAATTCATGAGGCAAGTGAAAGAGGGGCTTGGTGCCATAAGCTGATGGCCAGGACTTGAAGAGTGCTGGAAGATTTTCTGAGTCCCTTCTCCAAACACTATTTTGTTACTTTAAATCAAACACAACACAGACTCACAGTACTCAGATGAATGGCCAATGAAAAGCCTATAAATCCATATGCCTTCTGTTTTAAACCCTCAGAGGTAAAACACAGGCAGAATATGCCAAGAGCACCCCTTCACATACTTGCTTTGCTTCTGTTCCCTCAAATAACCTACAGCTTCGTTCTTACATGACACTCCTGGGAGGTAATGACGTTTGTTTGAACCCCTCAGGCGACGGAGAGAATGCAATACAGTGTCTCTTTCCTGGTTGAATGCTTGTATCACTGTGGCTGCTACCTTTCCCCTCCGCTGCAATTGGAAAGAAAACAGCCAATGCATTCTTTCGAGATCATGCCAGCCTGTGTCAGATCCTACTGGAGCCTGGCAGAGAAATGCTTATTTCTGCATCTGCATCAAGTTTAGGCAGGAGATAAGTATTTCCTGGGGCTGGGGGAAGCCCTGGGTATGCACTGAAACAAAATTTCAAGAGTTTAGAGAACTTTAAAATCAAACAGGAAGGAGCCAACTGCTCCTAAAAGCCTTTAGACACCATTGAGTGGGAGTATGAAGGGATTTTTTTTGGTTTAGGCATTTCAGATTTGCTTGCTTAGGTCCTCTACTACATATAATGAAAAGATCCTGTTGAGGACTGAATCAGGCTGTTGAATAAAAGCATTTCCTCTGGAAATATAAATTAAAAAAAAATAAAATAATTAAAATCTAGTAAGGTCTTACTATTAGAAACACAGCTCTAATGAATGCAAAGAACTAAAATTGCTCCAATACAATTCTTTGGAGTATTTTACAAGGAATGTTTTCCTTATCCATCAGACATCAGAGTGATTTCTGCTGCTCTTGTTTGAACACATTCTATAATTAATTATTGTAATATGTACTTAGTGGCATATAATTATGACAACTTCAAAGATGTAGAGTTAAGGTATTTCTGACAAATATATACATTTTCAGAAAGAAGAGGGCAAAAGAACAACATATTATGTTTTAGAAATTAATGAGTAAATTTTTGGTGCATATATCAGGTTATGTGCAGGAAAGGATTTCAACTTCTACAAACTTTTCACAATTTTAACTTTTTGTTTAGAAAAATAAAAAAAATCATTTATATTAAATGAATTCTCAAAATTATTTATATGTTACTAAAATACTAAAAAGTGCTTTTAACCAGCACTGAAGGTAATATAATAAAAAATATAACTTAAAAAAATAATTAAATATTCAAATATAAGGGAAAAAAATTGAAGCAGTGAAACATGCATTTATCTTACCCAACACTGGGCATAAAAGGACTCTGAGAAACTAATAAATATTACCTTTTTCTTCTTGAAGCTTTATACATTCTACTTCATTCTTGAATTTCCTTACTGAATATATGATGATTTCTCTGTTAACTGTCTTGGTAATTCTTTTATCTTACATAATGATATATTTGCCACAGATGAAAATAAAAAGCACCACGCTAATCCTAGATAGGTGCATCTCCTTGATTTTTTTTAAAATATATATAAATATATAAATAATTCTTGGAAATACATCTTAGAAAATTATTTGGTACTTCTGCTCATAGAGTTTAGGGTTTATTTATACTTGTCCTCTTTTCCACCAGAATGATCAATCTGCATTATCACTGCAGTGCCCTGGGAAACTCTAGCTGTCCAAATCAATATTTCCACTCTGCTCTTTCAAACCTGAGCTCTTGCTGGTGCTGAGTGGTTGTCACACACCAGAGCCACCACATGCTTCCCTGCTGCCACGGGCAACGCTGCAGCGGGCAAAAGCTGGACCCACATGTCACATGGTGAGCTCTGAGATACCACAGCTTTAGATGGCCTCTCCCTGAATTTCGTTATCTGATATCAAGACCACATGATCTCTGAAGAACTGAACTGGTGCCAGTCAAAAAATGAAATTATATTTTCCTTGTTAATATAATATACTTGCATAGTAACTGCATCAAACACATGCCTGACTTTTTCTGCTAAAAGGAAGGAGTAAACGGCTAATCAAAATTTATTGTCCTACTTTGACTCTATTCATTCAAGCTGTAAAGGTATTTCAGATTTGGTTTTATCACCAAATTATAGTTTTGGAGCATTTGCTTCAAAATTACAGCCAGCTGAACACCAGTTATTAGGCAATGGTGTTATAGATTGGGGAACACTAGGTTACATCTCTCTGTTATCTTATCTGGAGAATTGCTTCAAGTCACAAGTTAAAATTAATTTCTTAATATTGCTTTCCTGTTAACTGGCTAGATACACGTTGCCATAGTTTGCATGACTATTAAAATTTGCTCTGGGGTGGCTTAGCTGTGGAATAGCAAGGGCAATGCAGGTCAAGCATGCTGTGCATTGGCAGAAATACAAGACCCAGTACTGAAATGAACTTCTGTCATTACCCTAAAAATCACAGAGAGTAAGAGTGGGGAAAAAAAAAATCTCTTTTTCAGCTTTACGTTCTTATGTTCCGCACCAAGGCATAACAATGTAAGTAAAAAGTAGCAACATGATGTATCAATAAATATTTATTTAATTAGTTAATACTGGATCACTTGAAATGTTTTATTCAAAATACCTTCAGGTTGACCAACTTTCAGGAAATTTAATGACACTTGAAGAATTCTCAGCAGGTGATTTATGGTATGAGGGTCCCAGGAGATCGGGCTGTCCTTACAGAGGGCAAAAGGTTCTACCCAGAGTGGGGATGGTAGGGACAGTGGACTGCTGAGATTTTTATTAGGAGACTAAAGATAGATTCCAGAATGCCAAAAACCTGTAGAACAATACAGAAACGAGAAGTATGTAACCTTTTTTTGGGAGGAGCAAATACTGAATATTTTTTAAGTTTTTCTCTAATGTCAAAAAATGTTAAGTATGTTCTGAATGTGAAATCCTGCTTTTCAATAAATGGTGCTTATCATTTCAGCTGAATGTGTCATCACACCTAGTAATCATCATAAAATAGCCCCTTACACCCTGTCTTCTCTAAATGTCTGAGTTGAAATGTCAATATGGAGTTGAGGCTGTACATGGCTACAGATGAGACTGGCAATGTGATGCCAGGAAGACTAGAGGACTCACTTTTAACACTGAAATGTTACAGTTGTCTCATTTCACACATTTTAAAAACATCTCTATTCTTTCTCTAGTTGAACTCTACAGGATATGTATATTTACCCAGGGGCAAGCAATGTAGAAACAAGATTTCTTTTTCTTTCCCTTCAAGACAAATGTGGGAAATTGTTTAATAGCTGCAGAGTCTCTGAATTGAGCATAAACTCAGATTTGAATAACAAACAATCAATCGTCAATTGAAATTATTGCTCTCCAAAAAACCAGAAAATCTGTGGGCTAAATTTGCATTCTTTTAATCATTTCTGCTGCATGCCAGGGCACATGAAAGCTATTTCTCTCTATTATACTTACAATTCCCTCAAGAAGCCTCCAATAAAAAGAAAACTCTATGTGGAAAGAAAATCCACTGTCCATAACTAGCCACACATAATGAACGTAACATTATCAGAAGTCCAGTTTTTGGTTTGGTGGTTGTTTTTTTGTTTGGTTGTTTGTTTGTTTGTTTTTTGGTTTTTTGTTTGTTTTGTTTGTTTTTTTTTTGTTTTTTTTTTGTTCTATCATGTTTGATTTTATGGAAGTCATTCCATTTCTTTATCAAGACACTCTTTCATAAAGCAGTGACTGAAATATTTTTCAAAGCCCTTGGAACATAACTTTTTTAACCCAGTTAATGAAATCATTTAGGCTCCATGAGAGGCAGAATGTTATTTTTGTTCTGTAGTAGCACATTCCAATTTTTCTAAACTTTAAGTATGAACTAAGTTCCAGCATTCAAATTATTTCACAGACTCACAGAATGGGTAGGGTTGGAAGGGACCACAGAGGTTCATCTTGTCCAACCTCCCTGTTCAAGCAGGGTCATCCTACAACAAATAGTACAGGATTGTGTCCAGACAGTTCTTGAGTATCTCCAGTGAGAGAGATTCCACCACCCCTCGGGGCAGTCTGTTCCAGCGTGCCATCACCTGCACAGTAAAGAAGATCTTCCTTATATTCAGGTGGAACTTCTTGTGCATCAGTTTCTGCCCATTGCCTCTGGTCCTATCGCTCAGCACCACCAAGCAGAGCCTGGCTCTGTCCTCTGTCACACCTTCCCTTCAGATACTGACAGACATTGATGAGACTGAAGGGGCCCAGCTCCCTCAGCCTAAGCCTGCATGAGACATTCTTCATCCAGTCCCTAAATGATCTTTGCCACCCTCTGCTGGACCCACTACAGGAGCTCCATGTCTCTCTTGTACTGATGAGCTCAGAACTAGACACAGTACTCCAGATTTGGCTTCACTAGGTCTTAATAGAGGGGCAGAATTACCATCCTTGACCTACTGGCAATACTCTTCCTAATGCACCCCATGACACCACTGGCCTTCTTGGCCACCAAGGCACACTGCTGGCTCATGGACAGCTTGTTGTCCACCAGGACCCTCAGATCCATCTCTACAGAGCTGCTTTCCAGCAAGTAAGCCCCCAGCCTGTGCTGGTACATGGGTTATTCCTTCCTAGATGCAGGACTCTGCACTTGCCTTTGTGAAACTTCAGACAGTTCTTCACTATCCATCTCTCCAAACTGTTGAGATCCTTTTGCAGGGCTGCTTAGCCCTCTGGGGCTGCTCCTCAGAAATTTGTGTCATCAACAAACTTGCTGAGGAGGCACTCTACCCCTTCAACAGTTATTTGAATATGTTGTGGAAGTTCTATGTCTTATAAGCAGTTGTAGAAGAATATGTCCAAGTGGCAAGTACTTTGTATTTACTGTAGTTAACTGTACTTCCCTCTTGCCTCGTTGTATCATAAGAGAAGGTACAGTCATGGATGTACCTAGATCCTGTCTAAATATAACTCAGAAATACTGAGTGAATACCCATAACCTACAGAACATTGACTTGTAGTAAAAGCATTTAACTATAAAATAGGAGTCCTAAATTTAAATCTTGGTTTAATGATTTTAAATGAAGACATGAAATGTATTTCTACCATCTCAGTATCCTATGGTCAGTATCCCTCTCAAAACAAATTATGTGTGTAGTTTGAGAAACTTTATGCTCTGAAACAGAAAGAACAGAATTACAAGCCCTGTCCCAAATCAACAAGTGTGAGAATTGTAAAACTATTGCTTACTAAATGGAAATAAAGGAAAGTACTCTTATTTGTTATAACACAACCCCACTCTCGACCTCCCATTGCTCCCAAACCACCTCTTCCCGCCCTGCCAAAAGCAGAGCTCATTCCATTTGGACTCCTGAAACGTGTTGCAAATCTGGAAATATTGTTGCTGGACGCAAAGTGTTGATACATTCTTGAACTTGTTAGGAAGCTGAGCAATGCAACTTCTTGAACAGGGAAGAGGAAATGATCAGAACCTGATGGATGACTTAGAGCTACAGGATAAAGGTAGTAACTCACCTAATTGAGGAACTGCCTGTCCCATCTCACCTAGCTGGAGCTCTGCCCTGATCCCAGCTACAGCTAGAGATATAATGGTTTATAGCAATGCATGCTGGAGATGATAAGCATGTAGCAGTGATGAAGATTTTCAAATGAATGTATCACCTTGATAAAATCCATGGGAAAAGCCAATTAAGATTTTTCTACTCTGATTACACAAAATCCTAATATTAAGATCTATGATGGACACCTGCTCTGTTCCAAAGTAATGAGTTCACTGTAGCTCTAAGAGTTTTTATGTTAAAAGTTGAAGAAGTAAACATATATACTATTTTACAGGGCAAGCATGAAGTAAAAGTATAAAAATATCTTTTTTGCAAAACCTGATTCAGAAAAAATAAGTTACTGAGAGTTGTAGACTGGTAGCACTTGGGGAGACCGAACACAGCAAAAACATTAGACATAATTAAATTAAAACTCATACTCTACCCTATCAGGACTACTGATTTTTCTTTTTCCAAACAGGTTTCTGTCCTTGTTAACTTGTAGAAAATTTTGTGCAAGGAAGAAGAAAAAAAAATACAAAAAAAATATGATTTTTGATAAAGTAAAAAATGGGTATGCATGACATATCCTACTACTTGAGATGCTCATTGAGTTATAGCTGAATATAATAATTCATTGCTCAGGTTACAGTCACCTATTGTAATTAATTGAATCTTTTCTTTTGTTCAGCTGTTCATCCCAAGAAAAATTATCTCAAACATCTGAAAAAAAAATTATAACTTAAGAAGGTGCAGATTTAAAAATTATATTTTCATTCACTATTTTAATCAAAATGAGCTCAATTGTGAAATAGCTAGATGTGTTGCTTTTAACACTAAGATTTGACCTTAATTTGCTGGACATTCCTTTTATTTGTTGCTTTTGTATTAATTATGATTCATATCTGCTATCTTCTGTTTCATTTTATGGTGAATTTAAGATTCTGTATAAGCAAGAGAAAGGGAAATCCTTGAGACATCTAATTTCAACCTGTGATCATTATATAAACAGACCAGAAGTCAGAAATGTTTTATCCTGCCCCACAGGCTAAGAAAATCTCCTATGACTGTTGATGGAGACAGATTTAATTATGGCACAGTTTCACAGAAGCTTGAGCATATCAGCACAGAGTGGACACAAAGTGTTGTCAAGGTCCTTTTGGCAATGTTTCAACTACCAAGGGCAAGAGTAGAGATCAAAGGAAAGAGTCAAAACTCCTAATCGCTGTATGAAAGCCTCATGTAGTCCAGGCTTACTGGCAGACCTTGATCAGATTCATTATTACTTTTGCTATTTCTAGTTATAGAAGAAAAATGAGGCTTGCCTATGAATGTTTTAACAGGAAAGGCAAATAGATTCTGAAGATAATCTTTTAGCCATGGGATGCAAGAATTATTTTCCCTAAATTCTAACTTATGTGACCAATGAGAGTCTAAATTTTAGAATTAAACGTAAGTCCTCTATGAACTTGAGATTCCATCAGATTTCACTTGTTTCCTCTAAGCCCTGATGACCCCAATAAAAAATTCCTTGTTGAATCAAGTGGATTCACTCAATAGCTGAGTTTTGGGATATAAAAAAATAGGTGTTTCCATCAATTGTTGCTTTCAGCATATGCTATCAGCAACCTATAGGTATCAGACTGCTGCTCTATTTTTGTATAAGCCTGTACATTTTGTGAAGGCATGCATTTCTTTACAGACAGGAAAGGTAAAACTGCTTAGTTTAGAGAAGAAGGAGAAAAAGACCTGTCTTCACCCCTGCCCTCTCCCCTCCTCTCCATATAAATGAAGGAGGGATACAAATGCACTTTCCTCTACATTCTTCTCTCTGAGGGTCAAAAAAGTCTTCTGAATAAGAAGATTAATACATGTATACAATCCACTCTTCCTGTCGTCTGAACCAGAGAATTTTCATCATTGCTTGGCTGATAACACTAGTTTGGAGCCCCCCAGCCTGTTTTTAAACATAATTGAATTTCCCAAATTTCAAAATAATTTCTGAAAACTATATCACACTCATATTTTGGAATGTGATTACTCAGACACAGTTGTTAGCAGACAAGGATAAGGTAAAATAAGCTTCAGCACTGGTGTTTTCATTTGTTCTATATAAACCTTTGGCATTACAAAGCCAAGATCCGTAGCTTGGCTAAAGCTGAGCAAAGGTAGCTGTTTTGTCAGAAAATTGTTTCAAAGATTTTTTTTTTTTCCACTAGATTCTGGGGAAAAAAAAAGGTTAAAAATCATCGGGTCTCTGTTCTCTTCATATTATACAAAGTGCAAATGACCTTTCACTGTTGCTACAAAGTTCTCTGAAAGCAATCTTTGTTTGATAGTATTTCATCCTGTTACTGAGAGAAGATAGAGTAACATTTCATTGTACATTGTCTGTACTAACAAGACGTGTCTATACTTCCTGTGTTTCTTAATAATTACAACACTGATGCATTTGTCTTCTCCTGTGCATATGAGGAAAATTACATGGTCATAAAATTTTTTTATTTGAATCTTTTCAATAATCTCTTATTATCAACTTTATGAGTGTTTATATAACCTTACAATCTAAAATAGAAGAACTAATTTTTGAAATTACCTTTGAAAATTAGTCATGAAATTTCAATACAACACACAACTTGTCTCATGAAATAGACTCTGGTTCTGTTTTCCATTAAGGCAGTTTAAATTTTGGCATTTGAGTTCAGTAGGAGTGGGACAGCACCAAAGGATATTCTTTTCCCTGGAAATACTTTAGAATGTAGATTTCCTAACTTATTTTCTGATATAACATATGGGATTTGAATTTTTTTTTTTTACATGACCAACAGGTGCAAAACCATCTTTCCTTTTACTTTACTGGTTCTCTCACGCACAAAAGCAGAAGTGGCTTGGGAAATTGCTGAGGAACCTCCCAGAGCTGAGGGAGAAGACTTCCTTTAGTCATCCAGTCCAACTTTCCCATGCTTCCAAGGGTGGTATATCATGCCTACTCCTACTCCTGCCTTTTCATGTTTCGTTTTCTTACCCTACCATAAGCATCCTCATCATGGTCCCTCATTTCTGAAGTGGTGAAATTCTATTTTGCCCTCTTTATTGAGAAGCCTTGAGGAAACTCGGTTTCATTTTTTTTTTTTTTATTATTCTGCATTTATCATTTCTTTTTCTTCATGATTTACAAAGTTAATAGCAAAATAATGTTGACATATTAGTATGTCTGGAGATTTCAAGACAGAACTGAAAACCTTGCTTTTAGTCTATAATTGAAACCTGGTAATCAGGTGACAAATATCCTTTGACAGATGCATATGCACACCAGACCAGATTATAAATTAATCTCCAAAAGGGATTTTTTGTAGTTATGTCTGAGCTGCTTAGGCTGTACAAGGAGACCTGACAGAAATAGTTTATATTAGCTAAGTATTAAGAATAAATCTTGTGATACAATTGGATTTCATTTTCACTAACTGAAAATCTCTTCTTAAAAGACGCAGTTTAAAATATCCTAGAAGGTGTGAATTTGGATTTGAAAACAAAGATTGCCTGCATATGTTTATCATGAGTTCTATTTTGCTGTTTAGGTTATGTCTTCAGTATGTTTTCTCATATAGCAACTGATCACCCATTGCAGAGGGTGACTATTTCCATGTATAGTATGAAACCTCTCCTTTGTCCAGGAAACAGCTCCAATGACTTTTTCTAGGCTGAGAATTGTGTCCTGCTATTTTAGGTCCCTCTCCCTGGGCCATGTCACTGGATGATGTGTGCATCACCAGAACTTAGACAGAACAGTGTTCATCTATGGAGACTAACAAGATCATAAAAACATTTCCACATTTACTTTAAGTAAAAATAGTTTCATTGCCATGGATTAAACAGTAAGATACTGGTAGAAAAGTTTTAGTTCTGTATCTTTTAAATAAAGTTCCAAAGAGTATGAATTTTTTGTTATTCTCCGAGAGTACTAAAATATCACATAGGTTCAACCTTCCTGTATGACTGTACAAGATAAACACTTTAAAAGGGCACAGAGGAACAAATGAGAGAGATGTGGCCTCTCAAAGGAATGCTGAACATCATGTGAATATCCACACTGCAAATGAAGAATTATTAAGACGACCTTAGGAGAGCACTTTAAAAAAAAATCTACTAAAGAATGATATTTTTCTGTGGATAAACTGACTGAGAAGGTTTAACTCATTGTGTTGCAGGGAAAATGAATAAAAAAATTAGGAGAGTCAAGTACGACAGAAATACTCAGAAGGGAACAAACAATTTATGTTCAACTTATGACCCCAAATGATTGGAAGAAGTAATAAGCACCTTTCAATTATAGCTGTCCCCTAAAAAGAGATCCTGTAAACATATGTAGTAGCATAAGTCACGCAACATGTTGCAAATGCATTCCTATTTCATTACATTATTGAAATATGCAAACTCTTATTTGTTAAATAACACTACTGATACTTAAAAATAGGAGTTTTCTAACTGACATTAAGTGTGCTTACTGAACAAAATCAAATACAGAACCACTAAATTTGTGGAAGACATCTGTAAAACAAAATTTCTATAATTTCTACTGTGAAGTGACAGACTTGCCTGCTGTTACATGACTGCATCATCACCTGAGGTATTTCAATCCAACTCTGAACAAAACCACATAGAAGGTCACTGTAAGTGTGGCTTGTCTCGTGTTGAAACTTGCTGAGTGAGGTGCTGCTGGCAGCATACTTATGCTGCAGCTGAGCACAATGTGGATGGGATATTCAGTTTGCTTCTTGGGAGATTTTCAGTATGTGATAGGCTTTTATTTTCCCAGTCAGTTAGCTAGCCATGCTGTAGTAACTGATCAACTTGGAATGAAAAGAGGAAATAGAGGTGTCTTGCAATTCTTTTTATTTTACAGATGATGACTGAAGGATCTGGGAATTAGGACAGCAATTCAGTACTGAGAAACTTGCTCTTGTTGTTGCTCAGTTGAGGAGCATCATTCTTGACTCCTCAGCTGCACAGTGCATCAAGTTCAGAATGAGAGCCTTGGAGCACCAAAGATACTTCATGGGCTACCAATTTTCTGCTAGGTGGAAGATGTAGCTTGACTTGTAGGTTGTGTGGGATCTATAAGCCAGGTGCTTGCCTTCCAAAGAAAGCAGTCTAATTTCTTGACTGCTGAGCTACAGGGTAGATATAGTTACCATATGCTTCTCTCCTGGCAAATGAGTTGCTTCACAGGGTTTATATTTCCTCACCTAAAGTATATTGGTTGTTCAGACTACTAGTTTAATAGCAGGCCAGCCACTGAAACTGTGAGTGAAATAATCCTTCACTGAAGCAACTTAAGAGGGAAAGCACTCAAGGTATATTCTTGAATTTATCAATTTATACTGGCATAATTCATCAAAGTGCAGTAATGTCTGGAATGGAAATGAGAGCTGTACTGTAACAGCAAAGATCTGGATACACTACAGAAAACCCTCCCCACTATGTTTTTTTCTGCTATTCTTATGACTGTTTCTCAAATGAAATAATGTGATGGAAAATCTATTTAAACCATGGTGGCTCATGAGTCTATTCTTATATTTTTGTGAAAGGCATCCCCTCCTGCCCCCAAAATTATAACAACTAACTTTTCTGCCACAGCATGTATCATAAACATGACTTGAGACAATAACATTTGTATCACGTTTCTGAGCAGAGGAAAAAAGAAAGTGTGATAAATGGTGATTGCAAAGGCCCTGTCAGTGTAGTACAGAACATTTCTGCCCTTGAAAGTTGGATGTTCTTCTCTGAAAGCTCACAAAATATAGATTTTTTTTTAAAGTCTGTAATAAGTTTCATATTTTCTTTGACATTTAATTGTTTTAGCATTCGAGTAGATATAATTTTCTTAAGATTTAGCATGTTGAAGGATATTATCTGTAATTTTATTTTTTTTTAAAGTACTCAGAGTATTTATGAATGCAAAAAGCTCAACTTCTTGCCATCTTGACATCAAGGAATCAAACAATGGAATAAATTTTTTGCCATAATGCTGAGAGAAAGTAGCATATTTTTATAGCTTATAAGTAAAAGTATATCTGCAACTTGTCAAGAGCTGTATAGACATTAAGATGCTGAAAATTATATTCAATTAGAAATGCCTAACCATAGAAGCATTCAAATATTTTGGAAGGCAAATTTTCCTGAACGTGTAGCTTCATGCACCAATAATGTATTGTAATTAATCCCAATTACCTTTTGTACCTTTAATCCACATGTTAGCCAACGGATCTGTGTAAATATTTTGGAGAAGTCAGTTAATAGACAATTGCTATGGAAAGTGAGTGACACATGAATATTATGTTGTATTTAGGGCATTTCCTGATAGGAAAGAGCAACAAATTAGAGAAAATGCATCTACTGTGACAAATGCTGGCACTGAACAAGTTCTCACTGCAGAGTCAGTAATTAAACACTTCAACAAGCCCATGGTTATGAGGAAGAATTCAGACAAGCTAAATTAAATGAAATTCTGAAATCACTAAACTGCCTGTTGCAACCTGCCTCTAGCCTGCCATACGGTGTGTTGCTGTTCCCCATTATTCTAAAGGGTGGACTTTGTGGAGTATTGGTCCATAACAGGACAGCATTGCCCTGATCTGGACTTATTTTCCATACCTGAGTGGGCTAGAAAAAAACAGTACCTATTATCTTGGTTCTTACTCTTGCACAAAAACACAAGAAAGTAAGAATTGAAAACCCATGAAAAAACAGTGCTGGGGAAAAAAATGACAAAATGAAATACAATAAACATTTATCTGGAAGCAAAATAGATACCTCTTCTATAAAACTCAGCCAACTGTGCCTGCATATGCAGTTTTCCTGTAGATATAAAAATATTTACTCCCAGAGCTGCTTCATGATATAAATACTGCACCCCAGCAATATTGAAAATGAGTAAAAATCAGAAATGGAAAATAAAACAAAAACAAAAACAACAAAACAACTCTGCTCCCCTCTTCCCTGACACTAACCCCTTAACCAACAGTCTTTATCTTACCTTTTCCAAACTTTAGCTAAAATTGACTAAAATGCCTGTAGATTTTCAGTGGATTCTCTCTAACAACATGTTTACCAACTAGCCTCATGTGTGTCAAGCCTGCATCACAAATCTTGGTCCATCTACAAAAAATGTTTCCCGGTGGTTCTCAGAACTTCTCCAAGAAATATCTGAATGAGGTCCTATGAATCCCTGTTCAAAGGATCTCTTCAAAAACTAATTAGATTTTCTGGATTCTTCAACACAAACCAAAGTGAAGTGCCTGTGAATCAATTCCAACTTGCTGAGTAAAGAAAACCCCAGGTGATCCTTAAATGTAGAGGGTAAACAGAACAGTCTGGTAGTTTATAAAATTATGTGTACCTACTTGCATGCATACATGCATGAACAAAGCCCTTGAAACATTAAAAGACCTATTAACAGAAGTAACTAGGAGTCAATTCTCGCCTCTGCCTTGCCAGATCACTGTACCTCACAGCTTGTAAAAGACATCCATTTTGGTACAAACTATAAGAAATTCAGAATTGCAGACATTTAAAAATGTTTTATATATCTTTAAATTGCTTCTTTCTGCAAGTTGCTAAAGGGCTGCCGTAGAACTCATTGAGAGGGAATATACAACTCAGCATGAGTCATGGAGACATAACAAAAGAATAAACATTTCATGGATGAATGATGATGGTGTGTATTCTGTTCTCAATAAAAATACTCATATGCACTTTTATTATATGTAATATGAAATTAAAATGGCATCTACATATGAATATTGGCAACTGTTAGCATATATATGAGTGTAATGTAATTAAAATCTTACAGGTAAAACTGTTGCAGTTTAGTATTTCATGTATCCTAATCAGGCCAAGACACTCTTAAATCAGAAACAAATGTTCTCTTCGTGCATAAACACTTCTGTCTCAGAAAAACTGCAGCAAATGTGAGATTCAGAGACCACGCCATTTGTATGAACTTATATACCTGTAAAGTCTTAGAGAACTGGAGTAGGGCGAAGAATAGAGAAGCAATTTTTATAACAGGAGAAGATGTTAAAAGTCTAAAGGACCCTATTGAGATAGCTAAGACTATCAGGAAAAGATCCTAACCCTGTTCCCGTTCGGCTTCTGTGTAGTGATCATTATTTCTTTCCTTGAAAATGAACATTCTTGTACAAGTTTTTAAAGATGAAATTACAGACATATTTTCCCCTGAAGATGCCAACTTCATATTTTCATCTAGAGTCTTTTGTGTTGGGCTGGTGTTTTTCTTTTTTTCTCTCAATATTTTCAATATAATTTTTAAAATATTTTACAGTTTATGGTCACATGGGGTTCAGTGAATGTCATTCCTGGCCTCTTTTTGTATGGTAGCCATACAAAATAGCTTACGTGAATCCTAGCATTTCTTAATTCTTTTTGGTGACAGAAGGGGTCCTAAATACATTTGGTACAAGAAGTTGAAGTTTGGATGTTGGAAGCAAGATTAAGGAAACTGGTGTTGAAATATAACACATACATGCAATTTTTCCTCACTGATATGTCAGTGCAGTACAGTGAAGCTGCTCAGGGCAAACGTTTGATAGTCTCCAATTATTACACTGATCCTAGTGGTATAGTAGAGCTTCAGCACTGTAATCCTAAGGTGACCATGTTGTCCTTGAGGAGTCAGGATGAGTTGATGACACCATTCATGTATTGGTGGTTGCTCCAGTGACGTGGGCAGTGACCATTGCTCATTGAGCAGTGACTGAAAAACAGTGAATTGTAACAGCTCCCATCAATGAATAGCTAAATGAATAGACACCTAGAGTGAGAATCATATTACTCAATGTATGCAATAAGTCTCCTTTTGTCATCCATGCCCACCTTGTAATCAATGGACGGCTCACATTGTCCTCAAGTCAAGGGAATTGCACTGTAGAACTGACTGTTTCTCTCAATTTATTACAGAGGAACAGGCTAGCTGTCAGTGTTTATGGTGCAACCAAGTAAATTCACCTGTGAAGTATCTCAGTACTGGTGTTTGCCTTTTGGGTCCGTACTTGTCATCAAGCTCCATCACTATCCACTCTAAGGCATAAAAGCTCTCTTTTCAACTCATATGTTATTTTAGCAGAGGAATGCTCAAAAAGAGCTGTTTAGTTTTACAGTGGAGGAATGTGCTCCTGAAAGCTCTGTTAGGGTCACGTCTTTTACAACAAGAAGGTGTTGGAAACAATTCACATCTTGGAATGTGCTTGTGTGAAAACTAAAAACAATCTGAAATTAAATACAACACAAGACATCCTCTTCTGAATAGTTAATGATTAATCAGAGAAATAAGCAGAAGAAAAAAGTAGTTGTGCCAGAATTAGTGCTTTAACAATAATCAAATATCAGGTACCTCTCTATAAATAAAAACCCACACTAAACCACCCTGTAGAGACACATTAAAAAAAAAAAAAAAAAAAAAAAAAAAAAAAAAAAAAGCAACTACAGCCTTTAAAAGGATCTATTCAGCTATCTGGAACATAGTGATCTCTATAGTTTTTGTGTGACTAAATGTGGAAAAAAGGCACATGTAACAGATAGGAAGTAGAGAAATTATGCATGCCTAAGCTTTTCTTTACCAAAAAGTGCCAGCCAGGGAATGCTTACTTTTCCCATGACTATTAGAAAAATAATACAGATGGATTTTAATTTTCAAAGGAACCTGATTTTCACAAGAAAATTGCTCAACCGTCATTAACATTTAGAATCCTTTAAAATAAACTACAAAAAGTACGAGAATTGCAGAAGCCTGGTCACTTTTAGAAATGAAGCTGTCACAAGTATCATTCAAAAAGTCCAGCAACATACCACCCGAATGTGAAAGACTTGTCTTCATTGAGAAGGAGCTTAAAGATTCTTCAAAGGTTCAATTGTGCTTGAATATCTTTTCAGAGACCACCATGGGCACCATCTGTGTGGTTCACTGCACACAGTAGGCTTTCTTTGTCTTGGGAAGGTTGCAGGCTAGAGTAAAGTAAAAGATAACAGGAAAAAATTATATCTCCATTCAATAAGTAATTCAGTTAATCAGTGTATGAAATCACTGGCACCACATATGTCAGCGAGCAGAAATGACAGCAAGCAGAGAAGCAGAATGGTATTAGCAGAGACTGAATGATCATGGAGGCATGTGACTCATGTAATGTTCAGAATGAGAGCAGTAATTAGAAGCACTGTAATTGAAACATCAAGGTCTTCAGGTCACAGAAACAGTAATTTTTTACATTTTTGGCTCCCAATAATCAAGCTTAATGTTAACCCTATTCATGCAGTACTAAGTTGGAATAGATGTATTGTTGCAATCTCCTAATCATATTGGAAAGAGTAGGTAACAGAAGCTTAAAAGCCATATGGACCAAAAGGGCATCTATCTCAGTATCCA
Organism: Poliocrania exsul; assembly: GCA_035041345.1. NCBI lineage: Eukaryota > Metazoa > Chordata > Aves > Passeriformes > Thamnophilidae > Poliocrania > Poliocrania exsul. The sequence goes on along the minus strand of JAWWLZ010000042.1, from coordinate 40,808,795 downwards.
TCTGGCTCCAATAGTAGCCAATAGTGGATGTCTGTTGAAGGATGAAAGGACATATAGTTCCCCAGAAGAGTGTGGCAACCCCAGACAACCTTCCAGCTTCTGGTCTCCTGTGTTGGAAGCTTTGGGTTTGACCTGCCTCTCACTGATCCTGTCAGGTACCAGACAGCTGCTGCGGCTGCTCAGCTGCTTCTGAAACCATAGAACCATAGAATGATTTGGGTTGGAAGGGACTTTAAAGCTTATATATTTTGAACTCATCTGCCATGGGCAGGAATACCTTCCTCTACACCAGGTTGCTCAAATGCCCATCCAATCTGGCCTTGAACACTTCCAGTGATGGGGCATCCACAATGTCTCTTGGCAATCTGTTCCTGTGCCTCACCACCCTCACAGTAAAGAATCTAAACCTACTTTCTTTCAGTTTAAAACCGTAATGGACTGCAGCAGTTTACAGCATGTCATCCTAAAGTAAACCATTAACAATTTCAGTTTTCTGTAATACATCAGATTGTCTTTTGTGGTAATTCAAAACCAGCTGCCTGAGTAATGCACCCATACCCATGGTTTAGGGTTAGCTGGCAACATGCTGTGGGTTGCCAATGCCCTAGTGTGGAACTTCTTGGCTTCTTTGGGAGCAGCAAGTCTGCTGCTAGCCAAGGGCAGTATTGACATGTTGATATGAGATGCCTTAAAAGAAACCAAGTCACAACAACACAAAAAAACACTGATTTACTACATCATTTTTGATTAATTAGTAGTTCATAATGCTTGGTAAGTGTGGTAGCTCAGCAATATCAACTCTCTGTTACAAACCTAAGAATTAATATCTCATCAGCTATAAACTGGCAAAAGGCCAAAATACTGCTACTGGTTACAGCTATTAATTTTGCCTCACAATATAGTGATGTTGTTATTGGCTTTAGTACACATTTCTGTGAAAAGGGCATTATTTACCGCATGTAACAGTGTCATGTAATTTAAAAGGGATTATATACTAGCAGGATTAAAGAGTCCAGTTAAGTTTTATAAAATAATTTAACACCAAATAAAAATCTGCATTCCTTTGCATTGACAGAAAATGACTCATCAGACTTCATTTTACTTACAGTTTGTGTGAACTGTATGACTTTGTTTTCTTTTTGTTGTCTTTAAAGTATGATATGTTTAATAGAATTAAATGACTTCTGAACTATAACAGTAAAGAAGTTCCATTAAGCATATAACATAAAAAGACCGCAGAAGTATAAAGGTAAATGTTGACCAATTCCCAATGAATTCCCCATTGAAATGTATTTTCCCTTATTCCTCAATAAAATACATATAGAAAAACTTATATATGGATACCTACATATTTTACTAACAAAAGATATTTAGTAACACAATCAAATCTACTAAAAACTTAAGGACAGGCTAATATCATATGTACAAGAAAACAGGAAGCAGAATTTAATTGTGTGCTTAAAAGTGAATCTCTGCCTAAGAGCTTTTAAGGTTAGTGAACCACTCCAAACTGGAATATTTATATTGAGTTGGAAATTAGTATTTGATGTGCGAAATGATAGATGATGATCTTATTTTCTGTTGAAACTGTTATCACAGATATATAAATGATTATATTTTGAGTAGTATTGGAAAACACTCTCTGCCTCAAAAATGTAAGCCAAGATGGAGACAGAATTACAGACAAGTTTATTTTTGTATCATTATTTTCTTCTCTTAGTGTTTTAGCTCACATTTTTAGTTCCTGATTTTCCTTTCCTTCTATTCTTTTAAAATATTTTTTATGTATCTTCTCATAACATTCTAACAAACATTTTTTTTAGCTCTACTATAGTAGAAAAAACAGTTTTTGTCTTTGCATTTCTATACATTTTAAGTTTAAGAATGGTCGGGTGACACTGGAGTACAACTGAAAAAGGAAGTGCTAGTTTAAAATATCAAGTATATTATGAATATTGAAAGAACATATTTATGAAGTATAATATTATACTGTAAAATTATGGAGATCAGATTTTCTGATTATGATCGGAAATCTTATTATTTCTATCTTGGTTTTGAGGTAGTAGGAACAAAATATTGAAAACAGTCACAAAAGATTGTGATTATTTATGAACTACACAAATCTTTGTGCCTTCCCTCTGCCTATATTCAAAAGCAAAAATAAATCAAATGAAGCAAACAACACCATTTCTTCATATTTCTCCTGCTGGTGTAGTTTATGCTATTCAGTATATTATTGGGCAACCTATTCTTAGGTTGAAGGATATTAGAAAAATATAAGAGAGTTCAAATTAATCTTTCAAAATTACTTTGTCTCAACAGCTTGATTGGTTGGTTTTGGAGCTTCCGGAGGTGGGGGGGAATAGCTAGAAATTTCCTTTTCTCTTGTGCTGAGAAAGAGCTTATCTTCCATGTTACCTGAGTAGTGATGCTTGGAATGTGTTAAATAGAAAGCGAAAAATTCTGTTTCTGGAAGTTTCTAAATTAACAGCCAAGTCGAGATGGCCTGACTGACAAATCAAAGAGTATTAATTGTATCAGAAAAAAGAAAAAGTGAAAACACTTGAAAATGCAGCCAGAAAACTTGTTTGCTTTTAAATTCACGGCTGGATGGGATTACATTTTTTCCATTACCTATAAAAGGACCACAAAAGCAATATAGCCCTTTGAGATATAGCTAAATTATTGTACCTAAATACAATGCAATACAATTATCATGGCATGGATCACAAAGTAAGACAGAGGATCTTGACCTACCTTTACATGACTTGGTTGAGGGAAGGGAAGTTCAGTTGAAGCACAGGGACACAGTGCACTGGCCATGGACACAGGCTCGCTTAGCAAACAGCAGTTGCCCAAGATGTGTGTAACTCTGCCTCTTCCAGAAGTCCTCACATCCATAACACAGGATGAAGTGCTTGCTTCCTAATTATTGTTTTGAAAAGTCAGATGGCCAAATTGAACAGCTGACAGACAATTTTCAGTAGAACAAATAAATCAATAAGCTGCACGGCACAAGCAAAAATCAATGAATAATCACTTTAATAAATACAGCTGAACCTTTAAATATTGCTTATGAAATTTAACAAGAAATAAATTCTCTACATCCCACCCCTTACACTGGGATATAAACCTAAAATTCAAGATTTACATTAAAAAACCCAAATTCTACATATCATTACCATATTAAATACAGAAATAATGTCTTTTATTTTTCTTTTAGATTGCTACCCTTTGAAAATTTTGACAAAATTCTTTAAGATAACACAATTATCATGAATCATAATTACAGTGGGCATAAGTTGCTGGCTTCCACTTCTGAAAAATTATGAGAATATATTAAAAGATTGATAAAAGATAAAAGGTTGTGGCTACAATATGCATTTAGCTATTTTAAGCAAAAAATGCTTAGATTTACTTTTGCTGGGTGGTATCCGTTATAGATTTTTCCTCCCTCTGAAAAGATAAAGGAAAAAGAAACTTCTGCCTTCTTTACACTTTGATTTGGTTTGTTTACATTCATTTCCTGAATTGAAACTTAAATTTTCAATCTCTTATGCCTGAATCCAGTCCTGTACAGCTCTTGACTTTGGTGGGATAACACAGAGAAAGGCTGAAAGACTGAGAAGTACTCAGTTTCTTTGACTTGCCTCTTACTAAAACTACCAGTTTTGTTGACAGTTTAGGACAGCCAACAAATGCTTTGATGCTTACTGCATTTATTTTCCTTTGGAATTAATTGGAAGGCCAAAGCCTCTTAAGGGTATTCACTCATATTCATTCCACTAATGCCCCACAGAGAGCCACCATTTTTTAACTCATATTTTACTAAACTAAACAGTAACAGGGGAAGTGGTATCTCAGTCTGTTATCAGTCAGAAACAGATGGGCAAATTGTGGCTGTGATGCAGAATGCATTAAACTGTGGATTAATTTTTTTTTTGAGGATGTTTTCCTTCAAGTTTGTCCAGTTGACTATTTCAGCTGATATTTATGCCTTATCATATAGACTAAAAGGTTTTAGTGACACACACTTTCTGATCAGTTATGTTAATGCAATATTTAGTAAAATGAGACCAAGACTTGTTTTTAAGTAGTAACCAAGTGAAAATGACTGGCAAATACAGATAATTAATAATAATAATAATAATAATAATAATAATAATAATAATAATAATAATAAGGCTGCAAAGCATTGGTTGCTCTGTC
>JAWWLZ010000042.1:40789337-40804486 GCA_035041345.1 Poliocrania exsul | reverse complement strand
TAATAATAATAATAATAATAATAATAATAATAATAATAATAATAATAATAAGGCTGCAAAGCATTGGTTGCTCTGTCTTGTTTTGGAGGGGGCTTCCTAGTGCTTGACAAGATGAGATCAGGCAGGATGTCTGGAGGGAAATTGCATCTTTCCTATGGAACCACAGAGGGGGAAAGGCTGCTCACTCTTATATAGACATTAAAGAGAATGCCGTGGGCAGCAAGGAACAGACAGATTTCAGTGTTACCAGAATGTGCTTCTAAGGACCAGAACAGAGGGGGCATCACTGAGAAAGTCACTGATGTTCACTAAAAAAGTATTCAGGGACTGAGAGCACAGACTGACCTTCAAGAACACAGCTGGCAGAAGCAGAGGGATGTACAAACCTTCCAGCTTTTGTTTTCTTCCCTTATTTCATCTAGCTTTTTACAGAGAAAAATACATGGAATGGTAAAATCTGCACTCTGTGTTGAACATTAAATATCATTAAGACTGTAGCTTGCACCTACTTAATTGAAGAAATACAAACTTGCTCATGTGCACTCTGGCAGTGTGAAATGGTCTAAGTATGAATAGAGAAATCATGTACGTGCAGGGTACTGTTAGCAAAGTAACCTATCTTCTCTTTGCTTGAACATTTTAAAGACAGTCCCTTTTCATCATCTGTGTGTAGAAACTCCTATTAATTTGTACTGTTTGATATCACATTCTGATGATTAATATTAATTTTATATGGCTAGGGGAAAAACATCTTCAGTCTATGCAGTCAAGATAAACATCTTCTGCCATTCTATAAAATTTCCTACAATTTGTGGTCCTGCTGCTTTGTAGAAGAGCACACTGGTTTACCACAGTCCTTTCCTCACCATGTGTCTCCAAATTTCCATTCCCACTTCATACACATGCCACCTTTGCTGCAAGTTCGAGAACAAGATGTGAACTAAAAAGCACTTTGATAAAAGGATAGCAGGGCTATTGAGAAAATGTATAGAGTGTGCTGATTGCCCTTTGGAGTGACAACTATGAAGAAAGAAGGGGAATAGAGCTTGACCTTCCTCAGATGCCAGTATGGGTATTGTCACGGAATTTGCAAGATTCAGTGCTTTTGTGCTCCTGTGATCCAGATGGACCTGACTGGTAGTACCTGAAAGAGGTCAAGGATGTGTTAGGAGCTACGGGGTTGGCTTCCCAGCTGCACATGGTCCCCTGATCACGTGAAACAGCACATAGCAGAGCGTATCGTGCCTCATGATTTAGCAAAGAAGAAAGTCAAGGGTATGGGCTATGCTGAAGAAATTTGTATTAAAAGGTGCTGATGTTTGCTTGGGATTTACATGTTGACATAATGTGGCAAGAGATGTTGCTGGCTTTTCTTATTTGAAATGAAAATTACCTTGTAAAAAGAAATATGCTAACCAGAGTTTTAGTCATATTGATTGAGAGTGAATTATTTTTTCCTCAGACTAGTGTGTCCGCAGATTGCAATTAGAGGGCAAATATCCTCCAACATGTCTGAAAACTGTAGATTCCAAATTTTCTTTAGCAAAGCAAATAATCAAATAACAAAATACAAACTGAGGAAAAGCAAATAAAAGTGTAATTTTCTTTTACTGATGCTAAACCCTGACTCAAAATGTGATTTACTCTCATGTTATTCTAACATTCAGATCAGAGCAAGTTTTGGCAGTGACATAAGGAAGCTGAATGAGATGGGAAGAGTGAATGAAGAGGAGGATGAGTTTAACTGTTAAACAGACTTTAACAAAATGTTGCCTAAAATTCAGGGAAAAAACTTTTTGAGACAATATTAATATAGGAAAAGTAAAGAGCAGTTCTTTAATAAATACTTTCAGGTGCACGGTGCATACAGATGCATATAGTATATAGATATAGGTGCATGTTGCAGCACAGGAGTCATACAAATCTTTTCCACTAACTAATTATCATAATCAAAGATTACATCCAACTCAGGAACTGTGCCACTCCCCAGAACCTCCTTCAGACCTGCCCCTTGGCACACCTCCTTGGAACTGAGTTGGAGGTCTTAAGACCCTCTAGTTCATCCATCATTACCATCTTCATGCCACTTTGCCTTATTGGAGCTTCTCCAAGGTCCCTTGGTCTTCTTTTTTGTTTTGACTATATTATGTCTTTGTTATTGTGTCCTAGTACATGGATCTCAAGCAAGATGCTCTGGCTATTATCTCACCCTTGAGACAGAAACTTAGGAATGTAGCATAGAGGTAGAAACTGTTAGCTATTACTTTAAATGTAAGAATCTTACACACCTATATAAACATCTACAAATATATAAATATATATACATATGTACAAATATATAAAGCCCCAAGGCATCAATAACAGAAGCATAATTATTGATATTCACAGAGGAAAAAAATGATAGATGAATATGCAACTGCATTCAGCAGTGAAATAGTTTCAACTGTTCAAAAAATATCCCATAGTCGTATATGCATATTAAAATAGGCTTACGTAATCTATTACTTCCCATCTACGAACTTGCCATTTTTTTTTCCAAACATTTGGCTTGTCCCACAATCCCTACCTTCTTCTTAAACAAGAAGCTGTAGCAAGCTGCTGCACCGAAAGAGAAATTTGGATGATAGGATCTGAAGCTAAGTTCATGAGCAACAGAGTGCAAGGGCACAAAGTTAAGTTGGTGTCATTATTTCCGACAAAATTGTTGCCTCAGACCTAGATTTTTCAACATGAAATCAAAATTATACTGAAAAAGTAATACTGTCTATAAACATGTTTGGATTCAGTCCATTCCTTTCTCTTAGCAAATTTTACCTTTTAGAGCATAGTTCCAAAAATGAGTTCATCTCAAATCAGAATTTCTCATTGCCTTTCTTGCTGTAGTTATTAGGGCACATGGTATATGCCTCAGCTGCAGAACTAAAAAAATAGATTCTTCGGAATGTGTCAGGCTATTCTCTGAAATCACTGCTGACTTACGCATTTCTGCACCCCTTGAAGTAACTATTTAGTAGTTTGGCTTTTTATTTTTTGATCGATATCTGTTCATGGTTTTTGTTTTAGTAATAGGTCACTAATTGGACATACATTATCTAGAAATTACATGGTAAAGCCATCTGTAATATCTGTAATAGAAAAACTATAAAATTGGTTTGAGTTTCTGAACATTTATAGTCAAACACTCCCTTATTTACATTTTCAGCAGAGGAATACAGAATAGGTTATGCTTTAGACAGTGAAACCTGTAGTTCTGACTGTCAGACTGAACTACTCTGTGATTGTAGGCAACTCACATTTGCTTTGTTGGAACAATGAAAGAAGAAATTCTGAACATTTTTGTAACTCAAAAACATCAAACTGCAGAAATGATAAACATATTTCATGATCACAATTAGATTACAATTTAGATATTGTCTTTAAAATGCTTGACGTATATATTGCATAAATGAGAATGATTTCCCTGTTTAATATATAAGAAAATATGTGCCTTATTTGTACTGATATGTATAGCAGTGACTGATATGTATATGCACTGATTTTTCATACACTTATCTTTCAGAGCTGTAACTCTGTCTGCCTTTGATTGATTACTTTGCTTGTTTCTACTGCTTGTCTCAAACAGAAATGTATAATGAGTAATACCACAGGCTTTGTAATCCTGTGAAAGATTGGGAATGATAGTGCTCACATCAGAGATTATGTAAGTAAATTTGAAGACAAGATATTTCAGTTTAAAAAGGTGTTTTGTTTGATGTGAAATTTTATTCATCTAATTCAGATTAAAACCCCCAAACTTATGGCTTGTATTAATTTAAACTGTTAAAGCTGGTCAAACTGTCTGGGCCTAGCCCTCAATCACTTTCCAGCATCTTCATAGTTTGAAAAGCTCTTAAGTTCAGCATGAGTTACAATTTCTCACTTAACCCTCTCTTAACATCAAATGGGAATGGCATACGGCCCTATTAATTTCATATTTCACATATACCTGATACTCATAAAATGATAATTAATTCTAAGATTTTTAGCCTGTAGAAAACTCATAATCCTTTCATTCTATGATCTGATGAGTATAGCTCCATGACTTTTTTTTTTTCTCTTGTACCTGCAAGGTTAAGTTTATGTCACGAGGACAAAAATGCCACTGTTTCAGGTTTAGGAGCTCAAAACAAAACTTAATTAAAGTTGAATGGAGACTTGTAAAGAAAATATATCATGGAAAGCTAAAGGAAAACTCTATTTTTTAATTATCCTCTGAGGTTATTCTTCAGTTGTTTCCCTTCTCTACCAAGCAAATGTACTTGAAGTGAGTACTGGCATGTTGTAAATTGGCTAGAAGTGGCACACTTTAGGTTGTATATTGGTGTTTGGTTTTCATATTTACAATCATGTCCTTGGCAGGAAAATCTCTCTGAGTAAGAAAAAGGATGCATTGTGTGTGTGTATGAACATGTGTGAACAGAGGAACAGACCACAGCAGCAGACTCACCGCTGGAGGTAGGTGAGTCACAACAATTGCTCCACTTGCCCTTGGTAGTTTGTCTGTAGGTATCATGCCATGGGTAACTGTGGGCATGCTGATGTTCATGTAGATGATGAATCATAGTGCAATATGCAAAGCAGAGTAAAGTCACATGGAAAGAAATTATGCTGCTTCTCCAGTCCAAGGATGCTCTGTCCATGTAAAAGGTAAGCATTTAGGTTATAAGTTTAGCTGTACTCTTACATTATATATTCTTCCTCCTCAGTGAAGACCTTTACAATTCATGGAAGTTTTTTAAGTAAAAGCAGTATTTCATGGTTCTTCAGTGCTTGAAATAGTTTGACGTGGATGTCCAAACAACATTTTTCTTGATCCCAAAATTCTGTTACTAATGGAAAATGCTCATTTTCTGGTAGTACTCTGTACCTGTGTGTATGTAGTAACTGTATAACTGGTTACTAACCTTAGTATTTTAATATGTTTCTTAAAAGTGAAAGTTAAAAAGCAGAATTTCTATAGTCCTTAACCAGTGTCATAACTGGTTTTGACATGTTTTTGTTTTAATTATAGACCTCAGACCTCTCCCTCTCTATAATCCCTCTAAACTTTCAAATTTTATTCTCGTAACATTTTGGACATTGTTTCTCAATACACATTTAGTATCCTGCAGCTAGTAGAAAACGGTGTAAGTAAGCATTTTGATTTGAACTTTTATTAAATTGCACAGACCAAGTTAGAAAAGAGGTTGAACATCAGGGTAGACCTTTGAAAAAAAAAAAAAAGGTGTAATAAGCAGAAAAAAAATGAATGAAAGAGAGGAGGAGGAGACAGGAGGAGCATGCATCCATCTGGTTCTTTACCAGTACTAATAGAATTGTATCAGAAACCAGTTTACTCTTGTTACCAAAATGCACAGCAACAGCCAAACATAAAAAAACCTTCAGTTATGGAAAGGAGAAGCAAAGGGCTAATTTGAATTAATCAGTTAGGAGGGAAAAAATGTAGACAAAAAGCTCTTTCAGACAGGCTAAGACATGCAGAGGAACATGTGATCCTGCCTTGAGCTTTGAATATGATGAAATATTCCTAACAAGATGTTAAAGGAGGTCAACAAAAAAAATCCCCAAACCAAAACCCACAAAGCTAAATTAAATACTAATTTATATGCACTCTAAATTTTTCACAAAATTTTAAAATTTCTGGACTTGATATGAATATTTCACCAAACTATAGCTTTAATTAAATATGTTTTAGCTGACAAATTTTAGTGAATAAGTATCAAGTCCACATTACTGCCTTTGCTGACAGTTCTTCTGCCTCCTCTTTAGAAGACACTATTTCCATGCTCAGTAATATGCAGAGATGTCTTGTATTTTGCCACTTCCATTATAGCAGTGCTTGTCTGGTAACGGATTCAGTTATCTCCCCTTCTCATTGTTATCTGCATGTTCAGCCATAACATAGGAGCTTTTTTCTGCCTCTTCATCTGTTTCAGTATCGGTGGATTTTGACAGAAATGAATATACACACTCTGACTTAAATTTTTACCATCTTTTGGCCAACAAACACTTTTGAAGTAATGATTTTTTTCCATTTTCAGGCTTATTTAGACCTGATTAAAAAAAAAACAAAACAAAAACAACAACCTGTGATTGCTCATGAAGTGTAAGCTTCTCTGATCCTACAATGAACTTTGAAAGGGATGGTTTTCACTTTTCTGTCTGCAGATTAATATCATTTAGTAGTTAGAATTTTTAAACTAATATTTGTAGTTAATTTCTTTTGCTTGCAGGTGTCCTTGTCATGGGGAAATACAGCTGTATGTTTGAAATCACCCAAGCCAAAAAACAGTAACTTTCTGAAGAACACAGGAGAGAAATTCTTTCCCATACTAACTATCAAAGTTTCAAATATTATTTTGGATCTATATTAGCACAAACCAAATTTTCTGAACTTTTCATATGAAAAAATTTCCAGCATTCAAATTTATTTCCCATGTTTTACAATGTAAGGGTGTATATCTAAGGCAAGGTTACATTAAAGATAGGTTATATTTTAAAACTCATTGTTTCATGTTTAGATGAGTTGAGAGCAGAAGTCCATTGTGTGCCATGCTGCATGAGACAATCTTTAGACTTCATACCTAAATATATTACAACATTGTAGAATCCAGAAGTTTGTTAAATGGAAAGTTGATTTTTCACTGAAGACTAATTCTTTTTTAGGTATCATATTACCATTTTTGCTTTTGAGTGGATGTACAGCTATATCCAAAGCAGAAGTACCAGACTATTTTTGGAAAAGGAGGCAAAGGTAAGGGAGATCCTGAATACCTCTCAATCTAATAATGACTTTGAGATGCCAAAGATGTGAACTTTACAGAAACATAGGAATTAATTAATTATCTGGGGCAGTGGTGAGAAAGCAAGTGAGGAAGGTAACTACCTTCCTTGATAGAAGAAAGGGAACCTTGTATTTTTTACCATGACACTGCAGAACGGGTGTACCCTTCTAGTGTCCTGCTTCAGAATCTTGAACCTGGCAGATGAAAATTAAATTCTGGACCACATTTCTAGTTATCTTACCTCTAAAGGATGATATATCCAGTTTGCTGGTGCTTTTCTATGCTTGCAATATTGTCACTCACAGAAGAGAATAAAACTGGGCTCTGAGTAGTATCTGTTTTATTGTAGAGTAAATGTGGAATCAAAAGACAGACAAACACCTTTTCCCAGTGTCTATGCTTCCAAGGTTTGCCCATCTTGTTGTGGATTGCCTTGATTCGTACCAGAGAGCTGTAGCCCTCAGACAGTCCCTCATGGTTTTCTCTTAGCATGTATTTGCAGAAGGGTTTTCCATTTAATAACTCAATGGTCAACTTACAAATAAGAGAGAAGAAAAAATTACTGAATCATACATTAAGAAAATATAGTATATTTAAGTTGATATATAAAATGTTTTCTACTTCCCACACCCTGAATGCTGGACCAATTTTGAATTTAATCTTCATAATAAAAGCAAGCTCAGAAATTTCTGTGTTCAGAAACCTGTGACTTTTAAATAATATATGCATCTGCTTTTAGCTTATTGGACAATTCAGTCATTTAAACAAATGGTTGAGTCATATTTTTCATTTTACTGTCATCATCGTTTTATCTGAAATGTCACAAAAAGTATATTTTGTCCTATAGGATGAGTTGGAGCACTCTTATTGCTATCATCCAAATGATATATTATCCAAAAAATTTGTTTCTCAGATAATAAAGTAAGGAATTTGCAGTATGGAAAAAAAAGGGATATACTTTCTCATCTGTAGAAATGGTAAAAAAATAAAAACTAATCTGTGTCCATATATTAGAGAATCTGAGTGTATGTCACTAAGGTGAAAGGAAAGCAACTTTAAAGTATTCCATAATTCAGAAGCACGGCTCTATTTCAGACTGATAAAAATCATGCTTTAAAGTAACATACATACTTTTAAAACTCATAGCCAGAGGCAAAAAATTATTGTCAGGAGAACAGGGTTATATCCTAAGGTAAACGATTATAATCTATATACCAAAATATGGCAGAGGAATGTACAACTTCACTGCTTGATGCAGACGATTTTATTTCAGATTTCATTTGGCACTAATCTTCATCTTCAATAGCCTTCAGGACAACTTTCTTCTCCTCCACAGGAAAGAAATAAGTAGATAATGAACAATAAATGATATAGTTTATATTTAGTCTAACAAGATGCATAAAGAAAATAATTTCTTCATATTTGCAAGTTATGACAACATTTTAAAATTGAGATTTGTGTAGCCAGAGGACAAATTTTTTGGCTCACAACAGGGAACCTGGCAGGATATCACTCTTTTGATTATATACAACAGACATAATGACGTCCAATATATGCTGTAGAAACTGGCATTAGCCGCTCAATTAAGCCAGGCAACCAAACGAAGCAAATATATTGATTAAGTAGATTTTCCACATGCTGTTTTGCCATCACCCTAGTTTGACCTGTTTTTAAGTAATTCACATGAGAACACACTCTCATAGATGCGGAAAGCATATAGCATTACTACCAAGCACTACTTTATCCTAATGCCCTTTTCAGAAGGCAGTCTCTCCAGGATCCCCAGAGTTACGGCTGGAAAGATGTTCATCCAGAAGACAGAGTTCCAAATTCGATGCTACCCTTGGACTAACTCTTCATTGACCACACTATCAGGCCTGAGTGGTCTCCTGACCATTGAATGTCACTGCACAATTCCTGAAGCAAATCCATACTGTGCTTAGCAACAGCAGCTTGTCAGCCACATCTTTCAAGACAAGCAATGCTGATTTGTGAGAGCTGGTGGATCTGACAGGTGGATATGCATTTGTCTCTCCCTCTTTCCCTCTCTGTGCAATATATGATTTATCAATAGGTGAGTGTATGTCTGTATACACACACACATATACACACACACACAGAGGTATATATATATATGTATATCCACATATATATAAAAAATATATATAGGTGTACATATAGATGAACAGTTTATATATGCAGTTGGTATATGTCAGCTCCAGGAAAAAGAAGCATAATTTCATAAGTATTATCTGATAAAAACACCTATCAGTCAACAAGAGTTTCATTTTGAAGCTGTTTTCATGTTAGTCCATCGTTTGTAGGATGATTGATCTGATTCCTACCAGACTTGCAATAAAAAAACAAGTGATATGACAATAAGTAATATAATCACTATCCATCTAAGTACCACGAAAGTACAGTAATACTCTTTCTTCTCCCATGGTAAAACAAAGACTGTTTGCTAAATTAAAACACTACATGTTAGTTTACTAGCTCATTATTTTTTATAAACTTTAATATGAATCATAGGTGTTTTATTAATACAGAAGCATTTCATAACAATACATATTTATTTAGTCTTAATTTCATCCCATAAACTTCATAATTTTCAAAGATACTACATTTGTAGAAAGATAACCTTTCTTTTGCAAGTAGTCTCAGGAATTTTTTACTAGTGTCTCACCTTATTAATTCAGATGTACTAAGTTTCTTTCATTTTCCCCTTTACCTGATAATCAGTGTAAAAACTATAGCTAACTCTTTCCCACCAGGCACTCTGCACATAATAATCATCCTTTGGCTGGTGTGAGGTACTGACAGCTTTCTCTTTTTTCTTCCTAAAACAAAAGCTGTTTGAGTTTGGGTTTCATAGCCGTGCATGCAAAATAATGTATACAATTTTTCCAAGGGACTTAATAGATTTTGTTTGCAGGAATTCTGCAATTTATAATCCTTCTATATCTCACATCAAAGGAGATGACACAGAAGAGATTAAAGTGTTTTAGCCCAGATATAAGAGAGAATATTCTAAAGAAGAAACCAAACACAACATCTGCACAATCACTGTAAAGAGAAAATAGGAACATCTGTTTGTTTACCTCTGTAATTTTTTAATAAACTTTCTAAATATGCAAAGCTAAAATGGCTGAAATCACCTTTCCTTCCTCTAACCCCATTTTAGTTTTTAATGCCAATGCCTCATGTATAGTACTGTACTACGACTCTAGCCAAATCCAAACTGAATGAACAAAAGAGCTGGCCCAATGAACTTATACAACAGATAACTTGCTCTTTTAAATACAAGGTTAAATTCTCATAATATTCTACTGGTGAAGAAAGTAATTAAGCTAAAATGATGAAAGAGTGTTAAATTATCTATGATTTTTAAAGCTTTGCCTTTAAATTCTTGTTTTCAACAAGTCTCTATGTATTAAATGTCTCTGTCTTGTTACTCTAAGTACTTATCAATGTAGCTTGATATAAAGATAATTAATTGAGTAATTCTAGTGACTGGAAGATTCTCCCAGTTTGCAAAAATCCCCAAATGAACATGTAATTTCTACAGATGAATAAAAATTGAAACACAGCTCATTACACTTACACAAACGTACACACATATGTACATATATATTTGAAGAACAATACTTGGTAAAAGAAATCACTTTTTTCAGCATAGTGCACTCCTGGTCTTTCACTAAATGCTGAACTGAGCTTCTGGTGCTGCTGCTTCTCCACACCCATGAATTGTGCTAATCATCCAGCAAGTGCCATACATGCTTATGCATATGTGAATCTGGCAGCCAAAATTACAAAACACTCACATTACCACCACTAAGCATGTACCAAATCTCATCCTCCCACCCTCTGGCATATTAATAAGCTCATTTGTTTAGCAAGATGCTCTGTTTCTATTAACTTTTTTTTCCAGATTCTGACAGATTTATGAAAAGCTTTTGAAAACACATAATCCTCTGCAAAACAGCTGGAAAAATCTTCAGCTGAATTTAGCAGCATTTATCAGTTCTATTGGGTAATCATGGCTGTAACTCCCTGGCCCCAATCTGAATAAGCATTTGGCATAATTAAAGGCTAAGGTTTATTTCTGTGTAACCTGTTTACTTTTACAGGTAAAATAATAATATTATTTGCATGTCTTTTCACTGGGATCCCTTAGGAAATCAATAATATATTTTCACTTTTATAACAAAATCCATCCTTTTCATTGATTAAACAATGATATCAGCACTACAAACAATGCTTGTTTTTCAGGGTCTTGTGGTCCTCATTTGTCATGTTCAAGTAAGACCATTGCCTTTCAGAGATAAGAGACCAGGAAAATCAGCTTTCTAACTGGTGCTTCCATGTGAATACAGCATTAATTTTATCTTGTGCATATTCACAATAGATTCATTACTTTGGACATACTACTTTCGTGAACAAAACATGTACATGGAAAGAAGCTTTCTGTCCGTTTAATCATATACTTCAGCTAACACAGACATCAAGCTTGCCAATGTTTCTCAATCAGTTACCTCTGGAAATGTTGGTTCCGTGCACTGACTTCCTGGGAGATTTGGCTTAAAGTAAGTCTGATGCACAAAGCAGCAGTGCTTACAAGTACTGTGTCTGTCTTCCCTGAGGCACACATGGCTGTGCTGCTCATTCCTGTCTACTTCTCTTACTCTGGGGAGTTATTACTTGCTAGTTCATACCTGCAGCAAAGTAAAGCTTTTCTCATGTGTACTTAAATGTTTTTTTCAAGGATTGAGAAACTCTAATTGTTACTTACCATGGAAATTTTGCCATTGACTTTATTAAGCACAGGATCAATCACAGCTGTCATAGCCCTGAACCCTGTAAACCAAACATTATTGTAAGAAAGGCACATGTACAGATAAATAAAGTCACAATCTACCGATTAGTCTGTGATTTCAATTCCACAGCAGAATACTCCATACTGCTCTCAGGTATACAGTGGTGTCATAGCTAAAAGAACTGCCCCAAGAAAAAGAACTAACCAAGCAAAGTCTTCCCAAACTCCAAACTCTGGTCTGGCATCCTAGCCCCACAAATTGCACTATCACATCTTCAAATTGCATTAAAGTTTGCTTCTGAGTCACTAGCCCCATAAAGCTGAATATCTCTCATTTTGAAACTTTTAAACACACTGTTAGAATGCCTCTTCACAGTCTAGGTATCATTTCAAAGAAAAGCCTCACCAAAATAATATGAATTCCTTGATAAACCATTTGTCTAGCAGTAAGGCAAATCAGATTAGAGTACTTTGTGAAGAAAACATCCTACAAGAATATCAGTGTAAATATTGCATATTTTGACTTCTGTATGCAGACAATAGTATTTGTTTTCAGGCAAATATGAGTTAATGATTTCTAGCATTTGTAAATGTATATTCAGAAAAACATAATTTGACAAAGTTTTATACCCAAATTGAATCACAACAGTCTTTATAAAATATTCATACTAATATAATACATAGGATGCAAAATAATATCCAGAATCCTAAGTAAATTTTTCTACAGCCTATTATTTTTAAACCAGCATTTTATCTTGTCCAGCAGTAAATTATGTCTTTCTAACATTTTGTCATTTTCAAATCCTTCCTCATCACAAATTCTTATAATATACATTTAGTCAAAGCATACAACTAGTTAGCTTGAATCTCAAGCTCATGTCAAAATATTTCTGCTATAATGAGCCCAGTTTAAGGACTTGGGATCTCACATCTGTACCAATGTAAAAAATGTGGATGAGGAATGGAATTTTTTCAGCTGCCTCAAAATTAGGAGTCTGGATCAAGCTAAGCTTTTGATTTCTTTTCATCTTCTGGACAGAACAGGTATCCACATAACACTCCCCACTAGAGGAACCTAAATAACAATCATATTGGGATGGCTGACACTGTTAGATGAATCTTGTCTTTGGAGTAACTGTGATACACCCATATATGTTTTGCATTTGCTATAGCAAAACCAACCAACCAACCAAAACCCCCCAAACCAAACCAAAATGGAAAAATGCACCTGATTTTCAAGAGTCAGCTAGTGTTTAATATTTGAAGGAATTATTGATTTGTCTAGTTCAAACTAGAGAAAGGCATCATTGCAAATTTGAATTGGTTTAAAATTGTAATTAACATCATAATTAACACTAAACAAAATAACATAATTAAAAAATATACTGGGTATGATTCATTGTAATTCACAAAGCTGAAAAAATTACTAAAATCAGCAGGTTTTTAAATACAAACTCTTTCCGATGTTAGAACATACACTCACATGTTCAGAGTTAATGCAAATGTATCTATTTACATAATAGAAAAATATTTTTCCACTATGTTATTTTTCATTATGTTATTTATATTTTTCCATTGTGTTATTCTGTTTTCCCTTGTGATGGCATGATGTTAAACTGTTAAAGAAATAAATTATTATTCCATAAAGGAATAAAGTATTAAAGCACAAAATAGACCTTTACAACCAGAAGGAAACAGCCATGTGTAAAGCTGCAGCAACTACCTACCTTCATGGAAAAACGCATGATTGAGTAGTTTTATGCTTTTTTCCACTAAAAAACACTTCTAAATTAATCAGTGTTACTACTTAATAATCTGCAGAGTGTAACTTCTAAGAAAACAGTTAAAACAAATAGATAAAATGCAAAATCCAGATCCTTTATGCGTGTATTTAACTTGACTTGAAATCTTCTATCAGTTTAGAGAAAAAAAATTATCTGAATAAACTCTTTATTTTCAATATTGTTCCTGTGGTCCAATGGAAATAATGACATAAAAATAAAATTATCAAACCCAACTTTTGGATAAATAAAATTATTTTGTTGCTAGTTACATAAAAATCTTTGACTAATTAGTAGAATGTAAATCAGTACTTTATTAGTTGGGGTTTTACAACAGGCACTGTTATTAACATTATGTGATGTTTCAGGGGAAACTGAAAGACTAAAAAGTTAAAATTCTTGTTTAAGAGATACATAAGAAATTGATTAAGCCAATAGTAACAGAGATAGGATAAAAAAAAGTGGTGGGGTTTTTTTTGTGTTTTTTTTTTTTTTTTCAAAATTAGCACCACTAAAGACATTAGAAGGACTGGGAATGTGCTGGAAACTGTAAAGTACCTTTGCAGATTAGTAGCAGTAATATATCCTTGTTTCTGCCAAAATAAGAGGAGGTTCCATAGACAGGAGGGGGGAAGCTCATCTCAATAGTAAAATTTGAGGAAGAGATCATCATGAACCAGATAAAAAGCAATGACAGGATGACACATAAGAATGTGTCTACAAGGCAGAATGATTCTTAGACAGGAATAGAATAGATGGGAGAGAATCTGTTGTTCACTGTGACATAGAGAGAGTTGGTTCTTTGTGGTTAGAAATTCAGAATCAAGAGGCCTACCCACCAAGCAGATTCAGACATAATAAAGGTTTAAGATGCTGACTGTGGAATGAAAAGGATTCAAACGCAGAAAAAACATTGACTACTCTTCATGTGCATCCAAATAAATTCCTGATTTCCACTGAAAACCATGAATACATAGGAGACATGGGCAAAATTCATTGAAGTGAGAGGTCATTGAACACAAGAGTGTTACTAGTCCAATAGTCCTCATTGCAGGAATCTGACCACAAATAGAGTTTCAGGACTTTCAAGCGAGACAGCAAAAACTCACTTTGATTATAATTGGTATTTGGGCTTACAACCCTTCAGAAGCAGAGCCCAAAGGCAGCAATTCTCTGGAAATCCAGATCTAGATAACTAGACTGAACAGGAGATTGAAGGGAGATGTCCAACTTCTGGGAGGTATTTGCAGAAAAAGAATTCTTCTCAACAGATGGAGTCAATTCTAAGCATGCAAGTAAGCCCAGGTACCTAGGATCAAAGCTGGTCCCTCAGGATTTAATTTTGTTTTAATCAGAGAGTCTCAGATAACCAGTCTACTTACATTTAACAAAGAAGAAAAAAAAAATTGATAAATGGAGTGGTAAAGGTTACAGAAAATTAATAGTAGGCTAGGAGAAAGGAAAAATATGAACAGCAATGAGTGTCAAAAGCAGAAATCAGGGATATAAGACAGAGGGAGAGTGCCTAATTCAGCTGGGCAATTGAATGAATTCAAGAGAAAATAACATATCTTTACATTAATGCAAAGACCTCTGAAAGTAACATGAAATTTGGCTACTTATGAAGAATTTACAGATAGAGCTAGGTCACGCAGGAAAAAAATTAGGGAAAGAAAAGTGGAATTTGAAGTTAATTTGGCTAATTCAGTTAGGGATAACAAAAAGTCC
>JAWWLZ010000042.1:40745859-40789237 GCA_035041345.1 Poliocrania exsul | reverse complement strand
GAGTTGGACCAAGGGTTGGACTTGATGATCTCAGAGGTCTTTTCCAACCCAATCAATTCTATGATTCTATGATTCTAAATAACTAGAACTGCTGGTGTAATATATGGAAAAGATAAAAATTTAGAGATGATTTGTAGTTCCTGGAAGCTGCTGCTGTAACCTTTAATTAAATCAGAATTGAACATGAATAAAATCCATTTTGGTTGGGGTGGTAGTTGAAAGTTGGCATGTTTCTGTTTGGGTTTTTTTTCTTTTTGGTTGGTTTGTTTGTTAAAATGGCATAGGTCTACTATAAACCCTCAGAACGGAACACTAATATGAAGAAAACAATGTTACTGGCAAGAGAAATATTAATGAAGCCTCTGTAATAAAGATAGAAACTATAAACAGTTAGGAGATAAATATTACTATCAAAAGCAACTATGCCTGAGCATGACACGTGATAGATTTCTTTTATTTACAAGTAAATAATGAAGAAAAATATGTTAATTTATTTTGGGGAATAGTGAGGTCATGAGGGAAATAAACCAGCTAAAGAAGAGCTAGGTGATCACAAGCTACTTCAACTGCATAAATGGAGCGGTTAAGTAATTCTGTGACTAATGTTTTTGGTTTCAGAGAAGCCAAGAGTAAGAAGCCAGGAAACCTATTACAGAAGTTTGTGGACCTACACAAAGAGAAAGTAGAGTCTCCTCAAGTAAAATACACAAAAACTAAGAGAGCTTGCTAGTCCTCAAGCAAAATCGGTGGTGTAATTCTTGGTGGCAAAGGCAGCTTTGCTGATCAAAGTGATTAAAATAGAGCAAACCTCAACAATAAAACTTACATTTCTGTGTAGCTGGAAACAGTTGAGGGAGCAAAAAGCCAAACTATTTCCACTCCAGAATACTAAGAAATACTATGCATGACAATTTTAATTAATATGTTTCTAAGAATTTCCTTAGCAATTTTTGAAAATGAATAAATCAAGTCAAGGATTGCAAATATGTTGAAAATAAATATATTTAAACATAACTCATTTGACCTCAATCATATGCAGATTTTTCTATGAAATTGAAAAAAAAAGTATTCAAAGAAAGAAATAAAAATGAATAAGCTCTGTATGGGTTTACTAAGGATAACTGATGCATGTTAGCTTCATTTTTTTATCTGATAAACTAGTATTTTATTTTCATTATAGGAAACATCTGAAATTTAACATTTGATGTAATATCAGAAATCATATCTTCACTGTTCTTAATGCTTTTCTGTAAACATCTAGCATTTACCACTGCTGAAGACAAATGCTGTTCAGGTGGACCTTTGTTCTAGTCCTACATTTAGGTGGAAACGTGCTACATAGGCATTGTACTGTGTGTGAGCTACTTGCTGTTCCACAGAGACACAATAGATTACCTCAGGGATAACACTTAACTATTACAGTCTCATGCCTTTTAAGACGCAAGCTGGTATCTCTTCATGACGTACATGGCTAATACGCATGAGGACTGTTTTGTATCATCTTTCATTACTTTAAAACCCCTCAGTTTTATACACTGCCAAACCAATAGGACACGAGGATACTCTCTATAAATACATAATGATAAATAAAATAGACAGAAAGTTTAAGAACCTTTTGACACAAGAACAAATGATGATGAATAGGCTGTGAATGTTCAAAGGTTTCAAACCACTACAGGACAGACGTTCTAGAGGAACTTCAACAAGATGTACTGATGAAAACTAAGTAGTTTTAAGGCTGAGCATGACAAATTTAGAGACAAGTTTATACAGGTAGGTTGACTAAGATATCACAGAACTGGATTTGCTAGAGCAAGTTGTCCCTTTCAGTCTCTTAGTGTTGTGAATGAAACACATGTCTTTGTCCTCACTCCCCTGCCTTAACTGATGGCCAACAACTGAATTCTAATGCTATTAGTATTCTATAAGTTTACATATTGTCAGGTTTCCTTTAAGACTGTAATCTATTAAAATAAAATAGTTTCATATCAATTGCTTGTGCCTTTGGACACAAGAATCAAGTTGTGGTTGATTCATAGATGTTTCAGCTTGAGGCATATGAATACAGTGCATTGTAGCACTGATTTCAATGAAACTTCCATGCAAGAGTAAAAACATAGTTTCCAGCCTTGTTAAATACGAAACACCATTTGTAAGACATGGGCAAAATCTAATAACGATTTCATATTATTATGAAATAACCCAGTTTTTAGGCTGCAAGTAGAGACTGATAACTTCTGTAGGCAGTGACGACCAATTACAGACATGAGTGGAGTCTTATGTTTGCCCTTGCTGATTCTGAGATTAAGAAATACGCTTGTATTTCTAAGCCCAGAAGACTGATCAGAGGACATATGTTAAAATATACTGGCAAACTGGTTTGCTCTGAAATCTCACTGAGAAAACCAACACATCCAGAGACATTTTGCAACTTTTCTTTAAACCAGTTTTCTTCAAGTAATATATAGATTAACATAGCCTACGTTATCCTAGATCCATAAATTTTAGAATACATTTGGGGAGACAAGGATTTCATTCTGGCTTATCTCAGTATGAGATTACAAAAAACACCAAAGCATAGAAAAACATTATATTTAAAATAGGTTACCTAACTCAAACATAAAGAACAATTCTGAGTGCCATGTGCAGTTTCAGGAATGAATTGAATATGAAGGCCATTCAGAACTGAGACCTCAAAATAATACTCAAAATGTGACATATTGTTCTACAATTTTCTTTAGATAACTACTCTGCATGTGTTAATAAAATATAAAAAAACCCTGACATTTTATCATTTTATCACTTCATTGAAGACATAGTATAATTCATGAACAGATCACTATGCTCAGCTGTATGTTGAGCAATTATGTGATTCTTATGTGTGTGGCCTAAAATATAATGATTTAAATTAATTTTAAATGTGCTAAAGCTGAGTATGTGACAAAATAAAAGCATCAGACTTCTAGTAAACATTTTATTTTTTGAATGCTGTGTTGCAACACAAATCCACTTCTGATGTAAAGAAATCAAATCAGTAAACTGCTGGCTTCTTACTTTCCAAAGTAGTTACTCTCTTAGCACAGCCCTAGCAATGACACTCATGATTGTGAGTTTGGGGTTTTTTATTCTGTTTTCTGGACCAGAGGATTTTTAGTTTTCCCTATGTCCTGGACAGCCATATAGAATGGTCTGTACAAAAGTGCTTTCATAGAATCACAGAACCAGAGAATGGTTTGGGTTGGAGGGGACCTTAAAGTCCTTGTTCCAACCCCCCTGCCATGAGCAGGGACACCTTCCACATGCCCAGTTTGCTCAAATTCCCATCCAACTTGACCTTGAACACTTTCGGGGATGGGGCTTCCACAGCCTCTCTGGGCAACCTGTTCCAGTGCTTCACCACCTTCACAGTAAAGAATTTCTTTCTATTACCTATTTCAATTTATCCTCTTACAGCTTAAGGCTTTTACCTCTTGCCCTGTCCCTACATATCCTTGTGAAAAGTCCCTCTCTAGCTCCTGTGTAGGCCCCCTTTAGGAACAGGAAGGCTGCCACATGGTCTGCCTGGAGCCTTCTATTCTCCAGGCTGAACAGCCCCTTTCTCAGTCTGTCTTCATAGGAGAGATGCTCCAGCCCTCTGATCATCTTTGTGGCCCTCCTCTGGACTTACTCCAACAGGTCCTTGTCCTTCTTATGCTAGGGACCCCAGAACTGAATGCAGTACTCCAGGTGGGCTCTCATGAGAGCAGAGCAGAGGGGTCAACCTGCTGGTCATGCTGCTTCTGATGCAGGCCAGCATACAGTTGGCCTTTGGGTTGCAAGTGCACATTTCCATGTCATGTCAAGCTTCTCATCCACAAACACCCTCAAGTCCTTCTCCCCAGAGCTAGTCTTGATCTGCTCTCCACCCAGCCTATACTTGTGTTTGGGGTTGCCCCGACCCTGGTGCACGACTTTGCACTTGGCCTTATTGAACTTCATTGGATTTGCACTGGCCCACCTGTCAAACCTGCCAAGATCCCTCTGGATGGCATCTCTCCAGTATGCTGCCCACACTGCACAGCTTGGAGTCATCTGCCAACTTGCTGAGGGTGCACTTGTATCCCACTATACATGTCATTGTCAAAGATGTTTAGCAGTGCCAGCCCCAATACTGACCCCTGAGGGACACCACTCGTCACTGTTTTTCACTTGGACATCAAGTCATATCCACTGAATGGTTCACCCATCAGATCTATGTCTCTCCAGTTTAGAGACCTCGAATGTCATGCAGGACAGTGTCAAATGCTTTGTACAAGTCCACACAGATGGCATCAGTTGCTCTTCCTTCATTGACCACCACTGTAACCTCACCATAGAAGGCTGCCAAATTTGACAGGCACAATTTGCCCTTTCTGAAGTCAGGCTGACCATCATCAATCATCTCCTTATTTTCCATGTGCCTTAGAACAATTTCAAGAAGGATCTGCTCCATGATCTTGCTGGGCATAAAGGTGAGACTGACCAGCCCGTAGTTTCCCATGTCTTCCTTTTTTCCATTTGTAAATATGGGAGTTATGTTTCCGCTATTATAGTCAGTGAGAACTTCACTAAACTGTTTTGACTTTTGAAATATGATGGATAGTGGTTCCCTCAGGACCTGCAGATGCACCCCATCAGGTCTCATGGATTTGTGCACCATCAGGATCCTTTGTTGGTCTCAAACACTCTATAGAAGTGCACACTAACTTGTCTAAATGCATTTAAGTATCTCCCATGGATGGTTTACAATTGAACATCCTATGCTTTTTATTCCTTGCTGTCACAAAAATTAATTCACTATTAATTAAATCTGTAAAAGTCTTTTGGGGATTTCTGAAAATAAACACCCTTCTTTTATCTTAATATTAGATTCAGCTATTTACATGTTATTCTGAGCTGCCATAATTGAAATAATAGTTCTTACTTGTTTCATTTGATCATAAAAGTATGAATTTATTTTAAAAATACATCCCCAACAATTTTCTGGAAAAGGTTTTGTCTTGGATACAACACATCACGAGAGGAAATTCTTTTTAACTCTTGCAGTTTTGAGCTGCTATAATCCTTTTCCTCTAGTCTCAGTGAGTTTTGAGAATCAGAAAGAACTTCCCCGGGTATGATTTTATTCCTATGATTTTATGATAAGCATATAAGTCTCCTGGATTTAAAAGGAGAACATAACTTCGGAGATTCTCATCATGGCTTATATAGTCCAGTCAAACGTGTCCTGTGGGGCACCAGGCAAAGCATCACCAGCCAGTCCAAGAAGGGGATCTTTCCACTCTGCTCGGCACTGGTGTGGCCTCATCTTGAATATTGTGTGCAGTTTTGGTCACCACAATATAGGAAAGATATTAAGCTCTAAGAGAGTGTCCAAAGCAGGATAGTGAACATGGTGAAGGGCCTGGAGCGGAAGCCATATGAGGATTGGCTGAGGTCACTTGGTCTGATCAGCCTGGAGAAGAGGAGCCTGAGAAGAGACCTCATTGCAGTCTACAACTTCTTCGTGAGGGTAAGAGGTGGGGCAGGCACTGATCTCTTTTCTGTGGTAGCCAGTGACCAGACTTGAGGGAATGGCCTGAAGTTGTGTCAGGAGAGGTTCAGGTTGGATATCAGAAAAAGGTTCTTCACCTAGAGGGTGGTTGGGCACTGGAACAGTCTCCCCAGGGAAGTCGCAGCACCAAGTCTGATGGAGCTGAAGAAGCACTTGGATGATACTCTCAGGCATATGGTGTGACTCTTGGGGGATGGTCCTGTGCAGGGCCAGGAGATGGACTTGATGATCCTTGTGGGTCCCTTTCAACTCAGCATATTCTGTAATTCTGTGACAACACATGAAAGCATTTCTTAGTAAACAGTACATTCTGTATTATAAAAAAAACCCCCAAACCCCTATGTTTATGTTTACATCACAGTTTTTATCTATCTGAATAATATTTTGAATGCTAATTCCTTTTTCTCTAAATAAAATACTTATTTAACTTATTCTGCCAAAGAAATAATGGTCCATATACCATTCCATTAATTATACTTAAACTTTCAATTTAGTGAAAATTAAACTTCAAACACACATTTCAAAACCTAACTAGCCATACCCTCAATTTACAGTGTTCCTGTGACTGAGTATTTCAACCTCTACACAGACCCAGTTCTTGAAATGCACTTTGATTTGCCCCAGACTGGGCAGAATAAGGTGTCTAAAATGTCTCCAGAACACAAATACAGGTGCTGCAGTCAGCAAATCCATGCTTACTATGTCCAAGGAAATAATTCATATACCGACCAATAAGGAAAAATCTCCTTCAGAATCCTGACCAGAAGTCATCTACTATAGAACTATGAGCAGCCAGAATGATGCTTTAATAAGGAAGTCACAATGACTTGTCAGTGCTTCTGTGCTGTTCAGCTGAAGTTACTCAATGCGTTCATTATCACAAAATGAGTGAAAATAGGCAACTTACATAAAATGATTTAACTTCTTTTTCATTTTTTTTTACTTAATTCTTCTGCTACTGTTGGAAACAATGTATTTTTCATTTCTTGAATAGACTGCTACAGTTCTTAACCAAATAAACTATTTTTAAAATAAAAATTTTAGGTTGAGAAGGATTCCAGGGATTTAGATTACTGGATCATGAGGCTTTTTGAAAAAAAAAAAATGGAAAAAATAGGAATGGCTGCTTCTTATAAAAAATGTTATAGCTCATAATTACTAGTATCACCCAATTTACAATCCACAATATTCTGAATTGCAATAGCTTAAGCTGAAACTCAGTGCTGAGCTAACACTGAGAGAAAGAGAGAACATTAACAATAGTGACAGATTCAAAAGGAGCAAGACGCAATACTGTCTAATTTCGCATTTAGCCAGCATGTGAAAAGTGTCATTTATATGCACTAAGAATATTAATACTTGTAGTGCAAATGGCTCATTTAACAAGAAAATATCTTTATCAAACTATGCAACAGATTTTATGGGAAGTCTGAATCACTAAACTGTTCTGTCCTGGAAGTTCAAGACCATAAACCTGAGGTATGATTTTTAACCAGTAGTGGTTGCCATTACTTACCATGGTTTCCACTTACCATGGTGTAACAGTTCGTTTTGGATACATGTCCAGAATAAAGGTAATCACAGTCATAAAATACCACAAACAGCATTTATTGCAATACCAACTAGCAAAAGAGAATAAAAAGGATAAAATGCTTAATACTCAATACAAAAGAGAATAAAAAGAATAAAATACTTCAAACTTGATAAAAGGATATAAAAGAATACAAAATAGTTGATGTTTCAGCGGTTACTTTCTATCACTGATGCTCACTTGAGGAGACAGGCCAGGACTACCAGGATTGGCAGAAGCTGGACAGCATCCATGCTTTGCGGGTGTCCCCACGGAGCTAACACAGTCTCTGTGGAAGGATGGGTGTTGCTCAGCTCCCCTGCTCCTGGTGTCTCTATTTATCAGCTATCCATTATACTACGTAGGGCCAGGACGCAGTATAAGGTGATGCCTGAGAGGCAGTCAAACACCGCCTATTAATTACATAAGTGGCAACAGTCTGCACATGCTCACTTGTTGGGCAGTGGTTGTACGATCTCTGCTCACATTATCTTCCTTCCATCATTAGCTTCTTCATCCCCCTGTACAACTTTTGCTATTGTGTTTCCAGGGTATTTCCGTCTATCTTGAGATGTGCAGCCAAGTCAGAGAGGAACACAGCCTTGATAATAGAGAAGATCTAGTGTTATACAGTTACTTTGTACACTACTTTGCCTGGTTTCCCAGCATGTTATAACTACTTTCTCACTCTTCTATGCTCTATTGATAATTTAAATTAAAAGTACTCTCTTTACTTTCATGTTTTTTTCTATAACTTAGCAAGTGACAGGGCCAGACACAGACTAAAACTAAAAATATTTTATTACACTCTAATACACATGGGTTCCATTCAAATTTACAGGTGCATACTGACTCATATTAATTCCTGTTTTGGTATATGCTTGTCTACTTCATTTCAGTTACAAGAATGTTATTTCCTAACTTTCACCTATTACTGAATGGCATATCACCAATCTAAGAAATATAAATAGTTCAGGGCAGAAGAGACTTTTAGAGGACTCAGTACATTGTTAATTAATATTGCAGTTATTCAATAGTTAAAAGAGGTGCAAAAATATTGACAATAAAACTATAAAAGAATGTGTTAGATTTGTTACATATTTGTTATATAGGGGACAAAATGTCCATCACACAGCTGGATAAATACACCATGCGATGGGTGAACAAATGACTCACAGGTCAGGTGCAAAGGGTTATGGTAAATGGGGTAACATCAGGCTGGTGACCAGTCACTAGTAGGGTTCCACAGGACTCTATCTTAGGTCCAGTTCTCTTCAATGTCTTCATAAATGCCTTGGAGGCAGGACTGGAAGGAGTACTAAGTTTGCCAACAACACTTAACTGGGAGGAACTCTTGATTTCCTTGAAGGCAGAGAGGCCCTGCAGAGAGACCTTGACAAATTCGAAAGATGGGCAATCACCCACAATCACCAACCATATAAAGTTTACCACAGACAAGTGCCGGTTTCTGCACCTGGGACAGGGCAACTCTGGATGTTCGTACAGAACTGGGAAATGAGATCCTGGAAAGCAGTGCCATAGGAAGGGACCTGGGGGTTCTGGTGGATGGCAAGTTGAACATGAGTCAGCAGTGCCCTGGCAGCCAGGAGGGCCAACCGTGTCCTGAAGGGCATCAGGCAAGGCATTGCCAGTGGGTCCAGGGAGGGGATTGTCCCACTCTGCTCGACACTGGAGCGGCCTCACATTGCATATTGTGTGCAGTTTTGGGCACCACAATATAAGATACTAAGCTATTAGAGAGCATCCAGAGGAGGACTACAAAGGTGGTGAAGGCTCTGGAGGGGAAGGCATATGAGGAGCAGCTTGACTAGTTCAGCCTGGAGAAGAGGATACTAAGGGGAGACCTCATTGTGGTCTACAGCTTCCTCATGAGGGGAAGTTGGGGTGCACATACTGAGCTCTTCTTGCCAGTGACTAGTGATAGCACTCAAGGGACTGGAATGAACCTGTGTCAGGGGAGATTTAGGCTGGGTATTAGGAAAACAGTCTTCACCCAGAGGGTGGTTGGACACTGGAACAGGCTCCCCAGGGAAGTGGTCAGAGCACCAAGCCTGACAGAGTTCAAGAAGCATTTGGATCACGCTCTCAGAAACAGGTTATGATTTTTGGGGGTTGTCTTGCGCAGAACCAGGAATTGGACTTCAATGACCCTTATGGATCTCTTCCAATGCAGAGTATTTAAAACTTCTACGCAAGTGCCAAGATAGCAAAACCTTGCAGAAAAATAAAATTGGTATAGCTGCTTTTCTTCCACTTGTTTTCTCTGCTTATGCATTTTTGTCTCTGAACTTTTGACAAGGTAGTGGTTTTGTACATCAGCATTTCCGCTTTTCTTTAGGATAATGTTTTTTTTTCATGCTGCATTTCTTACTTTCCACTTAGATTTTTTTCTGTGTCCTCAAAAAGCACAGATACACAGAGAATCTGACCAGTAAATGAGGCTTTCTTTCTTTGTGTGCAGGCCTGTAATTCAGACTTGTATATATGTATGTATGGCCAAACTTCATGAACGAAGATTTGGGGAGGGCTCTCCCCAAGGTGGGTGTGCCCTTCCAGCCTGCGCAGTGGATTTTTTAGGTGAGGCACAGCGTGAACAGAACTGGCCCACTGTTTAAGTCCTAAGGTCCATCTGCCACGACCGAGCGAGCTTGGGCAGTGACAGGGAAGTCCTCGGGACTGTCTACAGCACCCAGTACTGACCGGGGCTGACCTGGCTTAGCATCCAAGATCTGATGGGATCAGTTGGCAGGGAGGCATTGAACCGCTAGGGGATGGTGGTTCCTACTGAGACTCAAACTCAGAACCTTGGGATTCAGAGTCCAGAGTGCTCTCTATTACACCATGGGACCGCCCCAGCTCAGATTTAAGCTCATCAATAATGGTATACAGAATTTAAAGGGATCTAGAAACCACCTTCTCCCATTTCAATTAACTATATGGTCATCTGATAACATTACTAGTTAATTTAGTAAATAAAAGTATCACTCATGATCTGCCAAAAGAGAGCATAAATCCTTCCTCTTCTAAGTGTAAAAGAAGTTTAACTCAGAAGTAGAAACTCACTCAAGTTAAGTTCAATTTTCTGAGTTGCAAACAATATTCAATCACTAAGTGCAAAATCTATTGCTTACAAGACTGTTTATACACATAATTGAAATACAATGTGGAAATTATGAGTTAGGTGTACTAGCAACAATAATGAGAAATGCATAATGCTATGACGAATTACTTTTGTAATGAAGCAGATATGAAACTAAGCCTGTATCACAGGTTTCTCAGTAAATATGAAGGAAATACAAATCAGCTAGGCAGACTATCTTCCTTACCCTTTGAAGGAAAATGTCTCCTTGATTCACAGGGTGTAATAAGGTTCTGTATTTTTATTCAGCATGTGTTAGGATTGGAGCTGTTGTAATAATTGCTCATAGTGAACATTAAAACCAGTTCACCCTCCATTT
This sequence comes from Poliocrania exsul, assembly GCA_035041345.1. Lineage (NCBI taxonomy): Eukaryota > Metazoa > Chordata > Aves > Passeriformes > Thamnophilidae > Poliocrania > Poliocrania exsul. Next base: position 40,778,616 of record JAWWLZ010000042.1, on the reverse strand, counting down.
CATGGTGCCTATCTTCACCAAAGCCAACATGCCTCTCCCATCTGGGTGCAGGACCTTTGAACACCTCACTTCCTCATCTTTACTACAAGCCTTCCTTTCTAGCTGCGATCCATTTGCCTTTTTTGTTTGTTTTTCCCAAAGAAAAATGCAAACAAAGAAAAAACTGACATAAGGGCAGTGACAGACTTCATGACACTATGTTTAGGCGGGTGTTGAAGTGAAACATCACCTTCATGTGACTTCAGCAACTCTAAGAGTCTGGGCTACAACACCTGTGCACCATCATCACGGAGATGGTCGATGCTTTCCATCCTCCTCAGCCCTCTCTTCACCGTTTCTCTCTACCCCTTCAGTCTCCAGGCTCGCTCCCCCTGTCCGCTGTGATCACAGCACCAAGGCTGCCAGAGTTCAAGAAGCATTTGGACAATGCACTCAGGCACATGGTGTGACTGCTGGGGATGGTCCTGTGCAGGGCCAGGAGTTGAATTCGATGATCCTTGTGAGCCCCTTTCAGCTCGACGTACTCTGTGTCCCTCCGAGCCGCTTCCTGGTCTCCAGCCCGCAGGTGTGCTCACTGAGGCCGCCCCCTGCACCTGGTCCACCCCTCTTCCTTCCTCGGACCGACACACTTGGTGTCCACTCAAACCCTTCTTTTGGAAAACCTCCGTGTTCCCCAAGGAAGCTCCCATCTGTGTCCTTCCTGCCTCCCGCCTCCAGGCCCCCCCGGAGGCCACCCCCGCCCGTATCCCGCTATGCCGCCACCAGAAAGCCCAGGGCGTGCCGCTCGCAGCCCGTGTGAGCTGGGGCCGTCATATGTCCGGCCGGGGTCGAAGGCGGCAGGATATGGCGATGAGAATGGAGATAAGCACCACGGTGCTTAAGCGTGGCCGCGGGGATTTTGGCGCGGCTCCGCAGATAGCGCCTCCTTCCCCTTCTCCTCCCGCGTCTACCTTCTCCTCGCCCGCCCCCGGCGGAGGAGATGCTGCTGCAGGCGGGAGGAGTGAGCGCTCCTCCCTGCGTCAGGAGGTGCGGCTCCCCCGCCCCGGCGCTGCCCTCCCCCTTTCTCTCCCCCCGCCGCTTTTATGTCTGTCTTTAAACGCCGCCGCAACGAGGGCTGGGCACATGTGCTTGCCGCCGCCTGTCCGCCGCTGAGCCCCGCGCCCGCACGGCCCCTCTCGCCATCCGCACCCGCGGGGGCACCCGGCCCTCCCTTTCCGCAGCTGACGCCCGGCGGGCGGAGGTAAGGCACGGCACGGCATGGCATGGCACGGCATGGCATGGCATGGCACGGCATGGCATGGCACGGCGCGGCGCGGCGGCGAGCGCTGCCCGTGGGTGTGCGGGGCGGACGGTCGCCGTGGAGGGGCGGCCCGCGGTTTCCCAGCCCTGCCGTGCAGCTGCGGCCGTGGGGGGAGCGTGGCCGCCCCGCCGGCCTCGCGTGTGCCGCCGGGCGGGAAGGGGCAGGATGTGCGGGGGGTTCCTTTCCGCCCGCTGTCCGCCTGCCTGCGGGGCGCAGCGGGATCCCGCCAGCCCACCCGGGAGGTTGCCTTCGCCCCGACGCCAGCCTCTCGCTGCTGGGGGGAGAAGCAGCCCCTCGGGAGACAATAGCGAGCACCCGCTGGAAGCCGTCCATGTGTTTTAACTCGGCGGTAGGTTAAAAGGATGTACTGGGTTGTCTTACTTATTGTTATTATTGTTACTGAGAAGGGCGAAGAATTTACATCCTTTTCCTAACGCGAGTGAAAGAAATTTCATTCATCTCCCGCGTGTTGCGTAAAACACCTCGAATGCATGTGTAGCGCGTGTCTCGGGAGGAGCGGGGGGGGCGAGCGCTGCCTCTGTCCCGGGAGCACCGCGGGGATGCGCCTCCCCGCTCGGGCAGAGCAGGGCGAGCCCCGCCGTGCCAGGCGGTGGCGGAACCGGGCACCGCCGGGAGCTGCCCACGGGCGCCCATTGCCGCCCTGTGCCGGGGGCTCGGGCCGGGCTCAGGCGCTGCATTGTTGCCGCGGAGCGTGGGCGTCGCCCGGCGGAGCCGCGCAGAGCCTCCCACCGCAGCGAAGGCGGGGGCAGCCCCGGCGGCCGGGGGGCCGGTGCGCCCCGGTGTCAGCCATGTTTGGGTGGGTATGGTAATGAGGACCTTCTCCCTATCTTTGTCCCTCTTGGATGTATTTTCTGTTCAGGATTTTGATGGTTGCAGCCCGCAGTGTACTACGGCATATCCACTGGGTGAATTCAGAACTACAGTTTTCTCTTACTCTTTTTGTCTTCGATTTGCTTATTGATCTTGTTTTCTTATTTCCTATGCCCATGTTGGCTGGTTTTGTTCTGATTTTGCTAGTATTACAGCAAACTGGAATTTCTTGACAAGAAGAATTTTGTTCCTTTTGTTGTGGAAACATATGAGATGATTGAAATATAGCTGCACAGTCACACTGACCTGCCCCATGAGGGATTGTGATGGGATTTGATCTCCTTAAGTAAATTGCACTTTGTTTGGTCTGTAAAATACTATATCCGCCATTTTATTTTCCATGTGGTATTTCTAGATAACAAGCTCACTGCTGTAGTGTTGATTTCTAAGACAAGCCCAATAATTTTTCAGTAGTATGTCACCATCAGTGTGTTGCTGTGACGTACCATAGGACAGGGATCCAATTCTGTTTCCCCTTCCAAAGAAAAGCTGAAGTAAAGATTTTGTTATCTGATATCATGTACATGTACAGTGGATGTGTTATGCAGCCAGCTTACTCCATTTGATTAAAAAAAGTCATGACAGCATACTCAGTTTCTTTCTGTTTAGCAGTCCATTTCTCATTATCAGCATCACATTAAAAAGGAAACTGTAAAAAATACCTAGGAAAGATTGCTTAATTTTGTTTTGGCTAGTACAGATTTTCATTTACACATAGACTGTATTAAGATAAAGATAGAATTACAGCCTGCATTTAGTGCATATCAGGCACTCCCTTTGGGCTCTGCTCTGCACGTCAGACTCAAGAACAAAAAATCCTATTGGTTTTGATCTGTGCATGAAAAACCAAACCATTTCATAGCTGTTGAGATGTGTCACTAGTAGTGAAACTGAGTATGCGAAACTGCCAAGACGTCTTGAAACTAGTTTTACAGCATAAGCCAATTCCTGTTGACCTTTCATGTCTTGTCCTTCTTACAGGGTTTTGTTCTTTTCACAGTGCAAAAGCCTGTATGTCTAAAACTTTCAAAATGATAAATTTGACAGAAAATAAAAAAACCCTCAAAGGTTATTCAGAAGCACAATCTACTAATTACACCATTCCTTTTGATACAGATTGCATTGTTAAAATCTACTGGAGTAGTTGCTGCTCAGGTGGTATGGAATTACATCACTTGAGAAGTATTTGTGGTAGGAATCTTTTTGGGAAGACTTTTTTTTTTTTCAGAAATTTTCTCGAGTACAACCAGAAGTTTACACAACACTAAGGACATGTTCACTTTTATGCTCTACTACTTTCCTTTGTGCTGACTGTTTCACTCCTATCAAGGAATAATGTTCTTAATTAAAAGACAAAATACCTGTTGATTTGAGAAGAACAGTTTTTAGTACTACATTTTATAGATCAGCATAGTAGTGGTAGCAGCTTTTCCATGTGACTTTAAAGATCTCTGAATTCTTAGTTGCGGAATAACTTTGACATAGCAGTGAGTGGCATCTTAAAACTTGAGCAACTCCCTTCTTCCTTGAAAATTGATTCAAAGTAACCTTGTTATTACTTGGAAAATGTTCTAAAATAATTTAGGAAAAAAGGTATCTTTGACAAATGACAAGCAAGTGCTATTATGTGGAAGAGCTGGAAGCACAAAACCCCATACTAAGTAGTGTGAAAGCCCAATGGTTACTGCCAGAATGGTTGCTTTAGGCCATGTCAGTAAGTCTACCCTGAAACAGAGCCCTGTGTTCTTTATCCTTCACTCTTAAGGCTAGGGATTCTTCATTTTTATGGGAGAAAGTGAAGAAAAAGGTGGTGTAATGCCGTGGACAACAGTGCCTTGAGTCCTCGTGCCAGTAGTCTGTTTCCCAATTTGGGAAAATAGTTTTTTGCTGCTGGCAAATATTTTTGCATTTGAATTGTCAGAAATGTGTACTCCAGTGTTAATGATTCAGCATGCTCTCCTTAAGCCAAAATGGAGAAGGGATAGAAGCTCCAAAAGGACATTTGCAGTGTTTGATTTTCTGTAGTGGAATTGGTATTAATACATTTCTTTTTGAAGACATAAGGATTTATGGTAACATAACTTGAAAGCATGATTCATAAGATTTCTGCTAACTCATCTATGATCAGTTCAGCTTTTTTGCTATGCATAAAAAGCAGAGGAAGAAGTAATGACATAAATTCTTCCAAGGACTGCTTGATTTACTTACTGAACCATTCTAAAGTACAGAGAACAGACAATTAGAGCCTCTGTTGCAACTATGTATCTGGCAATGTCAAACTTTCAGTACTTGATATTACAACTTAAATAACTTTAGTACTTTAATGAAGTATTAAATATACTGTTATATCCTCTCACTAATAAAATTGTATAATAAACCCATGGTCCTCTTTTGTCTTATATGGTGAACTTAGAAAATGGAGGTTTTGTTTCAAGTTGCCAGTAGTTACACCTTTTGAGTTTGACCAACCAGGGGTAGAATTTTTTTTCATAATTGCTGAGATTACTCAGTTTCTACTGAAGGAGTGGTAACTACTGAATTTGTTCCTTCAATAAAGTACATGTAAGAAAAAACTGCAGAATAAGTGATACATTTTCTCCATTTGAATAGGAGTTTACAGTTAGCTCATCCTGTAAGTCTGTGAAGTATTTCAGTGAGGTTGATTTGTGAGAAGGAAATACTGAGAAGTCTGTGAAAGCAAGTGAGAAACTAGTAAGGCCAGTAAATTCTTTAGAGATTATGTTCAATGAAAGGAACAAATTGACATTTAAGAGCTCTAGGTTGTAATAGTCTCTCTGTAAATATTTCTGTTGGGCCAGTGATTTAAAAGTAGTCATACAAGCTGTTAAGACCAAGTCTATTGATAATGAACAATTCTGAGAAAGAAATTCTGCTGTTTTCCTCAAATCATTGTGTTTGTCTTATAATAGTAGAAAGTATTCTTCTGCAACTAAAATTCAGGGCAACTAATCTGGTCCGAATTTGAGTCTGTACGGGGTCTTAATGTAAGATAAAGCCAAGAAGAACATTTTGCAGGAACTAAGTACAAATTTCCCAGAAATATGAAACAGATGCAATGTCACTGTAGTCTGTATAACTACCTGTATCTGCTGCAGATATGAATTTAGTCTTGCATTTTTAAATATTTTTGCTATAGTATAAATGATTTCATTGTATAGAAAACAGAATAAAAAGCATTCACTTTTGCTAATGCTTTCAAGTCTCCTGTAGCCCACAGAGCTCTTTTTTTATGATGTCATGTGTGTGTAACGTAAATGTCTCTCCATTCTTCAGTGATGTTTTCCGAGACATTTTAATGCACGTTTGTGTAAAATATAATTATCTTTAATTATGATTGACTTAAGCACCTATCAAATCTCTATCTATTACTGACAGTCGGTATTAAACTAGGTAGGGCAAAATGCTAGATCATGCAGTTTGTGCTGAAGAGCAGCATAATGGCTGCTTCAGTAGATAGATAAAAATGGGCTTGGCTAGGCAGAAAGGCTATGGTGCATATTCCTATTTCCGCCAAAGAACACAATGCTGCATTGCAGCAGTAATTCAGTCTGTCCAATGAGTACTGTAACACAGTGTAACTTTTGCTAAAATAATTATCTGTACATAGATTCCCCCAGCGATAGCCATTCTTCGCAGTCACAGTAAGCCCATGAAACATGGTTTGCTCCTTCAGTCTTCTTCCTCTCTCTCTCACTCAAATGTACTGGTTATTAACTATTCCTCCTATGCTGTCTCTGCCAGTGACCAGATTCTTTTCTGCAGCCTCACATCAGTCCCTTGCTCCTAAAACTTTGAATTTTGTTTTTCGATATTGGTTGTTCCGATCAAGCTTTCATCTTCCTAGCTCACAGACTCATATTTAAAATGCATTTCGTAGGTTTCCTTTTGGTGCAAAGGCCCTTCTTATTCGTCTTTGCATATAATTCTGCTCCAGTGATTTTTTACAGACTGAAACCTTTAGCATGAATATCAGTAGAGGCCTTCTATGAATGTATGCCATAGTGAGAATCCTGCCTTTCAGTTCTGTGTCCTCTGCTGAATCGTATTGGTTTCTTCATTGGGAGTCAAGGTGAAGATTTGGTGAACAGGAATGTAAGATGTAAGCTTTTGGGACTGGACTGGTACACTGCACTGTCACAATCTGCTTTCGAAGCCGAGATTATAGTAGTGTGAATTGGCTGCAGCTTTTTATTGCATTTTGCTAACCTTCACAGTAGCATGTTGGTATGTTATCTGCTTCATCAGCGAAGAACACAGAGCTCTGAAGAACAGAATGTTGATCTCTTTAATGGCAACTATTGAACTTAAAAAGCTATCCATTCTTTCCTTGCACTGTTTCTTTGTTTGTGGTTTTTTTTTTTAGTTTGTTTGGTTTAATTTGGTTTTCTTTTTGTTTTATGATGTGACAGTAGCCTTCTAGAAAGTTATCTTCCGTCTGGACTTTCTTGCTAGTCTTATGAGGTATGAACAAGTGATTTTAATTTTCCTCCCTTTCGTTCCTTTCCTTGATGATTTAAACAGTTACTGATCACTGAAGATTAGAGGATTAGTTGTAATGAATTAAAAATTAAATGTAGAGAATTTTTCTGAATTGTTGTGTTTTCATTAGATGTAAAAATAAGATGATAAAACTTAAAAGTGCACTGTGTTAGAAAATAATGGAGGGGTTTGGGGGCTTTCCCTTTAGAGGAAGTGATTGTTTTAAAAAGGAGAACAATGTAAAAATGATTGTGTTGTAATTTGTGTCAGAAAGACATTGCTATAAGTTCTTTAATATTTACTTATCTATTGCAATAGTATTGTTGGATGTTTTAAACATGAAATTGCCTGACAAATAGCTTTTTATAGAGGCTTGTGCTGTAATTGCAAGAACATGGAGCAGTTGTACTCATACTTTCAAATCTGTAAATGAGATTCTTGTGCCTGTTTTTCTGTACATGTTGGGAAAATCTCCAGCCTCGTAACTTTTTTTTTTACTGATATTACACAGCTGAGAGAACCAGAAGTACAGTGTTCTTCAGTAGGTGTCTGTTGATTGATTAGCATGCAGGCCTATCTGATAGAGATGCATCAAACATAAGATGCATCAAGCCCAACATAAGATGTGCTACTAGTTATGGTGAAGAGAAGCAGACAGTGTTGGACAGAACCAGCACAACCCTCTTACTACACATTCCGTACAAGGAAGATGGTGAGAAAAGGGCATGCAGCAAAGTTTTTCAATGCGTCTTTTGGTGCTTTGAGTAATGAAGTACCTTTGGGTCTTACTGCAAACGCTTGCAGTTTGGTCAGTGGAGGTTTTACAAGATCCTATCTCCCTGTGCCAGCATTTCTGAATGCGGACCTGAAGCTGAAGTAAAAATTCTATAGCAGATCTCCCAGGGAGCTAATTTGGGTCTGAATTCCTTGTTGCAAGGGATTATTGCTGCTTACTCTGCTAGTAATGTGGCACTCTAATCAGGTTACTTTACTTCTGCATGCTGATACATTAAAGCTTGATTCTTCTTCCATAGGAGAAAATAATAAAATTCCCACTGTGTTCTGAGAGAGAAAGTCTGATGACTGGCTCTGTTTTATCTTTCAGTATGAGAAAGAAATATATTTTAAAATATCAAGGGCAATACTAGTAATTCATAACCAAAATCTAGCTCATATGTTTGATTTAGTAACTTTTTTTCCAAAAAATTGTTTATGCTAACTCAGATTATTAGCTGGTGTTATTTCAGTGACAGAATAATTTTGTAAATGTTCTTCTAACTGAACCATGTACTGTTAATCGATTTCCATTCTGTTAAATTCCCTCAAACAATACAGACACTTGTCAGTTTAAGAGTAATTTTAGATTTTTTTATAAATGGAATTTTACATGAGAAAATTCCATCCTTATTTGCTCAATTCAGTTGTGGAAAAATCCAGAGAAATATATTCTCCAGTAAATGTGATAATAAAAATTTCCCTTCAGTGTTTTCATGTGACAGGTGACATCATTTGAGTCATGAAAAAGGATGAGAGACTGCCTGGAAACCAGAACTACATAATTTGATCAAATTCCAAGATCTAAATCCAAGACAGAAAAAAATCCAACCTATAAACAAACAGCTTTAATAAGGCTAAATTATATTTTAGACATTTTACTTTTAATTTAAGGTGGTGGTAATAGCACAGTAATGTTTTAAAATACCTGACAAGATTCAGGACTTGAATTCCTAATAAAATGATACTTAGTTTTGTAAATCCTTGGTATAATGGTGATTTGTTATGTAGATTTTTAAAATGATACGCAGGAGAAACTATCCATCACATAATGCTGTGTTTATTGCACAAGGCAGTGTAGAAGGTAACTAGTAATGGAACTAACTGAAGAAGGTGTTTAACAGAATTTGGTGTGATAAATCCTATTTTGATGCTGATGAAGAACTTCAATTCAATACTGGACTACATCCAAATGATGTGGGAACTTAAAATAGCATTTTATATATTAAAATGCTCAAGTTCAGTACTGTGATATGGGGGGGAAAAAAAAGAACGAAAGCTTGTTCAGTGGTTTGTGTTTAGCTAAACTGTGCTGGTAAGTAACCTTACCAAGTTTCTCCCTATTCTGTCTTCACTTGGGAGTATTCATATTTAGACCTAGCCCAAGCTGAGTAGTTTGATATTGGCCTTCTGTGTGGTTTGATTTGGATCAAAGAGAGAGGCTTATGTGCGTGTCACTGACTGTGTTGTGGGAGTGCCAAGTACAGAATGGCAGGCTCCTTGCAAACCACCTGGGGCCACACTGCAAACATTTGTACCTGATGGTAGCATCTGGTGAGGTAGAACTTCTTGTTTAATGTAGTACCAATTCCTTTAATACAGAGAACAAGTTGTTAAATCTGACAATTGGAGAGTGCCTTTGGATTTGTGATGTGTCCTGAAAGACTGTCCTGCATCCCCGGTGCAGTCTGGCCATTATTGACATGTTCCATTAGAAAAGCATTATTGTTAGAACCATGCACCATTCTGCTGAGCCTGCCCCTCACATTTTTTCAAGCCCTGCAAATATTGCAGGTCTATACAGTGGTAGTTCTATGGATGACATCCTGATTAATGGAATGTTAATTAAGGGGGAATTAATATGGTTCTGTGCTGTGAGTAAAAGTATCAAGCCCAGTTCATCTGGAAGTGTAGCAATACAATGTTTAATGCATGACAGGATAGAAAGATGCAATTTCTGTTGGAATTGACTCAACTGTGAGAGCTCCAGGTAAATCATATTGCTGCCCTGCAAGTTTCTGAATCTAAAATAATTAATGCAGATAGGACCTTTTAAAACATTTCAGAAAATAGTGATGGGTGGCTTGTGCCTTTCTGACTGAAAATCTCTTGTTTATTACAACTAGAGAAGGATTTCAGACCTAGACAACAAATACTGACTTACTTTCACATGTGCAGCCGTTATATTGAATACAGAGAGAAAATTGTTTCATTGTAAAGTAATCCCTGAACATATTACTAATTACTAGAATTGAGAAGTTGCTCTAATTTACATCAGTGGAACAAAACAAGACAAAAAAATTCAAAATATTACTAATTAGCATTTGAAGTACCAGATTCTGTCACTTACAGTACAAAGCTCCATTAGGACTGCTTAAATGCTTCAACTTAATGTGTTACTGGTGTTTGCATTTGGTCAGAACTAAATACCACTGAATCATATATAAACTAGAAGAGAGTGCAGTCCTTTGAAGACTTTGAAATGCAAGAGACAGAACAGATAAAAAGAGGTCTGAACAGACATTCATTTAGCCCTGATATGCAGGATACAGTATTAGGATTTCGCTATTGTCTGAACAACTCTTTCCTCATCTGTTTTGTGAGTAGCTCATAGGCTTATTTTTTTGTTTGAAGAACCTGTATCAGTCAAACCAAAGCCTGATACTAGTTCCACTACATGTCAGAAGGAACGTTTATAGAACCCTGAACCCTTCAGTGACATTGGTGAACATGAAGCAGATCACAAGCCAGGTAGGCTCTACTGTGCTTAAAAAATTTGGGCTGATTGCCAGAGCTGGAGTTGCTGAGAGGAGGCAGTAACAGAAGGGGAAGGGAGAAGACAGTGATGGGAGCCTAAGGAATCAGTGAAAAAAGGTTACAATGGAGAGTTCAGTAGGCAACTGGAGTGAAATTCAACTTCCGCATCCTTAAAAATTATTGGAAAATATAACTGCTCTGTTGACTAAGAAGCTAGTGATAGTATTTGTGGTGGTAGAGGTTTTATTTCTGTTGCTATGAAGTCTCATCTTGGTAAGCTGTGGGCTGGGTTCCAGTGGCTTAGCATCTTTCCTTTGAGTCTGTCATGGAAGCAGTCATGAAGTACTTGATCTCTCAATTACTGTGCGAACAGTACCTTGCAGATCTCTACTGCCTGGGAGTTTGTCAGGACATGATACAGCCTTTGTCCTATAGACCAGATGTTAGAGCAAGTCCATAAGCAAAATCTGAAAGGTCTGATGTTTCCTGGAGTAATTTCTGATTCTCAGCAGTTAGCAGTTCTTGATTAGACTTCTTGTGTATACTCTCTTTATAGCTTTCATGAAGCTTAACACCTAATTTAAATCCCTTTTAAGACTCTTAATTGTGCAGATGGCTTTGCACGTACTAGTTTTATCCCATGTGATTAGTGAAGAATTTATGGTTACCTTCAGGAGGGCAGCTGCAAGCAAGTCTGTCTCTCTTTAAATGATTCATTTGTGTTTAAGAAAAACACATACTCAAATGTGGGCCTTTTTGTCTCTGTACATACAAGTTTGAAACAGTGGGCTTTTTAAATGGATTTGGTTATGGCTATTCAGATATTTCAGATAGTTTCTTAGAAATAGGAAATAATTAAAAATATCTAAAGCATCAAAGCTCATAAGAGATGAACATCTGTCCTTTGAAACTGTGGTTGTAAATATATATTCCTTCATGAAGAATAACAGGAAAATAAGTCACCCTTGCTTTTGAAGTACTAGGTGCATACTATATATCAAATTTTAATTGCTGCATGACTTTCTGAAATGGTCTGCAAAACAGCCTAATTTGGTTAAAATATACGTTTAATAAATTCAAGTGCAGCTGTTAAGTCAGGAAGTAATGGAACTGGGCTCCTAAATTTTATGTAAAGTGCATACCCCATTATGTCTGATAAGAAGAATCTTGTTATGTTATCAAAATACCAGCAATTAGCATATAGTTCTTGAGGAACTAGACTAAAACCCTCAACAAGTGAATAAAAAGTATTCTATATAAATATTTGACACCAATCATTAGACTTATTCCCTACAATTTGGAAGTGGTTTAACATCCCTTTCTTCTTTTTTCTCCTCTTGTCAGATCAATAAGCAGAAATGGGTAAAACAAAGCACATGACTTCGAAATTAAGTTTCTTCTGCATAGTAGTATAATATCCTTTTTTATTTTTTTTTTCCCACAGGTACTTTCAGTAGAACAAACATTCAGGAACAGAAGTCCTTACTTTTGATTTGCTGGTGTCAAGAACTCATCAGGCACCATTTTCAGTCTGTTTCTTCAATATTTTTGGCCAAGCAGAGGGAGAGCTTACTTTTGTCTTTTGTCTCAGCTGAACTTGATTTTCTTGCTGTTCGTCTCATATTACAAATGCCTAAGAACAGCAAGGTAGTGAAAAGAGACCTAGATGATGAGGTCATTGAGTCTGTTAAGGACCTGCTCTCTAATGAGGACTCTTCAGATGATGCCTTTAAGAAGAGTGAACTTATGGTTGATGATCAGGAAGAAAAAGATGTAGATGTTGAAGATGGCTCAGATGTAGAAGATGAAAGACCTGCTTGGAACAGCAAACTCCAGTATATTCTGGCACAAGTTGGATTTTCTGTGGGATTGGGGAATGTGTGGCGATTCCCATATTTGTGTCAGAAAAATGGTGGAGGTAAGTTTTATGATACAGCTAGTTGTACCTAAATGACGACACTAACCTTGCAGATTTCAAAGTTAGCAGAGGTAGCCACTGTAAAACCTGCTTCAATATGTGAGAGCCTAGAAGGAAAAACCCATATTCTCTTTAATTAGAAAGATGTACCTGTTAAAGTGAAGTAGCTGATTTTTCTAAGATGCTATTTGCTCATTTTAGGGTAGAAAGTTCTTGATATGACCTTAACTAGTGGTCAGCCTAACAGCTAAGGAAAACACATATTCATGGAGGGGTGCATTATTTAGAACGTGATTGTTATCCTGCTAGAGTGTTCCTTATAGTACTCGGTCAATAAATCAGGGCGTTTGGTCTTTTAGACTTCAGCAGTACTAAGCTTCACACCTTAACTTTCTGATTGCTTTTAGCTCCTGGCCTTTTGATCATGATTTACTTTCATCAAGAAGACCAAAATGCTCTTAAAAACATTTTTTTTTAACTGATAATAATTTAAATCATTGCATTAAGGGACTGCATCTGTTCTTGTGCTGTTAGACAGTTAACTGTTTTCCTAAATAAGAATTTACCTTTCAGTTAAATAACAACAGTGTCATTGTTCTAAGCTCTTTGTTAGTTGACCATCTATGGTCTTGAATGCAGTTTGAACTGTGAGGCTGGAGACTTTTCTTTCTCTATGAATGCAGGATTAGTGTTTTATCCTGTGTTGTACTGTATCTTACTATACTATATTAGTACACATCCTATTGTAGCTAATTGCTTAGTTGAATTCAAAACAAACCTGTCACTTTTCATGTCACAGAAGGTGAATGTGTACAGAAAAAAAAGAAAAACGTTTTACTCATGCTGGATTTTAAAAGTTGAATGACATAACTAATGTAATTAAAGGAGTATAGAAATGAACCTAGAATATAATAAAAGTATAATTCTTTGTTTTTTTCCCAGTTCAATCAGTAAAAAAGAAGTTTATACTTTCAAATATTCTATCTCTCCTGGATAGAGTCTAAATTCTTTTATACCAGGTTACTTTTATTTTTTTCCCACTCATTTAACTTCCTCCTTTTTATTTTGGGAATCAACAAACAACAGAGAAAAAGAAATGATCATTGGAGCTAAAGCTTGCTTGGTTTTCAGGTTAATCAAAATGCAAGATGGAGAAGGTGACATAAAATTTTGAAATGTGTAAAGTACATTGGTACCTTTGTATGTGTGTGCAGAGGGACAGATAATTCTGACAAGTCCCTAAAAGAATAGGGGGAGGGAGGGAAAGCTTCACACATGGTAAGAAAACCTACACACATTTTATGAGGTTCTGTTTTTCTCCTACATACATTATTTCAATTATATTTTATTCTAGATAAAATTAGAGTGGTTTTATGTAACCCATTCTATGTATCAGTGTCAGAATTGTAATCTGCTGATAAGGCTTTACTACAAATACTTGTAAAAGTCTCTTGATATAAGGGAAACAGCCTTCTATGGATTTTGCTTAGAACTGTTTTCACTGAAATATATGACTAGGTCTCCACCTTCAGTTTCAGTTCCAATTTAAACCAAAAAGAAGTAAAAAAACATAGTTACTCATTAGTTTGCTTTACAGGTTTCTTCCAACATTGTACTCCAAAGCTACCAGTAAAAGAAGAGGCAAATCCTAAATGTATACTAATCTTCAGTTTTGTCTTTTCTTTTCATTATGTGACAAGAACAGCAAAACCAAGAAAATAAAGATACATAAGACACAGTCAGATTAGCCCAAATAGATAGATGTTACTCAAGGATTTTGTGGAGAAAAAATTGTGTGTTTCTTTATCTATTTTCTGTGGAGATTAGTTTGTTTATGGCTGTGGCCTGTGCATATGCTGATGCTCCTGACTTCAGAGCTCCGTACTGCTTCACTGAGATATGCGTCATACCATCTTTAAAAGTAGCTTGTGTAGTGCTGCATTGAACTGAGAATTGGGATGTCCATGGGTATCTTTTCAATCTCTGTTTCTGAGTCTGGTCTGTACCACCAAACCAATTTCTTTCACTTTATTTTTTATGAATATTTAGCACTTTCTCCTGTTGCTTTAATTCATATAAACTCATAAATACTTAGGGTGGTATCTGGTTGTTTTTTTTTTTGTTAACTAAGGTACAGCTATACTGGCTAGCTCTTTGCTGACTTTCACACTTGTCCCATTCCCAGAAAAACATTTGTTGGGAGAGGCGAGAGGGAAGTCTAGTATGCAGCTGGGATGAGCTTGGATCTTCATTGGAGTTGTAGCTGTAATGCATAGTGTATTGAGAGGGAAAAAAAGAGGCTGGGAGGAGACTTAAAGCAGTCAAGGGTGCTTGTTTTCTTGACTCAAGAGGGGGGCCCTAAAGGAGTTTTAGGCTCTGTGAGTGAGGGCCTGTTGACATTCAGTGGAGTTTTGAGGAACTGACTGTAGATCTCTCTGTTCTCACCACAGGCCCTCCTTACTCCTGGTAGGTAATGCTCAGCCTCTATCTGGTACTTAGGGCACCTCTTCCACTCTTTGCAACCTAACAGATACAAAAGCTGTTTTCTTCCTAAATTCTTGCAAAGATGATTTGCACTGGAGCTGGGTATGCTCTAACTTAGCTTTAGATGTTTTTAATATTTATCTTTTTTGAACTATACAGTTTGTATATTTATATATTACAAACTATACAGTTTGTTTATTACTCCTTTACTGCATGAAGATGAACATGTATGTTTAGATAGACACAGTTCCTGTGTAACAGTCTCATGAGCTCTGTTAGCATGCCCTGGGTTCAGAGCTGCCTCAGCTTCCTATGATTGATAGGGAGCTTTAAACTAAACCTCTTAGGTCTACCCAGTTTTGCTGAGGCTGCTCATTGCTATCCCCTGGAGAAAAGCTTGCACACCTTTCACTTTTTTCAAACAAAGGAAGTACTGTCATTTTCCTTTAGGATTAGCAGAAGTAAAATGTTACTTGCACATAATAAGAAGTACAAAAGCAAATTAAATTAACTGCTCTGCTAGAAATGAGTGAATTGTTACTATGAAGAAAAGTGAGGCATCCCAAAAATACTGCACACCCAAAGATGTCATGTTGCATTTTTTTAAGCCTTAACTTAATTTGCCTGGTTTTATTTTTTAAGGTCAATTTTAATATTTCTGTGATGTAACAAGTCAAAAGAACTAGTAAACAATGATAAACAGATAAAAACTGTGAACAGCATTGGGAAAATTGCAGCAGATGATGTTGTCATTATGTTTTGAAAAGATTGACCTGGTTAGAGTCACATCCTGAGTTTTTTTACAGTTAAATAGTCTGAATTTTCTACTGAAATGCCAGCAGATTGAACAGTAAAGTTCTGTGGTCTTAAGAAGAAGCACGGCAGTTATAGTGGAGAACTATTGAGGGAAAAATATATAAACTATTAAAGACTAAGTAGTTGTTAGGAGCTCCAGTCTGATTGTCTAATACAAGAGAAATGGGAGCAAAGCAAGTATTCTCTTACATTCCAACCCTTGAGTATGAATGCAGTGGCTTTATTATTTAGCTTTTGATCAATAATTTATATTCCGTGCCTTGAGTTCACTGATGACTTCAGTATTATTTTGTAAGTTCTGTATTATCTAACTTGAAATTTAGTTGTACTTTAGTGTGCTGAAAGTGTCTTGTTTTTATTTTGCAATGTAATTTTTTGTTGAAGCTTATCGGCTAAGGGGATATTCATCCTTTAAGCACAATTTTGTAAAAAGGCACACCTGAACATACTTTAAATGAAACTAGTGACAGGAAGACTGTCCTATCTGTAGGATAGACTACAAACCTACAGATAAAACATAAAACTATTTATCAGAGTTTTCCTGATAAAAGCAGTTTGTATTTTGTAGTGGTAAATAATTTTACTTACAGAAGCCTAGTGGACTGTTAACCTATGGTGTTTTGTTGCCCACTTGTGATAATTTTAAAATGTTAGCATTTGACATGGAAAATGCGTTTTTCTTTGTCTGAATATCAGCTTCATGCTTGCATTCTATTAGAAAGTGTCTAGTAAGATATGAACTGGGATCTCTCTTCAACATAGTGATAAAATTCACTTTGAATAAGAATTAAATGAGACACTAGGCAATTAAAATCTAGCACAGAAGCAGCTGAAACGAATCTGGAAAGTTAATATATTTTTCAGGTTACAGCATGAATGGTTAGGAGAAGAAAAGTTCTGCAATATCAAGATGGTAATGGTTATGTCACCTCACATCACTGCTTTTGAAATGATTTTCCAACTCTTAAATCACAATGAATCATGTAATTTTATGATTTTTTTTCCCTGGAGTATTTATAAGAGCTTAAATCAAAACCAACGTTATTATTCCACTTCTGTCAATAATGTTGTGACATGTAGTGCTTATTGTAATATCAAGAGACAATTTGCCAGCTAACCCATTGTGGTGCTTGATTAAATAAAAAAAATTAAGAAATCAAAGCAATACTGTGCACAGTGTTAACAATCCCCAGTTGATGAAATCTTTTGTATCCTTGTCATTCATTCTAGTGAAGAAGGATGAGAAGTTTTTTTCCTTACGAAGTTCAGATGAGTTTTTTAATATGGAAGCCCGTGTTGAAGGCCAAAATATGAAAAATAAAACAGTGACTTCACAGTAAAATAATTTTGTATATGTGGAAAGGAGACGTTAGGATCCTGAACTACACAGAATTGTAATATTCAGAAGGTAGCTTAGCTGGTAGGTGTAGCAGACAACTGATTGTAAGATGTTGTTCAAGGCCAGTGTGTATAGTTTCTTCAAATAAAAATGGTCCTTATCCAATGTTCTAACTGCAAGGACCCATGTTTTCATGCACTTGTCAAATAAGAGACCTCCTGAGCTGTTTCCCTAGTGATTCTGTTTTAGAATGAAGGGAAAATGTCTTACTTTGAAGTATGGCTAGCTTCAAGGGAAGACTTCAGCTCAGAGATGCTGTATTTTCTTGTTGACTGTAGGGCACAGAAGCCCTTTGTACCTGAGTTAGCCAGTTGTATAATCCAGCTACATCCAAACCATATCATACTGAAACTCATACATGCACAATTTTCTATTAAGTCCTTTTTTGGAAGGGGAGCAAGATCAAAAGGGAGTTCCACAGAAGACCAGCACTTTTTTGGAAGGGGGAGCAAGATCAAAAGGGAGTTCAGCAGAAGACCAGCACTTCAGGTGCTTTGCACAAGCCTAACAGTATTCAGGTGAACTCTGCTATCTGGCTACCCACACTGAATTACAATTGTGTCATGTCTAATGTAATGTGGATTTAACACCACATTTATTTAACTCATTTAGTAGAATCTAACTGACAAATCTTGCAATTGATCTTAAATCTTAAATTGATACTGCACCATAAAATACCCACATCCGCCCAGTCTTTAAACATGTGCTTAACTTTGCAGCCTTGTGATTAAGGTTGTGGACTGGGACACTGAAGAGCTGGGTTCAGTTCCTGCTCTAGTACAGTCATCCAGTGGGATACAGGGTAAGTCACTTAGGCCCCAATTTTTTTGGACTGTTTAGGTTTCTCTGCTCAGCTATGCCACACCGACCTAATTAAGCTCTAACATATCATAGTAGCATTATGTGATATAAAAACTCTGTACTGTTAACTTTCAATTAATTGTGTGACCAGTTTTTTAATGATAGTAATGCCAAAGCTTCTCACTCACAATGTGAATTAACTTCTGTCTTGCAGAAATTTTGAGAGAATGTTGATGATAAATAAAGAGTATTTAATGGTATTTGTCATAAATTCTTAAAACACATAGTCCCCCTCATTTTAGAATGTGGTTGTTGCTCTGTTCCTCAGTTTTCCTCACATTTATTTCCTTCTGTCTCTGCTGTCTCTCTTTTCCTAGTAGAAAGTAAGTACTTTGTATTCTTTCCATTGTGTGCACACAGAGGATGAACCACAAGAAACACCAAAATTCTGAATGGGAATGTAGCTGCTATTTCAGTAAGAACAATGCTTCAGTAGACACTGTAGTGTGCTGAAATGGGTAGATAGACCATGATGTTTGGCTCTATGAAGGGTGTATCATAACCTCAAAACAAGTATATTTTTCGGAGCCTGGCATAGGTTTTGACCAAATGCTACTCAGACAATATCATTGCGTAGAATATTATCATGTCATGAAAATAAAACACGGAGCCTCCTTCATTGCTAACATGGCCTATAGACTGTGAGATACCTATGACTGATATTCTTTGTCTGGTTCACCAGTAGTTTTTCATAGAATTATAGAATGGTTTGGGTTAGAAGGGACCTTAAAGATTATCTAGTTCAGACTCCCCTGCCATGGGCAAGGAACCTTGCACTAGACCAGGTTACTCAGAACCCCATCCGACTCGGCTTTGAATGCTTCCAGGAATGGGGAGTCCATAACTTCTCTGAGTAACCTGTTTCAGTGTCTCACCGACCATGTAGTAAAGAATTTGTTCTTAATATCTAATCTAAACCCACCCTCCTTCAGCTTGAGGTTATTCCTTCTTGTCCTGTCACTGCATACTCTTGTTAAAAGTTCCCCTCCAACTCTCTTGTAGGCCCTCTTTAGGTACAGGAAGGCTGCTATAAGATCTCCCTGGAACCTTCTCTTCTCCAGGCTGAATAACCCTAGCTTTCTCAGGTCTGTCTTTCAGCCCTCTCATCAGCTTAGTGTCTTGCCTCTGGACTTACTTCAACAGGTCAATGTCTTGTGTTTGGTGTACCAGTTTTTCTCAGATTTTATTTCTTCTGTCTTTTTAGTTCACTAGCCTTGAAGTCAAGACTGCAGTTATTCCATGTTTAGTATCTTTGTAAGAACTTTGTAATGGAAGGGGGTGTCCAATTAGTGTGTATTTCATGCAGAGCAAAAGAGCAAGTGGAGCTAAATAGGAATGGATGGTACCAGAACATCTGAAACCTCCTGCACAGCCTAGGGAAGTTTAGCTTTTCTAAAATGAATTGTATTCCATGAGATAAGCTGCCCACTAAGTATATGAAAATGACAGTGTATTTTGATAGTTTCCTGAAAAAAGCTCTAGAAAATGATCGCTGGATGAAGAAACTTGAAGTAAAACTTAGCTGGAGTTGAAGGATAAATACCAAGTTGATTTCTGAACCTTGCTCAGTTTCATTCTCATCACAGAGGTGAATGGACTGATAATACAAGTTAGTAGCTCTGAGTACAAGCTTCTGCATTTGCTTTGTAGCTTGTTTTAACATGCTGCAGTCTGCATCTCTCATGCTTTTCTTTAGCATTAACAATGGTTGCAAACAAAAGTTCTAAGCCCTTTGAGTTAGTTGGCCAGCCAGCACTGTAGTCTGTATTACACCGTTAGAGCCACACATGAAAGTTGGATGCCACATTGTTAATTGCAGATGCCTACATGTTGTGTTAGCTCTAGTACTCCACAATACTAAGGAGGAAGTTAGGCTCTGAATTTTTCAGTACACTTGGTGTATGGTCATATTTGCTTGCAGTTAGACTTGCTGAAATAAATAGAGGTACATCCTTAAGGTAGAATTGTGTATGATCACTTCCTGGGAATATAACCTCAAAGAAGAGGAATTGTTTTTTATGTATATATTTGCCTAACAGTGAAGTAACAGTTGCATTTTCAAATAAGCTTGAAGGAGAGAGTTGGTGAGTACTGCAAGATCTGGATCTGCAATACTCCATTTCACTTCCACCTGGTGTTTCTAGTTTCTCTCTGCAGCCTTGTAGCAACAGGCTGATACAGTTTCCTTGCTTAGCTGGCTAGAGTCATTATTCTGTACATTTGGAGGAATCCAGGTGTTCTGAAACCACTTATGTTTGGAAGTAGTTCAGAATGTTGTATGCACAGGGTTTTCTATATTTCCTTTATATTCAATCTTGCTGCTTTGTTACAAGTCAAGGTGTAAGTTTCTTAAGAAGTGTTAATTGGGCTCTTGATGACTCTATATTTCTTAAAAGTTTGATCAAATGCCCAAAGTTTCATGCAGCTGAACAACTAGTTTTTATAATATCTCAATTTCAGTAAGGTTTGCCTCAAAAATTTTATTGTGCTTTAGAACGTCACTGTTTCTGGTTTTTTTGATACATTACAAGATGTATGACCAAAGTTCCAATAAAATTAGTCTTTACATGTGACCAAAACAAGCTTTGCAATGAATGACATTAATTCAAACTTGAAGCTATTAGAAATTTTCACATTTGTTTTGTCAAGTTCTGACTTCCTTCATTTATTCTGATGCATACTTTGTTCCCTTCATAGGTGCCTATCTTGTGCCATACTTAATCTTGCTACTGATAATTGGGATTCCACTCTTTTTCTTGGAGCTTGCTGTGGGGCAGAGGATCCGCAGAGGGAGTATTGGTGTGTGGAATTATATCAGCCCCAAACTTGGAGGAATTGGATTTGCAAGCTGTGTAGTAAGTTTTTTAACATTGTGTGGTTTGCTTTCAAGCTGTATGATTTAGACTTTGTTTTGCTGCAGGGAAAGGCCATCAATTTGTAGCTGGGCATCACAGTCAGTTTAGAATGTTTTCCAAGATCTTAAAACCTGAATTGGTCCATTAAAATGTTGATATATATGTGTCTGTTAAACCAGTCAACTTGTATTTTGTGGTTCTTTTGAAATTAGGAGCTGTGGAACAAAGTAGTCTTCTGGAGAAAAAATGCCTGTAAAAGTATAACCATAATGTGATAAAGACAGAAAAAAATGAAAATTTAGGAAATGTCAGATACCTAAATGGGGCAAGCTACTCCCTTTTTATTCTGACTTCATTAAAATTATGTTCAGTGGCTGATGTGCAGAAATATGCAGAATTTCAGCAGGGATTTTTTAATTTACTTTGCAAAGGTAACTTTTTATCCTTTTCTTTCTCTTTTTTTTTTTTCCAAATAGGTGTGTTTCTTTGTGGCTTTGTACTACAATGTCATTATTGGATGGAGTTTGTTTTACTTTTCCCAGTCTTTTCAGCATCCATTACCATGGGACCAGTGTCCTTTAGTTAAAAACGCATCTCATACCTGTAAGTCTGTATTAATATAAGGTTCTTAAAAACTATATAAAATATGTAAAATTTGAGAAAAGGGGAAAAAAGGAATAAAAATGCAATTTAAAAAGATATTTGTGGGGAAAAGTGTTCTATGGAAAGCTGGGTTTCTATCTTAATAAGATGTCACATTACAGTACTTGAAAACATTCAACAAAGAAACTAAATCTAAGACAAGTACACTATTTGTAAAGAAAACGTCACTATCAACAGTATTTTAAAAGGTAATGAAATTAGAATGCTATTTAGTGCATTGGAGAAAAAATAGTCTGCTTTCTTCTGATATTGATACTGCTTTTTATGCTTACTTGATGAAGAACAAGGTGGAAGGATATTTTTACATTTTAATTAGTAGAATACTTCCTAGCAAAAAGTTGTTACATTACTAACAAAGGAGAAAATGGACAACTGTAAACATCAATTAAAATGCAGGTGATAAAAGCACTGTTTGCTGGTAAAGTAATAGAAATAATTGGTCATCGGGATGTTACTGCAATGAGATGATCTCTTATGGACATATTATATAACAGCATTAAAAGTCTCTTTTTCCTTGAGTTTGGTTATCTTGTAACAGTTACACATTTTGCATATTTATTGCTATTGAAATATGAATTGTTTCCTTTTCGTTTCTTTTTATATCAGATCCTAAGTTTTCTTTAGTTACCTTTCGTGGTTTATTTGCCACTTGAATTAAGAACATTATCAGGGATATTTGTAAAGTCATAATTTTTTATAGTGTCTTTTCCAGTGTTGCTTGCGTCAGTTATTTGAAATACTCAATATTTGTGAATGTTGACACAAAGTCAAATTGACTGTATTCCATAAGCTCTTGTCCATTAATTGAGCCACAGTGATTGTTTATGTACTCTTATCCTGCCTAAATATTAAGGTACAGTGTGTCAGCTAACTTCAGGAGAGGTTGATTGAACTAATCTTAAAAAAAGAAAGGTGTTATATTTGATAACATAATTTTTGATAGATTATTTCATTGAAGATCTGACATCTGTTTTACTTTTCTTCAAATTACTGTATTTTCAGCCTTTTTTCCATTAAATATCTTGATTCAAGTCATACCTTAGATATATAGCTGATTGTCAGATATAAATAATTTACAAAGAACTTAGGAAACATTTTCTGTGAAGAAATCTTTCTATTTACATGTTTCATGTCTAGATACATGCAATTTCTTAAACTGTTGGAAACATGAGTATAACAGAATTACAGTATAATAAAAAAAATCACTTCTCGAATACACATAACTTTCATTTAATATAACTGTGTAGGGGCCATTTATTTCCTTATTTCCTTTTCTCATCACTTTGGTGTCATGTTGTTTTATTGTTTATAACAGTAATTAAGTCGCTGTTTATTTTAGTGTCATCTCAATGTGGATACAATTGAGGATTTGGTTTCCACATGTCTTCAAATTTGTGTTCATTTCAGAGAGATAGTTTTCATAATATGTAAGTCATGAATAGATGATGTAATCTTATGTGTGATAAGTGGAATGTATTTCTTTATCTAAGCCTGCCTATTATTTGGTACTGAGGTGAGAAATAAATTCTGCCTTGGACTAGGATTAACCGTAATGCAGAGGAATACATTATATGAAAGGTGTGTTTTAAAAGATATACCCAGAACCTTTGATCAATAGCAGTCACTTTTTCTTTTAGACAACGTCTTAGGACTCTTTTGTGAGTTTAATTTCTCAGTAAATGATGATGGCACAGTTACCAATATTGAGAATTGGTAGAACATGGCTATGAAATATCTCTCCCAAACCCATTCTTTACTTACTAACATCTCTTTGACAGTTGTGGAGCCAGAGTGTGAAAAAAGTTCTGCAACCACTTATTACTGGTACAGAGAAGCACTGAATATTTCCAGCTCTCTGTCAGAGAGCGGGGGTTTAAATTGGAAGATGACTATCTGCTTGCTGGCTGCCTGGGTCATGGTATGCTTAGCCATGATCAAAGGCATTCAGTCTTCAGGCAAAGTAAGTATACTGTTTACCTGCATGACGTTGTTTTACACTGAAGCATTTTAGGATATTTCTGTTCACCAAACCCTCTGTTTAATCTCTTGAAATCTGTAGTAGCAGGTGAGGACTCACCCCAGTATTTGTATAATCTCAAGCAGGAATGTTAGTAGTTAAGCATTAAAATTACAGAAATTCTAGTGGTAATTGTAGTAATATAGTGGGAATTTACGTCTGAAGAAGAATAATTTTGCATTTTGTCAGCATAATTGTTGCAAGTAACTGTACCTCAGCTTTACTGTTCAGCATGAGTCTGTGTGTTTTGAGTGTCTAAGGAATGAGGTTTCCACGTGTACTCACAACATGATTGCAGTGCACCCACGTATGCATACTTCTGTCATTAACACAGCTACTTTCCAGGATTCTGAATTGTTTCTTTTGACTAATGATTTACCATCTCTTTGCATGAGTACTGCCACCTTATCTTCTTTCCTTTGCTTGCAGCCAGGTGGATTGGCTCATGAATGATTTGCTTGATCTGTTGATCTTACTGGGATTTTCAGAGGAAAAATTATTTGTCCCAACAGCAAAATTCTTTGCTGTTAGAATTTGGCACTGATGTGGAAATTCCTGTGACCTCCTTAGAACATTCCAGTTAAAGACATGAGTAGCAAGTTTAACCAAATAATCATTTTACTGAACTTTACAGGATAATTTTTTTTTTTTTTTTGCGGTGATGGGGAATGAATGATCGGGTTTGTTTACTATTTTTTGTTGTTTTGGCGGTAAGCCTACTTAGTGATTGAATTCATTGGTTATGTACTTTCTATTTACTCTTATCTTCTTTCCTTCTGAAGACACAATGAGTTTCTATTCAGGCTGCGTATCTTCACCATACTCAGTACTTGAGTCAAAGTGATTTGTAAAGTGAAGCACTTCTGCAACAGTCTGCTTCTGTCTTTGCTGTCATCTCATTCAATTCATACTGAACTTCCCTGTAAGCCCCCCAGTGGTTCCTTATCAGTTAGTGAACACTGGAACTGTATTGTTTTAGTAAAGTACAGAATTTCTTTTACAGTCACGTGATTTTGCTTTATTCTGCAGAGATATTTCTTGAAGCATATGATTATTAGTTCAGTCATATATGCAAAGGATACTTAGTAGTGACTGAAGCCATTGAAAATAAAGTCCATGTTAAATGTCATGTTAAATTTCTTCTTAATGTTTTTCAGATCATGTATTTTAGTTCACTTTTTCCTTATGTGGTACTTTTATGCTTTCTGGTCAGAGGACTGCTCCTTAATGGGTCAGTGGATGGAATTCGTCACATGTTCACACCTAAGGTATGTGCTTAATTTCTGTTTGCATAGTATTAATGCTTCTGTGGCAATTTGACCATTTATGAATGCTCTCATTTAAACTTACTGTCTTCATAGAACATTGGCTGTATTTCTGTTGGGTTAAATTACAAAATTATTGTTTACCTCGGTGGCACAATATCAAGCCCTAAAGTCCAAAGGCTCTAAGTATTCCAAGGATCTGTGTAGAGTTACCTCCCTTAGGTGAGGGTTCCTGAAGTTAGATGCCTTTGCAAAGCAACTGAAAGTGCTATTTGCAGGATTCAGGATGTTTAGAGAGGTCCAAATACGGAAGAGAAGAGAATGCCATTCTCTAGTATTGAAATGCCTAGTCCTGGGATGTCAACAGTGCCTTACTTTGAACTGTCATAGCATTACATAATTATCTTTTCTCTTTTCAAAAAGAACTTTTTTTTCCTTTTTAGAAACAAATTAATGCTGTTTGCATAGTAACCCAAAGTACAGGAGAAGTGTATTTAATAGTAGTCCAAGTACTCACCCCTCAGCTTTCTTTATCATGTTTCTTATGGTTGACATGCCAAGATAGCAGCAGTTCTAAGCACACATTTTGTACTGCCAATATTTTTACCAGGAGTGTGCCTTACAGAGCTTTAGATTTTCTAACTAGGGAGGTGATAAGGATGTTATGAATCATTGTTTAGCTTGAAGATCTAAGTTCTACCCACACCTATCTCAAATGCTTCCAACTGTATCTATACTACAGGAACAGCATGTTTGAGTAGTCAGAGCCATACTCAGGAATGCATTATGCTGGGCTTCATATTGTATTACGAAATGAACTTTCCAACATGTCCATTTCATAATACAGTTGAGAAGAACAGGACTAACATTTCAAAAATGAAAGCTAAATAATAAGATGATCAAAATCAATGCACATAGTGGCTAATGCCAGATGACGAAGTGTTGTCAGTTGTTTTGATTCCAGGTCTTCTGAGTCTGGAGAACTGTCATTCTATAAAAATGACCTTTGTTAGCTATCACACTGATGCAGTCGTGCTCTACTTCACATGCTGTCACCACTTCAGACAGTCATGGTTCTGCAGGAACTTGCAGGCTGCTCAAGCAAGTCTGGGAGACCTGAGGAACAGAGAAATTTAATGCTTATTAACGAGAGGAAGCCTAGAGCAGAGGTGGAATGCAGACATCTTGAAGATACAATTTGGTTTCTCAACCAGTGTTAATCTGTTATTTGACTGAAGAAGTACCACTAAATACTGAAGGAAAATTAATACAAAAATGCCACTTGAATACTGACACTTCTGCACTGCTCACCATTTCAGCTGAGTTGGACTTAAAATAAGTTGCAGCTGATGCTTACTTTCTAGTTATTTTATACTTACTTATACAGTTGTTTTAAGTGTTCAGATAAATGATCGCAAAAGAAAATTTTTTTTTAATTTATTCTGCTAGTTTCCAGTTCTGTATCTCAAAATTTAAGTTGTGTACTAAATTTACAGTTAGGAGATATCTATGTCAATGTATTATATGTGAATGTAAACTTTAATTATAATTTTCTGTACTTGGGCATTAATTTTGAGTGTAGGTCCATATAAGATTACATGAAGAAATTCAGACTCCCCCACCTGTTATTGTTCAATTCAGTCCATTGTGCTAACAGTTTATTTGCGCAGGCAGACTGTACAAAATTGTGCTAAAGCAGTCTAGCTTGACAATTATGCAGGTGGGTAGACGTGAGAGGGAAACATGTTTTCAGCCTCAATCAGCTGAGCAAATGACCACATTTTGACCACAGAGATTCACAGCACATTCCCACAAGAGTTATGCCAGCATGACAAAGGACTGGCACACACTGGTGCTCATATGTGAGAGCACAGGACTAATGTGGAAGGGGAGAAGTTCTCTGGCATGGCTTTCAAACAACGCAGAAATTCTAAATAATAATCTTAATGGAACAGCATAAGAAAGATATATAAAATGCCCACTTAGATGAATTACTGCAGTTAAACCATAGGACTGAAGCCTGAAAACAGACTCCCCAAAATTTCACAGGCAGTATCTAATAGGAAATCAATTACAAGTTTATTTTGAAAGTCTAGGCAGTGTGTATCTGAGAACACAGTGCTTTTGATGGTACCAAATGATACATTGCAGAAAGTGAGAAGTGTTTTGATATTTCAACCTTTTAGAGATTTAGTAGAATTCAGAATATTCCTTTAGCTCCCTCTGGTGGAAAAGCTCTGGCATGACTGTGATACAGGCAGGTTGACCTACTTGCAGTAGCTACTTGTGCATTGTAAGTATAACAAAAATTGTAAGTCAGGAACAAGTTTATTGCCGCAAACACCTGTTCTTTCCCAAAATATGTTGTATTTTAGCTATATATATAAATGAATAAAGAAGCTGAATTTTTTTTCTCAAAATATTATAAAAATAGCAGATTTATTTTTCCCCAGAGGAAGACATTCAGTTTAGTGATGCTGGCATCTATGCTGATGCTTTTTTAGTTTTGCTGTTATCAATAAACCTAGGATTTAAAAAAAATAAAAGTCACATGCATTAATGAAGGCCCTGAATCAGCTTGAGAAAATCTAATGTTTAAATTTGACATATAGTTCTTTTACTGTGATTTAGTTTCTAGAAGAATTTGAGATAGATGGTGACTTGTAACTTTGTAACAATTTTTGAATGAGAAATATAGCTCATCTAAATGACCATACAGTCCAATTTTTTGATAAAAAGCTTAGTTGCCCTCAAATACATGACCTATTCAACATTGGGTTAAGTTCTAGGCACCTGATTAAGGGAGATCTGACTTGTGGACTATACAGCTTGTGTGGCCAGTGTTCATTACATATATTTCATTTTGCTTTACATATTTTCATGTTATAGAATTCCATATAAGCATGCGTGTCTCATATTCACTTTTTTTTGTTTGTTTGAAATGTAACAACAAAGCAACTTTCATCATACTCATTGAATTTATAAGAGGGTTGATCATCCCAAAATATATCTTAATTCTAACAAATGTCATACATATACTGTAAATCAAAGACAGTAAATACTTCAAAAACAACAACAAAAAGTTCTTTCTTATTTCTCAGTTTAACTTGCTGCTATTTCAGTTACATAGCTCCAGTAGTATGTTATTGTTGGGAACATAATATATAGCATGTTTCTCTGACATTTGAATAATATAAAATGAACAGAAATTCTGGCCCATAGGTTTGCTCAAATTTAGGTGTCATGTTCAGCTTTGATCTTAGCATAGTGAAAATACATTTGTAGTGGAGTATGAGCATTTTTTGATGTAGGTTGTCTTCCTGATAATTTTTTCTGTTGTTTTTTTTTCTTTCATATTATAGAAATGCATTTTATAGCTGACATTTATTATATCTAATTTCAAACAGCTTGAAATAATGCTGGAGCCCAAGGTCTGGAGAGAAGCTGCTACTCAGGTGTTCTTTGCCTTAGGGCTTGGATTTGGTGGAGTCATTGCCTTTTCAAGCTACAACAAGAGAGACAACAACTGCCATTTTGATGCTGTACTGGTGTCCTTCATCAATTTTTTCACTTCTGTGCTGGCAACTTTGGTGGTGTTTGCAGTTCTGGGCTTCAAAGCCAATATCATAAATGAAAAATGTGTTACCCAGTATGAATATCCATTTCTTTTTTAAAATTATTTTTATGGTTTATTTAATTTATGAATTAACACAGAACACTGAGTTTGATCTCTCTGGTTTATTGTGTTTTACAGGAATTCAGAGAAGATTTTAAAACTTTTGAAAATGGGAAATCTCAGCCAGGATATGATCCCACACCATATCAATTTCTCAAGCATTACAGCAGAAGATTACAATTTAGTTTATGACATTATACAGAAAGTTAAAGAAGAAGAGTTTGATTCTCTTGGTCTGAAATCTTGTCAAATTGAAGATGAGCTTAACAAGGTGAGAGTAACTCTTGAATACAGAGATTCTGAACAGATGAATATTTTTAAGCCTGAAATGAACTGTGAAGTGTACCTACAGAGGGTATCATATAATGTACCTATGAGCCATGCAGTTGTGAAGATACAGATGAAAACATGCTTACATTCCAGCTCACTTGAGGACTTTTGTTTCTGATGTCTTAATATAGTCTTCACTTTTTTCTGATAATTACATTGTTCTCCTCCTGAAGTAAGGAGTTTTTAAAGTTCTGTATTTTAAAAGAATTGAGCTTGAGGATTTTTCCAAAGACTAAATAGAGGTGTTACCTATTCAGTGTCTCAGACTGCAATGTCTTACAACGTTAAGATACAATTATTAGATATAAATGCAACTGCATTGAAAGGAAAAAAATATTCTTTACTTATTAGGTAATTGTTTAATAAGTATCATGCTGTTTTGAAATCCTACAGTGAGTCAGAGCTGTAAAAAAAATTAAAATTTTCTACTTTTAGAGAGTGACTTTCAAATTTCAACACTGACCTCTGTATAGTTGCACCAGCATCTGAATACAAAATATAAAATCAGTGACTTAGTTTTTAAAGTTTCTGTGCTCTTCCTACCATTTAAATTTGAAACAGAGATATAGAAATTTAGTCCTTTGTATACTTACTGGAGAAAACAGTGTATTTTCTAGCAGTTCTATATTCTCTCTTGCAAAATGTCAGCGAAAGAGAAAAATAAGTTCTGATTGGACACAAGAGGAAAATTTTTATAATGAGAACAATCAGCCATTGGATTAGTCTCACGAGGGAAGCGGTAGATTCCACAACATTGGACACTTTTACAATTCAGCTGGACAGGGTGCTTGGCCATCCTTTCTAGACTGGTTTTGCCAAGAAAGGCTGGACTACATGATCCTTGAGATACCTTCCAACCTGTATTCTGTGATACTGTGAAAGAATTATATTAATGTCAATGCTCAGCCAAATCCAATGTTTCAGTAAATAGTATTAATTAATTGAAAGAATTGTGTATTAAATAGCAACTTTCCACTCTGCTTTCAAGATGTAATTGATGACACTGTAAGATTACAAAGTCAGACTGTCACACTTCCAAACCAAAAAAAAAGTTCAAGAGTAATAATGTAGATTATTTTTTTCTCACTGACAGGCAGTTCAAGGAACTGGTTTAGCTTTTATTGCCTTCACAGAAGCAATGACCCACTTCCCTGCTTCTCCCTTCTGGTCAGTAATGTTCTTCCTCATGTTAGTAAATCTGGGTCTTGGAAGTATGTTTGGAACCATTGAAGGCATTATCACACCCATTGTTGATACCTTCAAAGTCAGGAAAGAAATTCTTACTGGTGAGTTACACAAACTTTCTTTTCTCCATAGAAGAATAAACTAATTTTTTTTTGGGAGTGTGAAGGTTTTGGTTGTTTGGGTTTTTTTGACATGAAATTTACAGAGCATTTTACAGAGCAGTAGATCACTGTATTCAAAACTGTACTTCCATAGATAAACAAATTAATATATGCCAGTAACACGTTTTCCTGAATGTTACAGCAGCAGCAGAAACCTCCTAGAATTTAAATTTTAATGGAGGACTAATTTGTGTTACAAGTTTCTGTATGGTCAGTTTTTTGGGGTCTTCCAGAATACTTTCTATTCTAGTCTGTATCACACATGAGAGAAACAAAGGAAAAGGAAAGAATGCAAATACGTTGCACATTATTACAAATTATTCCTAACTAGGCCAAATGAAATCTTAATTTATGATGGAATTATTATGCTAAAATCAGTACAGTTACTCTCTAGAGAAACTTATTTTTCCCTGTTGAATGTTTATAAAGTCTTAAACAAGATGTCTAGTTGTTTTGTTTGGAGATTTTTTATTGTTTAAATCCCCAAGGTTATCTGAGGTGTAGCATGTTCATGTAGCTCTGATGATTTGTAGCGATTTCTCTGTCTCATAGAGAACATCAGCAAAAGGGTGAAAATGAGGTTTCTGAAAATCTTCAGGATAGCTGCAAGGGACGATGTGTTATGCACAAGTTCATATTTCATATCAATTCCTGTGACAGCAGAGTTAGAAAATAATAATGAAAAAAGCTGCTTTAACATTATCTAACTCTGCGGAGGAAATAATGAACTCCATGACAGAAATAATAATTTATTTTATAGGAGTTAACCATTGATGCAGAAGAGCGTTGCTCTTTTTCCCACTTCTTTCCTTACTTTCTCTAGGTAATAAGTAATATTGGATAGATACAAAAAACAAATTCTTCAAAAAGATAAATCAACTGATTTATCGTAAGTTCTAACACTTGTGGGTTTGGGGTTTTTTTAAAATCAGGTCTTAAATTCTTGCTGAATAATCAGTGCAACAATTGGAAATTAGCTGTTTTTCCCTAAGTATGTATGCAAGTAGTGTGATATATAGTTATTACACTGGAGTAATGGAGCATTTTGCAATAATTTCTTGTTACTGTGTTAGGCAAAAATAACCCTGTTAAGATAAAGGAATATTCAAGAGCTGCCTTTCTCTTGTAATTTTTTGAGTGGTACACATGCATGATTTTTGCTAAACTCAGTTTTACTCAAAAGATTACAACTTAATGAGATGTTTTTACAACTAATTTATAAAATTGAAATATCTGGATTAATATTGTTGATGGTATTTCACAAGAACTATGCCTGCAGTAGATTTTGTGTTTAAAAGACAGAAATCTTCAACTTTTACAGAATTGTAGGCACATCTGCAACTCTTTGCACTATGGTTCTGGTAAATCCCTCCTGAGTTCAGGGAAACCAACTCATATGCTTGCAGTTATTTTCCGTTCAAGTGATTTCAAATCAGAATCTGCATATCTACATGCTGAGTTATGATGAATTTACCTGCCTGAGCCTTAGCTGGCAACTGGAGGTTTAACCCCAGCTGACAACTAAGTACCATGCAAACTCATGTTTACCTTTTCCTCCTGCTTTCAGTGGGATGAGGAAGAGAGTTCGAAAACAAAGGTAAACCCCATGATTGAGATAAGAACAGATAACGATTGAATTAATTGGCTTTTCTCACCTAAAATCAAATCCCCTTGAGTGTGTACATGAGGTACATACTTGAGGTACAAGTACACTCAAATCCTTGAGCAAAACCAACCCACAGATGGCTTTGCCTTTACTTGAAGCAGGAATAACTCAGGCTGTTTTCCCCAGGTATTTTTTATGAGCACTATGCGGAATTTATCTCCTTCCACAGTACTTAGGCAGGACCAGCCCAGTTAGCAGATCCTTTAGTGTTGACTAATCAGGTGGCTTTTGCTAAATGTGTATCCTAGTGTTTGAAGGTCTCACTACCTGTTGTTCTCAGTGTAGTCTGTAACAGTCGGTTGTACCATTCAGTTTTTCAATGCACCTGTTGCTTTGTTTTGATTTTTCCTTGTACTCCAGAGACCTAACTTGGGTATGTGAGCATCTACGTAATGTACTTTCACAGCCAGGTTCTCAACCTGAACAGCAATATCTTGCCATAATGTGGCACCCCAGATGAGTTTACTGCTATGCTGCCAGTTGCTCAGCTTCATTGCTGCAAACACCCCCACAGGGCATTTGCCACCAATCATGGGTTAGTGTAAAGTATTGGCCATTTTTCATGTTTAGCAACATTTAAAACCAGCTGGGTGACTCTCACCTCTTCAAACTGACTTGGTTCTTCTTGTCCTTTAGCAGTTCCTGTGACTTATAGGGAGCTTAATATAGCTGCCCTCCATTTCTGATGCTTTCCTACAGCATGGCAGGATCCATCAGTAAACAGGTCATATTACTTCCTATTTTCTGGTGATTTATTGTACAATCCAGTCCCTTTCACAGACATCACTGCCTCCTCTGGTGACATTCCATTATTTGCCTGTCTGGTTACTTCCAAGATTCCTTGACAAATGGGCTTTCCTATTCAATCTTGTTGTGTGATCAGTGCAACTCACTCCATATAGCATCAGTTGCCTAATGTGTAGAGGAGACACTGCATTTGAATATCCATCCCAGTGTGGGCAATTGACATGCCAGGGCGGCCTGTGCTTCAGTACCAGTCACTTCCAAAGCGGCTCAAACCCCATGAATAAGCTGCCAGTGTCTGTTTTTTTTATTCAGTTGGAGTATGGTGGGCTTCAGATCCTCTGTATCCCAGACTCCAAAACTCAAGGGATCAACCTCAAGTTTCCCCTGATGCTTTCTAACAGAGGCTGCAAAGTAGGGCCATTCTCCCAGACTGTGTTGTAGAGCACGTTTTTAACACTTTGCCCTGTCCAGACTGGCCTGAGGGCTGCATCG
>JAWWLZ010000042.1:40719994-40745759 GCA_035041345.1 Poliocrania exsul | reverse complement strand
GGCCATTCTCCCAGACTGTGTTGTAGAGCACGTTTTTAACACTTTGCCCTGTCCAGACTGGCCTGAGGGCTGCATCGTGAAGTATTTCCTGTTTAGTTTGTTCAAAGGCTTGTCATTGTTCAAGGCACCATTGGAAATCATTCTTCCAGGTCACTTGATAGAGAATGCGTATAATCAGACTGTAATTTGGAATATGCATTCTCCAAAACCCACAACACCTAAGAAAGCATGTGTTTCCTTCGTACTTGTTGGTGGAGATATTGCTACTATTTTGTTGATCATATCCATGAGATGTCTATCTTTCCATTTTATTCCTAAAAACATGATCTCCTTTGCAGGTCCCTTGACCTTACTTTGTTTTACATCAAAAGGGGCTTTCAGAAGGATTCAGACTATTTCTTTCCTTATTCAAAACTTTCAGCTGTGTTGTCCTATATGATTATATCATCAATGTATTGCAGGTGTTCTGTAGCCTCACCCTGTTCCAATGCAGTCTGGATCGGTCCATTGCAGATGGTAGGGCTGTGTTTCCATCGCTGGGGCAGTCAATTCCAGGTGTACTAGATGCCCCTTCAAGTGGAAGCGAACTGTGGCCTGTACTCTAACTCCAGAGGGACTGAGAAAAATGCATTAGTAATATCAATTGGGGCATACCATTGTGTTGCCTTTGACTCCAGTTCGTGTCAAGTTCCAGCATGTCCAGCACAGCTGCACTCAGCAGCGATGTGATATTCAGGCCACGATAGCCTACTGTTAGTCTCCATTCTCCAGTGGACTTTGGCATAGACCGTATAGGGCTGTTGAAAGGTGAGTGAGTCCTGCTTATCATTTCTGGGATCTCACTCAAATTTGCTTATGAATGGGAATCAGGGAGTCTCAGTTGGGTCACAATAAATTCTGTAGCATAGCTAATTCTATCAGGTACTGAATACATCTGTCCATGGTGGTCCACTTCACTGAGTGACATGTAACATCTTACATGAAGGAAGATGTTCGTGCCTTCGTGCCTGACAGGATCATATCCAGAGGCTGAGAATTTGCCTCCCTTTTCCAGTTGCTTTGTGAATGCCCCCTTCCCTGGAAAGTGATCCCAGCTAGTTGACTTCCCTACCCTTTAATTTCAGGCTACTAGCCTAGTTAGCCCCGTAGCAGAGCAGTCAGGTGCTCACTTGTACAATGGCTGAAATATTTTTTCATGTCCCACAACTCACTTAGGGATGGAGATCAAATTGTTTCCTCTTGTTCTGCCTCTGTCCTGTTCTTGTAGAGGCCTTTACTATATGAACTGACTTTCATGTCTGTTTCTTCTTGCGTGTAGGGGCGACTGAAACAGGCATGGCACCTGTTGAGGGGGTTGGAGTACTCACAGTGTCTGTCATTTTGTTGTCAGATCCAGAGCCCTTTTCCCCTTCAGGGTACTGTGTAGTGCTAAGCAGGACTTGGTACGCCTCTGCAAGGCCCCAGCGCTTTGCAGTGACTTTTGTCTCTCTGGAGTTGACAAGGTGACACATACTATTGAAAAAACAATTTTACTGTTTCTTCCAGATTCTACACTTGTTCAGGGGTGAAATTCCAATTTGCTGGTTTCCCACTGTCCTAGACATTTGCCCATGCTATACCATACACCCTGCCATTCATAACTATCTGGCCTTAAGGCAGGTCTGTAGTACTTGTAAACAGTGTTTTAACCTTAAACAAGACCTGGAACCCATTAAGAAAACATAGCAATAGGAATATGCTACTTTAAACAGTCCAAGGATATTCAAAATTCTCAAAGAGTTACTGTAACTAGTGTCTCATGGATTTGGTCTCCGAGAAGAAAAGGTAAAAGCTGTAATTATTAATAGTTTCTGCTGGGTGGTTCTTGAAGTACAGATATGACATCAATACTGACTACCAATAGCAGATTAGTTTCATGACCAGCAGTTCTATCATATTATAGGCCAGTGTTACAAAGTACAACACAATAACCTTAGCCCAGTTTTCATGGGTAATAAACAGCACAACAGGAAACATACACATTAAATAATTGAACTATAAGAATAAACACACCAACTTTGATAACAAACTACAGCGACTTTTAAACTAATATAATGAATACTTGTAAAAAATTTATTCTAATGTGTTTGAGTCAGAGAATTTTTCATTTTCTTCACCCATCATGCCGCATGTTGAGCAGCAGACAGTTGTCCTAGTAATAGTTCCTACAAGTTTGAAAAAAGTGATGTCTTCTAATGTATTTTAAAAAGTGTCATTACCTTATTTTCAGTACTATAATCAATAATAATAGGTTATTTGGGATTCATGCAATGGGTATATTCTGTAAAGTTATTTTGTATTTTGACCAAGATTAATTTCACCTAATTTTGGACTTCTTAGGTGCATCCTTATGCTAAGTTTCCACTGGGGAAAAAAAGGGCACTTTAACAGAAAGAATCAGGCTTACTGATAATCACCCTGCAATTGATTTCACAATTTATTGAAATTTGACTTATTTTATGTCTACTTAGGCATTCAGTCATATTACTGACAAATTTAGTAGGAAAAAATTATAGTGAAATCCATTATGCAGGATCAAGCATTAAAGAAATACATTTCAGGCTATTCCTAAAGAAAAGAAGGGACAGAAATGTTGTTGTTTAATGCACAAATACATTTAGACAGATCCTAATAGAACTTGAAGCTGTGAATAAACTTTTAGGGGGAGTCTATTCAGCCTTTTATATTTTTTTAGAATCATAGTCTGAAACTTTTTCACTCTTGTTTTTTTTCCCGTTTTCACTTCTAAGTTCTTTTCACTTCTGAATTCCAAGAAGTGAATTAGTGACTGAGAAACATGACCTTTGATGTTTTGCTTAATGGTTCAGTTTACCCTTGCATTCATATTAATGAGAAATAGTCACTTGATTCATCTCTGCTGCTTAATTAGGACTGCTGTAATATGGCAATTCTAGTAATTCTAATTTCATAACTTTTCCATTACGCAGGGAAGAGGTAGGGTTGTTAATATTCTTAAAATTGAGACCCCCTAAAAATTAAAATGTCATCAGCTTTAATTATGTGAAATAATGTGTTGAAGTATATCTCTGCTCTTTCAAACTGTCTTTAGTTCCCTTTAGTAAAACTATGTTACAATTACAGCTCACAATTCTGTCCTTTATTCCAGTCATTTGCTGCTTGGTAGCATTTTTTATTGGCCTGATATTTGTGCAGCGCTCTGGAAATTATTTTGTGACGATGTTTGATGACTACTCAGCTACTCTGCCCCTGCTTATTGTGGTCATTTTGGAAAATCTTGCAGTCATCCGAATTTATGGAATAGACAAGTAAGTGAAGAAAATATATTTCCCTGTCAGTATCAACAGTATTTGCTACAGTAAATATTAATATTTTAATTATAAGTTCTAATGTACACAGAAATACAAGTAAGTAGAAACCGTGTCAATCTGGTCAAGAATCTAGAACAGGTTTGGACCAAGATATGCAGTACATCAGGACGGTGTACTGAAACCTGAAAGCTATTGTAACAGGTCCAAAGAGAGGAGAACACAGTTAAAGAGGCAAAATTAGGGAGTTAGAAATAAGGCTGGATATGAAAGTATAAGGAATTTATATCGAAATAACCATTGAGAAATATTTTAAGAACTAATAACCATGGTCTAAGCAGCAGATAAGAATGAGTATTCTGAACAAACCTGCAGTATTCCAGGCAGCCTGAGAAAGTAACAAATCAAACTCTTACGGCAGTAAGTAAGAAGAAAGTTTCAGTTTATGAACTAGATTAGGTTTGGGGTGTTGTAGCAATTAGTTGTTCTTTGCATTAGTTGTGAGAGAGCAAATAGAGGAAATGACAGCAAAGAACATGGTCAAAACTTACTTTATAGCAGAACAATGAAGTAAAGTGACCTCTTCATGACTGGTGAAAAGACCACGATGTCCCTCTTTTTTATGACCAAAATCAGGAAAATGTATTTACTGAGTCAGATCATTTTATGCCACACTTAAGGAATAGAAGAATTTGTATCAAAAATAACTTTTGCCATCTATAGGTGTTCTGGTTTAAAGGTAGACTGGCAGGAGAAATGAACCTAACACAAAAGACATTATAAGTCAGAGTTACAATTTAAGAACAATATTATAATAAATGCAATCATACAAAGAGAAATTGGTGTTAAGCCACAAAACCCAGAAGTATAACCCAGCACCCTGGGACACAAACAGAATGGGGTTTGTTAGCCCCTGTTCTGAATCCCATGTGGTTGCCCTGGGTCCAAAATAAAAGGAAGGGGGAAAAAAAACCTCTTGGTGCAGGTGGTGGTCACAGTCTGGGTGAGAGTGGTGATCACAGGCCTGTTGAAGTTCTGGTCCTCCTCTGGATCTGATGAGGGTACCTGAGGTCTCCAAACCCCAAGATTATATATGCTCAGGTCCAGGTGGGAATGCCCAGTACCTTCCCCAGGGCGAGGAGTTCCGCAGTGGGTGATCTGACTCTGTGAGTCATGGGGTATTTTTGGAATTGTTGATGGCCCATTATCAGACACGCTCCCTCAGTCTGGTTGTGAAGGTGCTAACGACTTCCTGGAGGGGAGTTATCACAGCTCCTATCTCACAGGCTTCTTTAACATCCAGCTTGCAGCCTGAGGGGTCAGGTGTGCCCTGGGCAGCTGCTGCAAATGGCCCATTGTTAGCAGTTTATGAGAAATTACGTAGAGGGTTTAGAATACACAGCTTTGGTCACACCCACACAGTGATAAACTGGTCCCACCTGCTGAACTAGGACAATAGGTCAAACAGTATGCTATATTAACATGTTGAAGTGATTAAAACATCTGTGATTTCTTTGCATAGGCAAAAAGTGTGACATAGAATGGGTGGCTTTTCATTTGACTTCTCACTTTTTTGATCTGAGTCATCAGCCAGTTCCTTGTTATAGTGGTGTAAAATTGCAATAATAAAATTTAATTTTATGCTTCACAGGCACTGTTTCTGTCTACACAAGTAATGCCTGGTCTGCTTACTCATGACAGGAGAATTCCCACTTGGACCACATGTATAATCCTATATTTGATCACATAGACGTAAAAACACCATGTAGATGATTTTACACATGCAAACAAAAGATAAAGCAGGTGACCTGGTTACCAAGTTGGTAATGTCCAAGTCAGGTGGCGTTCCACTGTGAATGGAGGTAGGCATGCCATAAGCCAGCAGCTTACCTGTGAGGAATTTGATGTTTAGGCATAGCTAAAGTATGGTAATACTTCTGACTCGGAGTGCAGGTGATTTGTGTTTTCAGAAGGGGTTCTGACAGGATACAGTCTGAAGTTAACAGCCAAATTTCTCATTCATAATGGCCACCCAAGTATTCCCTCTGGAGTATTCCTAATATTTCTTCTGATGTGTATTTTTTCCAGAATATCCTTCAGAAGCCTAGCAATCTTGTTTGCAAAAACTGTCAGAATCAACAGCCTCAGGTTGTCCTTGGCTGATAGTACCAAGGGTTCCTTGTAGGTTAAGTCCCATATATATGTCTTATTAGACACATTGTCTTTGATCAGATAGTAAAAAAACCAAAACATAGCATGCAAAGGGATTACAACCACAGGATAGAAAAAAGACAACATGTGAATCCCTGTAGCCAAGAAGGAAAATTTGCTAGGCTGGAATCAGTGCTAAAGGAACCTGATAGCTTTTAGAAAAGTGTAAGTAGGGTGGAGATGATGAAAGTCTTTAAAGATAACAGAATTATGTTCAACTGGATGAAGAACTGGAGATTTCAGAAAGAAAAGGCTGGCTGTAGAGGGAACAATCCATTTGTAAATTCAGCTTCCTTTTATTAATGTGTAAACAAACAATGGAAGGGCCCAAGTTGCGCAGTTAAAAATGTTTTAAGAGTTTATATGACAGAACTATGTAACTGCTTTTAAAACATATTTATTGCTATAAGAGGTTTTTCTAGATGCACATTTCAAAAGGGAGTAGGACCACAAGGAAGTTAAAACAATCATTGCTTGTGCACATGCCTAAAGAGTTATTTTTAAAAGTATTCTCTGTTTCTGCTGGCTCTGAAACTATGTACTCTGTCACAAGTACAAAAGTAGGAGTTTTGTTCATATTATAGCTTACAATTTTGAGGAACAAGGAGGCAGTTTTATAACTTGGCAAAGTTTTATTTCAGCAGCTTATATGATGCAAACCACAACTTTATGCATAAGTTGGTTTTTTTACACTGCAATACATGTATAGGTTCAAAATTAATTTTGCAGAATTTGTAAGGTGTGCTGGTTGTATGTGTCCTCAAAAGTAAGCCTCAGTAAGCAATCCAGTAGACAATACAGGAAGATGTAAAATAGAAGCTTATTAAAAGAAAAGGTAAGTTTAAATATCTTTCCAGCACAGTCCAGCAAGCAGCTTGCTAAGTCACTGCACTGTGCAGCAATTCCTTTTGTTCATCTATTCTGAAGAGGTAGTGATACAAACTGTGTTTTTCAGCTTATCAAGTAAGTTAAACTGCAGCCATTTCCATATATTTATTTTTTCAGTGTATCTGTTCCCTCAAGTTAGGTGATATGCATCAGTTATAGTGCTCAAAATCTTGGTGTCTACACTAACAATATGTTTTAATCCCTTTACAGATTTATAGAGGATCTGAAGGATATGCTTGGGTTTTCTCCAAGTCAGTATTATTACTACATGTGGAAGTATGTTTCACCATTTGTGTTGTTATGTTTGCTGGTTGCTAGCATTGTCCAAATGAGTTTAAGTCCTCCTGGCTACAATGCTTGGATTGAAGATAAGGTATGTATATAATATGTATGTGTATATCTATGGTATGTATACATATACATGATGCCATCATCATAATGATCTTATCTGAAGTATTTCAGAAATACATGAACAGACAAAAAATTGGAATTATAAATTCAAAAACATGATAAATAATGATGTGATTGTTTTTCTCTGATGTAAAATCAAATGGTTTTTAATTTTAGAGTAGTTCTGCTTTGAAATATAACTGACTGACACAGCCTTCATGCTTTTGGTGACTTTTAGTTTGTTGATGTATCATGAAGAAATTCATAAGTTTGGGGGAGGTTGTTCACATTCATGAAGTCTTACTTTCCTGCAGAAAATACTTGGGTGATAACACTGAATAAATCATTTCAGATATCACATCAGGCGTTTTATGTGGCATTAAATACTGAGATTTAGCCATGTCATAATTCTTTCCCTTGGGGTCCACATGTCACAATGTAGGTAATAGCTGCATTAAAACCTGTTTCTGACAAGAATGTTTGATTTGAAAAAACTTGTCAGGATGAGCAGCAATCAGTTTAGTGCATTGGCTCCAAGAAGAGATTCACTCAAGGTAACTCCTAAGAGTTCTGCTAGTTTTAGGTTCATCAGCCCCAGATTTTCTACAGGCTTGTCATGAAACATATACAGAGAGTAAAATGTTAGAGAAATTAATCTTGGGAGAATTGTCTGAATTAGCCAGGGGGAAAATCACAGCAAAGGCAGGTAAAGGATAAATAGAAGAGATTGGCTTTACTAGAAGTAGATGCCTGCATCTATCCAGACTTCTACTAGTTTCTCATAATTTTCAGAAAAATGCTCCTGTTGCATTTGATTCTTGTCCTCAAAAATTGGATAAAGAAATACCTTAGAATACCAAACATAAAATTCAGCAAACAGAGCCTGTTGGCCAGTGATGCATGGATGCAGTAGAGGTGTGGGGTATAGTCAGTGTCCCAGGAAATGCATTATAGTTTACATGGAGTTTATACAAAGTGGTATAATTGAGATGGTCCCTGTCTAGACCAGTTACTAGCCTACAGAACAAGAACTTATTTTCCAGGCATGGTTAACAGATACCACTGCACGCTTGTCTAT
The DNA here is from genome assembly GCA_035041345.1 of Poliocrania exsul. Classification (NCBI taxonomy): domain Eukaryota; kingdom Metazoa; phylum Chordata; class Aves; order Passeriformes; family Thamnophilidae; genus Poliocrania; species Poliocrania exsul. The sequence goes on along the minus strand of JAWWLZ010000042.1, from coordinate 40,737,866 downwards.
TGTGAACATCCTTAAAAGGATCAGCCAACAACTATGGAGAAATGTAGCAGTCTCATGTGAAAATCTTGATTTGGGTGGCACCAGAGTGCTCTGAATATCTCAGAAACTGTATGACAGTTAGTCCTATTCACTGGCAGACAGATTGTAATCCTACATCTCCATGACTGTTCAAATTTGAGATCTGTAGTGGTGCCCACATTGTGGGTGCAGGGTGACAAAAAGGTGAGTAGTTATTTGAAAACTGTAGGCCTTGATGAGGACTGCCTGTTTGTTCTTTTTTCAGTAATGATGTATTAATTGTTCTTCTGTTGTGTTTCTCAGGCTATGGAAGAGTTCCACAGCTATCCAATGTGGGGAATGATTGTCTGTATATCCTTGATGGTGTTGGCCATACTGCCAGTCCCAATAGTCTTCATGGTGCGCCGTTGCAACCTTATCGATGACAGTTCTGGTAGTTTGGCATCTGTATCCTACAAAAGGGGTCGAATAATAAAGGAACCTGTTAATCTGGAAGGAGACAGTACAAGTCTGATTCATGGGAAGAGTCCAAGTGAAGTGCCGTCTCCCAATTTTGGCAAAAACATATATCGAAAACAGACTGGATCGCCAACTCTGGACACTGCTCCAAATGGACGTTATGGTATTGGGTACCTGATGGCAGATATGCCTGACATGCCAGAGTCTGATTTGTAACTACAAAAATAAAAGTGGTTTGTTTCTCCTCTCTCTGATCATGGGTCTCCTATGAGAAGTAATCAACTTCACTTACTAGGGTGCGATCTCAGGTGCTCCATAGCAACAGTCTTTAAAATGTCATGACTGTACATACAGGTTGAGAAAACTCCCTTTGGATTAATTCTCTGGGCTTTTATTTGCACTGAAGGAAGCACATTCAAATCCAGTGGCAGCCTACTGTGCCACATAGCCAAAAATTTGGTTTTTTAATTAACTTCTAAATTTAAAGCTTTCTATCTCTGAAGCCCTGGTCTCACTCAAATGGTGAAATACTTCCGAGGCTGTATCATTGAAAATCCCTTTTTTCAACTAAATTTCAGGTTAACTCCCCAGTATTAAAGGTGAACTCAGTAGCAGTTCATCAAACTCGTGTTTGTGTAAACACTTGTATATACCTTATGTAGATATGCTGTACTTATTTTGTTAGCACTGACAATTACTTAGGCTTTTAGCTGAGTAAAAAGCAAACCTGCAAACTATTTTCTTATGTAATAGTTGTATAGAGCAATAGTATTAGAAAATCAAGGAGTAGACTTACAGGAAGGCGATCAAAAATTCCCTGTTTACTGGGGACAGCATAAAATGTGGCTGTATATTTTGTGTAAAATATTTGCTTTTTCAGTGTGAAAACAATGTTAGAGTGAGTCACTCCAAGAATCTTAAAGATTGTGCAGATTCTGCATTTTTTTCTATGCTGTGTGCCTAAAAAAGACCTTGATATTTATTGTGGTTACAAGATTACATATATATTATATTTATATAATATACTTGTAATGTAAATATGTATATTACTCTGTATGTAATCGTTTCAAAAGTCAAAGCAAGATGGCTTTTTTTAATTAGTCTTCTTCAGTTTTGCTTCTGTTTTATGCAGATAATTTTTTCAGTAAGTAATTATTAAGAACTGTATGGCATTACATTTTATCCTATGAATAAAGACATTGATAAGGTATTTCTCTGTGATTTTCTAATACATTTATTATAACACAGACTGCTTTTCCCTCATTTGGACCATCTGAAAGAATGACATTTACAAGCCAAGCAGAGATGTTAAAATAAATTGAAAATAAAAAAAAAAGCTAAATCAGTCCTCTTAATAAACTATTGGACAGGGACATTTACTCTGAATACAGTAGTTGATGTAGCACTGTAAACTGCTAGGATACTCTGGAAGTTCATGCATGATCTTTACCTTAGAGGGCTTAAATTTAAGCATAAATTTTGACTTTGTTACCTCTAGTTACATTCTCCCAGCATCAAAGAACCGGAATAAATCATCTGAGGTAAATGCAAGTCTCTGAAGCGCTATGCCTCAAGAGTACAGTTCTGAGTCAGTGTGAAAAAGCTGTCAAACAAATGAAATGGAGCAAAATCCTAAACCAAAATTTTTCAGCAGCTTGCTGAGATTCCTTAGGATATCTCTTTTGTTGTAGAAGAATAATCCTGTATATTTTTCCACTTTTGACGTGAGAGCTTTTGAAATAATTTCCAATTACCTGAAAGTTGAACTAGTATCATTAGTACACAAAAAGCTTACTTTTACATTTGATAGAAGTTGACAGTAGTAGCATTTAAAGTAGTCCTCTAAAATGCACTCTACATAAGGGAGAGAGTTGGCGTAATTTAAGCAGGTTGTTCTTTTTTAACCGATCAATTGGCAATATTAGTATGTGTGTAATGAATCATCATTAGACAATCAGAGCAAGCATGTACAAAATATTCCTACTGTGGCAGAGCAGCAGCATATTTCTAACATCGTAACACATCAGGCTTCTAAAGTGGCTGTTCAGGGTAGTTGTCATGCATCCCTCTGTGCCCAGTCCAGAGAGTGCAGAAGTCTGTTCTTACAGACTGGATTGCCTGTAGTGACACATGCTTTTACTCATATAGACCCCAGTTTTAAGTGATCTGTTTAAAATAAATGTGAGCAAGATGTTCATATTAAAGTGCAATAGCTACTTCTGTTTAAAGCATCACAAAGGGGATTAATGCTACTTTTGCAGACTGCTGAAGATTATTCTGCTGGGAGATATATATCTTGGTTTTGCCTTTTTGCTGTTTCCTTGAACAATTTTAATATCTATTAAGGTTTTCCACTCATTTAAACCACTGCTTCTCAATTGGTTGCTTCCTATTAACTCCAGTTAGGCATATCTCACCTCAGCTTTGTGAAATGTTTCAGGCTTGCGAAAACCCAGAATGTATATCCTGTCTACTGCCAGATATTCAATTCATAATTTGATCATAACTGTGATTGAACACCCTCAAGTGCATCAATTCTTTACCCTGGTTTACTAAAAAAGGCACTGTCTGTCCAGCCTAAAGAAGCAGGACTAGTCAAAAAAAAAAAAAAAAAAAAAAGCCAGAGGTGAAGGTTTAAAAAAATTAAAAATAATTACTATAAAGAGTGACATCCAAGTCCTTCCATATTAATGAAGGAACTGCTGAAGCAAAGTATGAAATTGTATGTACAGTTTCTGTTAAAGCCAAGGAAATGCACAACACTTTGATATTTCAACTTTGGGAGCAAAGGGGTAAAGAATAGCGTAGGAGAGAGAGGTTTCAGATATTTATCTACTTAAAAACCAGAATATCTGTGTTGTGTCAGTCATAACTAGAATTAATTTGTGTTTTTTTCTTTAAGGAAAAGATCATTGGGAAAGTCAGTCATGCTTAAAATTAAAGAAAATCCTATTTGTGTCTTACACAATCAGAAATGGCCTAAGAACAAAATCATCCATGTGGAAAGTGAAAATAGATTTCCAGTGTAATTTATTGCAGCAGGCCTAAGGTTCCTCTAACCAGTATGCTTTTTGAGCTGTGATTTCACTACAGAATTTTGACAGAATCAGTCACCAGTATGGCAGAAACAAAGGCCATGTCATTTACCTCCATAGTCTTCAGTGAAGGTTCTCAAATTCAGTGAAGTACAGGACAGACCTACAGAGAAGAAGAAGTGGTAAGAATGAAAAAGGGGGGAAAACCCCAGGAAAAAACCAAATGTTGAACAATTGTAACCCCATTCTCAGGGAGCAGCAGATAGATATTAAGTGATGAGTCCTTATGCTGGCATAAGGAAAACAGTGATCTTGTCACACTAGGGAGGAATCAGTTATGACTGTGATAGTAGTAGCAGAGAAAAAATGTCTTTGGAAAAGGATTTTATATACTCTGAAATACTTGACTACTAACCACTATGCAAGATTAAAATGTTCTGCTGAGATGCAGTGTAATCAAAAAAAGCTTTCTACTTCTACAATATATTTGAGAAAATAGCAGAAATGTACTTACACTGGTTTAAAAAAGATGCAGGAAATTTAATATAAGCACCTAAATGCCTAGTTAGATTCAGTGGTTTGAGGAAAAAGGAGGAAATCGACAGAGAAGCTGTAATTTACTTGTTTAGCCACTGGATGGTGCTCATATTTCATATGTCTAGGTAAAATGGCACATTGAGTGGTTTTGGAAAGGGCAGAATAATGTATTTTTATTCTCTGCCAAGACAAAACTTCAGAATGATCATGGTCTTTCTAAAGCTCACAGCTTTATTAATCTATACCTTCACCTGCTTTTATACACATTTGGGTTTTTATTTTCAAAAAAGAAAGACTAAACAAATCTGTAATGCCAACACAAGCAAAAACATGCTGTCAGTATCCTGTTGCCAAATAGTACACTTTTGGCTCTTGAGAACAAGCAGTAGCTTCTTGATTCAATATTTTGAAGTAAGTATTTTCTAAAAGTCCAATTTTTTTATCCTATTAGCTGCTATTCTCACTTCTTAAATTAGCAAATTAATTAGATGGAAAATTAATTATTTGACAAATTAATTAGTGGAATAAGAGAATCCCAGACTATAATATTGCTACTAACACTAGTAATTTTATTGAAAACTCAAGTGCTTTTCAATTCTGTCATCAGTAAATGCTGAAGGTTTAGAAAGACAAAAGAAATTTCCTTCAAAACAGCTCCAATTGATTTCCAGATTTCTGATTCAAGCAAAAAGGAAACACATGAAAAAGAGGAGTTAGGTTTGCAATTCTGCAAATAAGGAATTAAGAAACATGTCAAAAAACTGGAACTGAAATGGAGCATATTAAAAGAAGGGAGAAGGAAAAAGATACTTCAGAAATAAGGCTCATTCATTAAATGACAAAGTGTAAATTGAATAGGTAGTAGGTGATTGGAAAGATAAAGAGGTGGGGTGGGGAGGGAGAAAAGGACTTCAGAAAGAAAACAGATTTTGGTGCCTGTGCAAAGTATGGTATAATCAAGCCTTCAGAAGCAATAGTCTGCAGTTAGATATAGCTGTTGTTAAACAGAGGTATGAATCAAAGGTAGCCAAAGTTTTGTTATAGCATAAGAGGAAAAGGAGGGAGGAAGAATGAATCAGGACAGGAGAATGCTGGGCTGGGAAGAACAACTTGGGCTGTGTCAGAATCCATTTCCCTTCAGATACTCAAGTGCCTTTGACATACTGAAAAGCTTAGTTATTTTTGATAAAGCATTTTGAGGTGTTCTGGGGAAATATGTTAAAGAAATGCAGCCTTACAAAATTATTTCATTTTAGCTGTCTTATTTGAGGACAAAACCGTCAGTGTAAAATAGCAGCCAATATGTCCCATGAATTTAAGGTTTAAGGAGAAAAATAATTACTTAAAAGCACAGAAAACTCAATGTATGAGCATATGAGGTGAAGAAAAATACATTTGTGACTAAAAGGTCCGAGTTGGACACCACTGTGTTTATGTGATTTAACACTGTAGTAAATCTCCTGAGCATTTGCCTAGTATCAAGGATATGAATAGTACCAACTATTAATCACAGACTTGAAATTAGCCAAAAACTCAAAGCACCTAAATGATCTAAATGATATGCATTTTACTGCCTGGTCCCTGGAATGGAAACCAGATACCCAGCCTCCCATATGCAATGCATCTGGGCAGTGAAGTGTTCCAAAATTATATGCCTATAAATGGGCAACATTTGGTGAGAGACTTAAGTATGACAGAACCCCTTGTTATCACAAAAGGAGAAACTGAGGCATTCTGGAGAAACTGGCAAATAGAGAGGTGAGACATTTTTGTCTGTGCATCACTATAGAAACAATGTTCAGCTCTGGTTAATTATAAAATATTTTTGATAAAACTGTGTTTAATTACATGGATGTTATATTTAATAAAGCTGTCATGAATGTTCTGCTTTCCCACAGGCAGCAAAAACATAAAAGACAAACAGCTTACCTGCATAAAAAAAATAGAGACTTGCAAAAATGTTGCAAACATTATACCTTCCCTATACCTTTACATGTACATAAACTTATATCTAGCTACAATTCATCTTATTTTCAAATAAGTTTAATACTATTCCATAAAGAATCTTCAAAGCAGTGAAAGGCTAAAAGAAAGGTCACTAGATAAAGAAAGAGGTTTTGAAATAAAAAAACAAGAAGGCTCTTTAGACTGATATTGAAATTTCATAAGAGACTCTAAAATTTTCCCCAGACCTCAGGTCCTCTAGGGTCATCTTAACAAGGCCTCCATAGACCTTGTAGATGTTGCAATGCAAGGTCAGCCTCTCATACATCTCAATTCAGACATTGTTATGAGCTTCCTTTTGATTTTGATTCCTCTCTGCTGCCCCTGGATTTCTCAGATGGTTCCCATTTTCACTATAGGCTGCACAAACAGCTGTGCTGACACAATGCATGTGGTGGTGTGGAGACAGGAAGGAAGGGCTGAGAGCAGAAATTGCTTAAACCTGCACTGCCGCCAAAGAAAGAAACATAGAATTTTGCTTTCAGCTTTAGAAATGTTCCATACTCTATGAAAACTATATTATACACAAAAAACAATAGCAAAAGTATCCAGTCTCTTAAGGGTTTTAGAAAATTTACAGTTGTCAGGTAGCTGAAAATTAGACAAGACATGGTGTACCGATATGGCTGTACAAAAGCACTGGTGGCACTAAATCATGACTTCATAAAAATCACTAAATAGCAACAGAATGGATTGAAATAGATTTTTAAAGCTTCTTTACACAGCCTTTTTCTTCAGTTTTCAGGGATAACTTTTTCTAGCCTTCCATATCTGCTTTTACCCATTGTAGAATCAGCAACCTTCAGGACTCACTTAACAGATTGTTGAAGTACCTGGAGATTGCAGTAGCAACCTAACAGCATATGTCACAAACAAATGACTTTCAAATTATCTGCATTTGTTTTCTTAATTTCTTGCAGGTTGAATGCAGAGAAGCTGAATCTGTATTGCTATGCTGGACAGAAAACACTTGTGCCAGTACTGCATGGGTCAGGAGGAGACTGGTCTAGATCACACTCTGACTGTGCACAGATGCTATATCTCTTTGTATTGTCTGTGTAAAGGACAAAGGAATCTAATGCTCATTCTTTGAAACACTTCAAACCATTCTTAGATGAAGCACCTGTTGTGGGATGTGCTGAACAAATACAGCAATTTGGTGAGGAGGAGGTTGTTTTTATCTTCCTACGGTTACTCATCCCCACTTTGGCATTTATCAGTCCTTCACAGACAGATCCATTTCATTAGTCCAGCAAACCGCTTCACTTTTTATTCCAATTTATCTTTTGTTAAGCTGTGAATCAAACTGATTGGTCACAGGATGAAATGAGTGCTAGCAGAGATGCAGGAGGGAGGAGGTGCTGTACGGTCAGGAAAGGAATAGACAGTTGGAGTAGGATAGAGGATGAACCTGTCTTTTAGCAGTAATGAAATTATATCTGCTAAAGCATGTAACACTAGACCAAGACAGAGATGTATGACTGGATAATCTAAATTTTGGCCTGGTAGGAGCAATTCTCAAATCCTGTGTGTAATTAAAACACCTATCCTATGTGTACATGAACTTTCACAGTATGTATTGAATTCGTAAAGCACATTCTTATTAAAGCATGTTAATAATCTCTGAAATAAATTGTGAGGGAAATGTTAGTGCATTATCATGTCTTCAAAGTGAATATAATAATTTGCCACTCCTTTAGTTTTTAACCCTGCTTGCTTCCTGCTGCTGAATTGACTCCATAACTTTCCTTGTCTTGAAGTGTGATTGAATGTGCTATTGACCTTCCATCATCACAGCCATCGTACTGATTAGCTAATTTTATTTAACAGTGTAGTGTTACTTACCTATGGGAGACCAATTCTTTAAAGACTGCAAATGTGTCTAAAATCAGATCTGAGATTTGACTCCTATCACTTTTACAGACATATATGACGTTTTGAGTGCTGCCCAGGCAAAATACTTCAGAAACTCAGCATGTGGTAAAACATTTTAAGACTGTGTCGAGAAATGAAGAAAAATGGAGTTTTCTTCAGTCAAGGTATTGACAGCCTGTGGTATAGATAAGCATATTCAGTGGGACACACCTACTGTTCCCTCAAGACAGTGTTTTACTGAGTAGAAAAGAGTACTCAGCTTTAATGAGACCTGGACGTAATTCTTTAATGCAAGTAGAACAAAAGCCAAGGAAACCTCACCTGGTCTTAGAGATTTTGAACAGTCTTACAGTTGCCCTTTCTGACAAGCAAATTGTGGGGTAGCATCATTCTGTCATCCCAGTCTTCATCTCCCTAACCCCAGAAAGTTTATGGCAATTGTTAAAACAGGGAAAGAAATGCAAGTGCAACAAAATGAGACACTAAATGGGGTGCTCAGTTATCTTCCTCTCCACTATCTTTTTTTTAACAACAAAATACAGGAGTAAACCCCTTCAAAACTGAGAAAATAATCCCTTTCTTCAGGTGTTTTTTGTTTATATTAAGGAGATGAGTCAGGTGGTACATAATAAACCAAAGAGATTAACTCCTCACTTTGTTGATTGCAGTCTTATGGGGAAAATGTGAGATTTCATGCTCTGTATAATACATACTACAAAGAGGAAAGTCTTGAAAGTGGGAGAGAACATCTAAGTTTTAAACTTCTGTTTAATGGGTGTCATGCAGCTTAACCCTGTGAAAACATGTCCCAGTGCAACCATTACAGATGAAGATTTTGATTTTTGAATCTTTCATGTACTTCATATCCTGGCTTGCATGTCACATAATTGTGCCAAACTGTGTAGTGTGTGCCAGTATCTTTTTCATTTTCAGTGCTCTGGCCCCTAATTTCTGTTGACAGTCTAGTCTTCAACTAATATATCAGCATCACCACCAGCTTTAGAAAGAGTTCATCTATGTTGGCAAATGCTTCCTTCCCACTTGGAGGAGACAGTTCTATTCACTGAGAGGTGCTATTAAGACTAAATTATTCTAACTATAAGAAAGTCTTTTGCCAAGACAATATCTTACATGAGAGAGAAGAGTGTCCTTGTAGATGGATGTGTATGTGATTTTGCCCCACCTTTAACTTTTGATCTCTTTTTATTTAAAAAAAAAAATGGTTAGGGAATTGATTCCAGTGACGCCAGATTTGTTACCAAAGCTGTGAAATTTTCATCTTTATAATGAGTAATGCTTGGTAATGTTATAAAAACCTCTAAATCAATGTGACTGAGGATTCTTCTGGGCCAGATAGGGGTGTGCAATTTCCATGAGATAGACCTCCTTCCAAGCAAGTTACCCCTGGAAAGGGTCAGGTACCAACCTACAGGAGGCAGGACACTAAGTAATTGGGAATGAAAGAATAAACATTGTTATTGCTGCTGGAAACAACAGGAAACACACAGGGTGTTGCACAACCTACACAGGGCTTCCCTCTTTGCTGAAGTTATAACACTGACTCTCCAACAGTTTAAACCTATCAAAATGCAAGAATAATTTAGATCATTTTAGCCCCTTCCCAGAACTGTGAGACTGATGATGCACATTTTCTGCTTTGTTTCTGGTTTTTTCCCCATATTTTTTAGTTTAAATCTGTACTTGGCCAAAGCTGCTATGAAATAGGATGTTTGATCTCCATTTTGCAGGGAAGAAAAAGGCTAGAAAGAAAACAGATGAAGTTTATGACAGGTATAGAAACAAAGATCAATTCACATGCATTGTAAAGGAGAGACAGAAGCTGACGCTTTCCTTATTAAGTCAAAGAAAGAAATTTGTCCTTAGCTCCAAATGTATTTTGTAGGATTAGGAGAAAATGGGTACTTATACAATTTCACATACCTAGTGGAGAGCTGACTAGTACTATAACCTTTGGAAAACGAGTTTACTATAGACATTCTTTTTTTTTTTTTTAATAGCATTTTTTGAACTAATAGAAGGAGCAGGTAGTTGCCTAGTTTAATTAAGGGGTCTAGCCATCTTTTTTTTTTTTTATTACTTGCTCTTTTAAGGTGGAAAAAACAGTTAGGGATTTTTGCTTTAAAAATATAAAATTCAAATCCATGTTGACATTTCCTGATAGTGTGCAGTTATATATAGCACCCAGCTGTCCTCTGGGAGAATAAGATTGTGTGGCAGCAGGTGCTAAATGGACAAGGCACATGTGGAGCTGTGACATTATGTGCACAAATGTCCAAACAGCTGAGCACCAAGAATGTCAGGACAGGTATAGAATGCAAGCAAGCTTGAAGTGTGTTCCACTTATGCAACAAATATCTACAAACAATTCCTATAAATAGCTGACAAAAGGAATACCAGTACTAAACCTAACTTTGACAGAAATTTCTTGTGTGACTTCGTTTAATTCATCTATCTTCAATCTGTCATTTTCTGCATAAAGTATGAATATGTTGCAAGGTATGTGCAGCTACCAGGTTTCAGCCTTTGGCTTGAACAGACCCTTGACTAACAGTCCTTTGACTAACTACCCTGCAGGGTTCTAAGTCCACCTGCTTCTCCATTACAATGAAGATTTGAGACTCTCAAGAGTATTGATGTTGTAGCATCTCTGAAAATGATCTCTCTTGCAGGAAGTCCTGCTTATCGAACCTGATTTCCTCTTATGACAAGGTAAACAACCTAGTTGACCAGGGGAAGCCAATTGTTGTAATCTTTTTGGATTTCAGTAAAGCTTTCAATACTGTCTTTTACAGGATCTTTCTGGAAAAAGTGTCCAGCACAGGGATAAACACATCATGTGGTGGGTGATGAATTGGCTCACAGGTCATGCACAGAGGGTAATAGTGAATGGGGTAACATCAGACTGGTGACCTGTCACTAGTGGGGTTCCACAGGGCTCCACCCTGGGCCCTGTGCTCTTCAACATCTTTATAATTGACTTGGATGCAGAACTGGAAGGGATACTAAGCAAGTTTGCAGACAACACAAAACTCGGAGAAGATTTTGACTCCCTTGAAAGCAGGGAGGCCCTGTAGAGAGACCTCAACAAATTAGGGGACTGAGCAATCACCAATGGCATACCAAAGCCAAGTGCTATATTTTGCACCTGGGATGGGGCAACCCTGGATGTTCATACAGACTGGGGAACGAGATGCTGGAAAGCAGTGCCATAGAAAGAGATCTGAAGGGTCTTGGTCAATGGCATGAGTCAGCAGTGCCCTGGCAACCAGGAGGGCCAACTATGTCCTGGGGAGTCATCAGGCAAAGCATTGCCCGCCAGTCGATGGAGGGGATTGTCTTGCTCTGCTTTGCACTGGGGTGGTCTCACCTTCAATATTGTCTGCAGTTTTGGGCACCAAAATATAAGAAAGATATTAAGCTATTAAGGAGTATCCAAAGGAGGCTAAGGTGGTTAAGGGCCTTGAGAGGAAGACATATGAGGAGCAGCTGAGGGTACTTGATCTGTTCAGCCTGGAGGAGACTTAGGGGCGACTTCATTGTGTTCTGCAACTTCCTTGTGAGGGGAAGAGGAGCAGCAGACACTGATTTCTTCTCTGTGGTGACCAGTGACAGGACCCACGGGAATGGGCAGAAGTTGTGTCAGGGAAGGCTTAGGTTGGATGTTAGGAAAACTTTCTTCACCCAAAAGGTGAAGGGTGCTAGAACAGGTTCAGGAAGCATTTGGACAATGCTCTCAGGCCCGTGGTGTGACTACTGGGGATGGTACCATACAAGGTTAAGAGATGGATTCGATGATCCTTATGGTTCCCTTCCAACTCAGCATATTTATTCTGTGATTCTGTGACTTTTGCTCTCCATTTAAAACATTCGCCACCATATAAGTTAGACAAAACACAGAATTTTCATAGCCTAGGGTCTCAGGTAATGCTCAGGTTGCTAATATCTTAAGCCACCTATACTGGGGCCACTTGGAGACATTAATATAGATTTGCTCTTTCTCTGGAGAAAACTGGCTTTGCACTTATGTAATTAGGTGCATAAATAATCTCACTTTTCTTTTTAATTAGTCTGTGGCTAATCAGGACTGAAGTCATCTCGATAAGGGCAGGAGTTATCAATCTAGTGTTCCAGTTTTCTACGAGTATCACTACACTGGGAGTGAAATAGTACAACCATGAACCTGACAATTGTAATAACAATTAGAATGACCTGATGTGGAGAAGAATAAATTTATGCCCCTCCTTAGACAGAATGAGATTCAGGTTAATTTTTTTATCCTTTCAGTCAAAAGTTAGTTCACAAATTCAAAACAAAATAGTAAAATACAAGCTGAGATTAACATAAATGAAAACAAATATAGACTTTCATTTCTTTTGAGTCCTTCATTGTACACTGTTAAAGTGTTTTGGGTCCAAATATCTGCTGATAAGAGCACAGATTCCAATCGTGCAAGATATCTGGAGAAACACTGCATATCTCTCAGGAAATAGATTAGTGAAGACAGAAATATGGAATAGTACAGAGACAGATAGATCGGTCAATCCCCTGAGAACCATTCTTCTCAATGACAGGAATGCCTGAGAGTTGTCTGTGGCATTGATGTGTTTCCTTCGTTATGGTAGTATAGAGCACTATATTCTGGGCAGAGTGTCTACCCATTTCATTTTCAAGTGTAGTCATAAGTATGCATCCATCCCATTCAATACACTGTGGTGTATATTTCAGTTTTATGGAAAAAGGCTTGAGGTAATCAAGTATGAAGTGGGTTAGACAGAATGATGCATAATGTTGTACCCATACAGAATGGAACTTGAAAAAGCATCCAGCAGGGGCATTAGCTGGAGCTCTTCTCAAGAAGTTTAACACCATAATTTGGCACTGTTAGTCTAGGTTTGATTCAGTCACACTACACAGAGGGGAATGAAAGTAAGGCTGCTTTCATTCAGAGAACTGCAGGACAAAAAGAAAGATTCATGTGCAGGTTTCAAGCAGGGTTTGAAATTTTGTGATAATTTTATGAAGTTGACAAATTTAGTACTGAAATCTTCTTGAAAAAAATCCTAGTTTCCCCAGTTATTTCTAGTAAGAAAAACAAAATTAAAAGAAACAGGGTGAGAACACCACATTTTGAAACCTTTTATTAAGCACTGATTTTATTTGTAATGGGAGGATGTATTTGTCTTTTTTAGAAAAAACTTCTCGTAGAGCAGCTGTACCGTGTCCAAGCAGCTTTGGTGGCTTCTGCATTAAGTGAAATACCTCTATAGCTAATGTACATGCAGATGTTGAGACTTTGGCTGGAGTAGCTCCTCCTAGATATTCAGGCCATATCAGGCCTGGATTTCTTATTAGGATTATCGTGTCATGTGGAACTGTGAGTACTCAGCTCCTCACAAAATCAAAGCAGTTGTTTTCTCCAGTGTTGTGACTAATAGTCATATTTATACTCTGGCAGGCTATATAGTCATAAAAATGAGGCTATTTTTGGCAGCAAGGTCATTCTGATGCTCATGGGAATGAGGTGTTCTGTTGATAGTTTTCCTCAACCCACTGCAGAAACTGCTGGTGATAAATAGGTCAGCCAATTGGAGACACTTGCCAGAGCTATGGATTTCATAAAGCTAAATTGCATTTCAAAGTTTTTCCTGTCCTCATAAAATGTTTTTGTTCTTCAGAATGATTTCATTCTAACAGATAGGCTTGGACTTCAAATAAAAATATCAGTGTATTAGTAATATCCCTGCAGATAATGTGTGTAACTTGTCAAGTGACCACCCACACAAATGCTAAGAGTACAAAGTCATGGCTCACATTATCGCAAACCATAGAAGACATTGCATGTTGCCGTTTCTGCTGCATGTGCGTTTTAATAGTTCCTTTAAATCAGACTTCTGAGCTTTGGAAACTACAACTCATGGACACAAAAAGACATAGTACAGCATAGCCATGTAGCTGCTGAAAATGTACAGTACTGCCTGCCAAATAAGTTAAGCAGAAAATAAATTACAGGTAGTGCTGTTGGGTTTCATTCTGTCTAGGAACAAGGGACTAGAGAAATCCCTCAAAATGTAGAAAAAGTCGGTTATCAATAGATCTTCAATATCTTTTCTCCGTATATAGAAAATAAATTTAATTTTAAAACATGAAACAAGACATATTTCTAAAGGTGAGCAGTACCCCCACATTAAGAACTTTGCACCTATTTGTTTCAATCCACAAGTATAAGCCAGGAAGAGATCTCATTCTCTCTGCTGCTGGAAAGGAATATATGCTTACCAGCTAGTCACATTTTGCTATGAGCAAAGTCTAATTTTCTTAAATCAACCATGCAATCTGTTTTGCAACTTTTCTAAGGAATAGCTATTTTTTTCTTTTTCTTTTTCTTTTTTTTTTTTTTTTTTTTTTTTTTTGAGAGTGATGAATGATTTGACATAAAAATGGTCTTTTCTGGTTTTGTTCTTGGAAAGTACTTTTTATCCTCATGTAAAACAGAAACCAAGTAATGCTGCTTCCTATTTTCATAAAACTACATAATGAGAATACTGGTATATCTTCTCAAATTTCACAAGTAGTGATATATTTTCCTCCAGTTATTCACACACAGTCAACACCCAACAATCAGGGTAAATACATGTACAAAAAAATTCCTACCTTTTTTTTTTAATTGGTAAAAGATAGCAGAAATCAGCTGATATATGATATGAATGATAAAAGATTTCACAATGAAGTAGAATTCAGTTTGGTGAATGTGCTTTACAGGGTAAACATTGTCTAGAAGCAGGATATCATATTGGAATGTGTCATTGGCTGCCAGTCCCATTTATTGCAAAAGGAAAACATCAGCTCCACTTGTTAAAAGTAATCCCTATCTTCTTCTAAGGGATACAGGGATGGGAGTTTAGTGCTAGGTTAGTGAAGAGGCAGAACTGGTGGGCCCCTCAAGAAAACGGAGAATCAAGGGATACTTACCACAAAATTATTTCAAACACTGCCTTTATTTAAACCTACATTCCTGCGGTTTAACACAATAACTTTTCCCTGCAGTGAAGGAGAAAATGAAAGAAAAGTTAAGGTTGCTATGCTCATGCATCTTAGTTTAGTAAAGGAAGACATCTTGATCAGTATCCAGCTCTGCGTCTTCTTAAGAGACCATCCAAAAATCCAGTTAGAAAAGACTCTAAGAACATTAGAGTTGTCATCCTCAATTCTGAGAAAGGAGAACTCTTCCAGGAAACCTCTGTTACAATGTGGAGGTGAAAAATGAGCTGCCTGTGAATGCCATCCAGAAAAGGAGAGAACACAGTTTGGCTAGACCAGGTAGGCTGCTAATGCCTGCGGGGAAAATCGAATCAGAACTGAAAACAGACTTGATATCAACTAACTTGCACTATACGTGACTCCCAAATCTGAACAGCCCTCATATGAACTGAGAAAAACTCTGAATTTCTATTTGTCAGACCAGGAAGAGCATAGCAGGAGGTTGAAAGAAAGATTCAGTAAAACTTCAGACATTGCTTTTCCAAGATACACTGTCCTTAAAAGAAAGGGGAACCATACTGATCAACTTGGTCTGTCCTCTGACAGACTAGTGATGTGCAGTTCTTGTATACACAGGTGCTACCTGAAAAGTTTGGCCTCTCTTTGGCAGTTTTCCTTGCTATTCCTACTGTGTAAAAGCAATCTTAGAGGGATGTAGAACAAAGCTGTTGGCAATAAAGCCTGCATTTAAGTTGAAGCATAGCAAGAACCACATGGTAAAGTATGGTATGGCGGCAAATCATCATCACTCCTATTTGCTGGAGCAAAGCATTATTGTTAATGTAATAACAGCATATGCTTACTCTGATGAAATATGCAAACTGAAAAGCAAGAAACCATTTGCATGGTGTCAGCCATAGCAGTCTATTAGGGTTATTGACTTAATTGTAAATTTGCTTCAGGTTTAATGGTAGACACCTTATTTTTTTTTTTTGCTGGTTTCTCCTTCTGCTGTCAGCAAGTGCATAAAAGTCAGCTTCTTGTAGTCTAAAAGTTCAGAGAGAAATACTTAGGGTTAGTTTTTCTGAGCTGGATATGCTTATAACCAATTTCTTCTGTAGCTACTCCAAGTACTCTGTAAACACCTCCAAAAATTGGTGAAAGTTTCAGCCTGAATGGAAGTAGATGGCTGTCTATAGTCATAACAGAGGATCTGCAACTATATAGGCAATATGGTTTGTGATAACCAACTTGCTTCACTCTGTTTTAGAGCTGTTTCTTCAGTAAATATCAGTTGAAACAAGAAAATTAAAAGCATCCATAATCTCAAAGTGCTGAAATACTAGTGATCCTACTTTTAAACCAGGTTTGTGTAGGTGTAAATATACAGAAATATGAGCATCTTGCACAATTTTATCTTTACTTTCCTTGCCATTTGTACCGATTGACTAAAATGTTATTCAGACATGAAATGTACATAATTAAATTCAAATACCACAATAGAAAAGAAACTCTGACCTGTGGAATTGTTGATTTTCTCCAAAATCTTTCTAGTTTGTCTTACAAGATAACACCCATAGTAAGATGCATTGAAAGGAAATCACTAGTCATGTATTGAATCCATACGTTTTGTTTGGATGCAGACTTTTTTGTCTGTAAGACAAATCTGTGTTTGCCTTTTTCACCTCTGCAAGCACCTCACTGTAAATTTATGCCTAACTTTCCTTGGTAATTTACCTTTTCTTGGCAATTGCTTTTCCAATCTATCACTCACAGTTAATATCTCTCTTAAGCATTAGTACAGATTTCAAGTCTACCAGGATTCATTATAGCTTGACCTGCTTGTAGAAGCTGTAGACTTCAAACTGGTAAGTGATATGTCCAGTCTGCAACTTCTGAGCTAGAGACTTTTTACTTAAAGACTAAAGATGATATAAAATTCAATTCCTCACTAGAAAAGATACTCCATGTTAAAAAATGTATTCCTCAATATTTGTCTGAATTTGTCTTATATTAGCCTCCAGCCATTGCATACTGTGAAGTTTCTGCGTGTTAAAGATGCTCATACTTTAAGAAATTGGGTCCCCACAACTACAGAAAGTAATGTAATCACCTTATTTTTCCCTTGAATAAACACCAGATGTGGACATCATCATCAAATAATGATTTCACAAATGCCATGCAGAGAAAGGCAGTAGGAAATCACAGTATCTACACTTACACCTTACATTCAGTTTACACATAGGATATTCACCATGACATTCCCAAAAACTGCATTTACTGGAAGGCAATTTCAACTGATCATCCTTCAGATGGTTGTCTCAGTACCTTTTTCTTAGTCACAACTTTTAAAAAATCATCCTCTATTTTGTGTAGCTTATTGACTTTATTTTTATCTGCACAAACTTTCTTTAATTATTCAATACTGCAGTGGGTTGACCTTGACTGACTGCCAGGTGCCCACCCAGCCACTTTCTCTTCTGCTCCTCAGCAGGACAAGGAAACAATATAAGATGAAGAAGCTCGTGGATTGAGTGTTACAAGCAAAATATACTCAACTTGAAGAATATTACTTTAGTTCATTGCCAATTAAAAACAGGATAGTGAAAAACAAAGCCCAAATTAACCACACCTTCTAACCACTCCCACTGCATTCCAGACTCAAATTCTTCTGACTCCTCCACCTCTGCAATCCCACTCCCAAGTGGGTCATTGGGGTGGGTAATGGGATTGTGATCAGTTCATAATGCTTCGGGTCTGCTGCCCCTTCCTACTCATACTCTTCCACTGCTCTTTTTGGGATCCCTCCCATGGCATAAAGCCCTTTAAGAACTTCTTCAACACAGGTCATTCCCATGGGCTGCTGCTCTTCTGGAACTGTTCCAGTGGCAGTCCCCACTGGCTAGAGCTTCCTTCAAGTTACATCTAATCTGCTGCAGCATCAG
>JAWWLZ010000042.1:40694452-40719894 GCA_035041345.1 Poliocrania exsul | reverse complement strand
CTTCTGGAACTGTTCCAGTGGCAGTCCCCACTGGCTAGAGCTTCCTTCAAGTTACATCTAATCTGCTGCAGCATCAGTTCCTTGGTGGGATGCAGAATGGATATCTGCTGCAATGTGGTCTTTATTGGGCTGTGGGAAGGACAGCCTGCCCCACCATGATCTCCACAGATTGCAGGGAAATAGCTCTAGCACCTGAAACACCTCCTCCTGCTCCTTCTTTCCTAACCTCGGTTCCTGCACATGTGTTTCTCTCACACTTTTTTTCACTCCTCTCTCACAGCTGCCATGTAGCATCTTTTACTATTCCATAAATCTGTGTTGCCAGAGGTGCCACCACTTCAGCCAGGGCGTCAGCCATACCCTACAGGGCAGTCTGCCACCTGGAACTGGCTGTGACCAGCCTAGGGCAGCCCTGGCCTCTCCTCAAGGGGCCTCTGCAGCCCTCGCTGCCAGCGCTGGGTCATCTGCACCCCAGACATCCACCCCTCACATCTGTGAAACACATATTTAAGAATTATCATAAAAGTACACATTCTTCATACAGTCTGCACAAACTTCACTTACATCCATAAACAGAACTTCCCACGCCAAAGTTGAACAGATATCATGACTGCACCAACACCTGTGGACAATACACGCACACTACACCCCTCGTACCTATACCCCATTACAACAACAAAACATTCCCCACAAATATTCTGCTTTCTGACAATGTCTAGATAAAGCAGCCACCCCAGCAGCACTCCTACTGCCAAATTCTGCCACAAGAAATCAAATACAAATACCTTTTCTCCTTTTGTGTCATCTACAAATTTAATGAAGAACAATTTCATGTTTTCTCTCAATAAACATACTAAAAATCATTAGCCAATACACATTATCTGGAATCCTTTGTATTCTTCATTGTCATTCTTTATTTTTAATTGTCCTCTCAGCTTAATGGCAAATGCACTTAGTATTTTTATCTGCTCATTTTCCCTAGATAACTGATAAATGGTATTTAAAACTTCCAAATCATACACTAGTTTTGTGGCAAGAAGAAGTTAATCATCCTTCTAGTATTTCAATACTTTTTTCATAAAACTTTCATAGCGTTCCTTCAGACAGTTTTCATACAATGTAATAACATTTGATATGGATGATTTAACTCACTATAGATTAGAAAACACAGTACTGAAAGTTACACTAAAGCATAAGGCCATATTTTAACTGGGAGACTTAATAATTTGAAACTATGTGGAAACCCCCTCTGGCCCTTTAAGTATAGGCAAAAGAGGAAAGAATGGTTTTTACTTTTTTTTTCCTCCCCTCCTCTACTTAGGAAAAGTTCATTTTCACAAATGTTTTTCTGAAACTGTGCTTGAAGCAGTGGAGGCTGCATAATTCCAATAGCAAACTCTCCCTCCCTTGTTCAATGAAGGGTCTAACTCAGGGACACAGAATCCAGCACAAAACCCATCAGCACTGTTGAAATTGTAGGAGTATGGCAAAAGAAAACTGACAAAAAGTTTAATGATCCTGATACGTAGTCTCATATCTTGTGGAATAGTCTGTAGGATTTAGTTCAGGAATATGCAGCAGTGTAGCCTTTGGCTGCACTAACAGATATCCATCCTTCCTTTCCCTGATTGTAAGAATTGCCTTCTCTTAGCCCATTACTATGGCAATGCTTTTATTGCTGTGACAACCCTGTGACCCATATGTCAGCCTATGAATCATGAAGGACTTGCAACCCCATTGTAGGATCTCCTTAAGGTTTATCTTTTTTCAACAAAATAAGAGAATACAATTTTTCTCTATCATGAGCCCTTGTGCCAGCTAACTTGCAAAGAACAGGAAAGTTGTCTCTTAGTATGAAAAGGTTAGCCAAGTCATCAGGCAAAATTCCTTTCTCCAATTCTGTTCTCAATGCCATCCTAGAATATGGTACTGTACATTTAAGGATACAATCATAAAGAACAGTGTTCTTTTCTTGTTTATACAAAGTTAGAAAATATTTCGATAGCGTGGAGAGTAGCTATCATCTGTTCCATGTCACATTACATAATCTTTCCTATCTAAGGATATCTATTCAAATAACTGCTTGTTCCATACTTTTCAGAGTTTTCAATCAAAGGAAACACATGTTCTCTGTTATTACCATCAATGTGAGTTTTAAAAGGATCTTTAAAACCTTTGGAGTTGCTTCTATGATCATAACTAAAGGTAATACTTTGAAATAAAATATTGTATTTAAAAAGAGAATGGTATATTATTATTCCAACAGTAGGAAATACAATACTTATTAACAAGATTTTATGTCTTGAAAGTCTCTTTCTCACATGCATACTTACTGTAAATGTGGATCAAAATAACTTTATATTGTATTCTTAAAGGGTTTTTAAGAAAATGAAAGTGGCATGGCATTTTAATTTCAGAAGTGTTGTTTTTCTTTAGTTCTGATCCACATATTACAACCTGAAAATGACTCTGAAACAAGAAATAGAGCTATTTATTCTAGAGATACTTCATATAAGCAGTAGATTCAAGGCAATACTATGAATAAAATCTTATTAGAAAGTTTAAAAATTTAAAAACATAATAAGAAAATGTACCTGAAACACATCTTGATAACCTCATTTCATCAGACTCACACTGCAGTTTCTTATTTTTCACTGATTTCAAATTGAAGTTAAGGAACAGCTGAAATGGAAAGAAAGGACATTTAAGTCCAGGTGCATACATTTAAGTCTCTGAGGAGTTAAAAGTCTAACCTTCCTCTACAAGAACCCTCAGAAAGATATGCAATCTTCAGAGCTCACTCTGAGTTACTGAGCACAGAAAAAGAACCAGTTCCTACCTCAGGTAGCCTTTAACAGTACTTAAAATAAAGATGAACTTGATCCTACTTATTTGGTCAGTTAAGGAACTTTAATAGTAACTTTCATGGGGCTTCAGAAAAGTTGCTAGAAATTTGATTTCTCTCCCTTATCCTGCTGCTTGTTGAATAAAATATTAATTTTGTCCTTCGGTATAAACATATATGCAAAGAAATCAGCTTTTGTGTGAACAACTTCTGTGATTGATCAGAGCCACATGTCAGTCAAGAAGGACTCAATCAGAGAATAAAGAGTATTGTATTGTCTTGTTTCAATGTATGTATTTGCCAATTTGATGTCAATAACCATAAAAGAGAGATCTGTGTTTTTAGTGTGAGTTTTCATGTTCTGTGTTGAGAAATTTTAAGGAAAAAAACAAACTTACCTGTGCTGCAAATGAAAAATGGCATTGTGGTTTTTTGCCTATGGAAAAGAATGGTTTCCCATTTTGATTTGTCTATTTGTAATGAGAGTCAGATCTCTTCCATTGGGATAAGTTTTAGAAATGAATAAACTCAAGTCTTATAGATCTTCATGCCCATAATGTTTTTGCATGCTGAACCAAATTGTATTTTATTTACTTGGAGTTTTACATTTCAGTTCCCAGTATTAATTTTTAGTTTTTAGTTCTTTTCAATTTTTAGGTCTTCAAGTATTTTTCATAATAATATACCCAACCACTTTACTTTTAATTATGTTTCCAGTTTTAACTTCACATCATTTCTCTTAGGTCAATTTTCTTATACATTTTGGGTTCCTTTGAAGGGCCCTTGTTCTGAAATAAATGTGCCTCTTTTTATTTCTTTCTTCCCTTGTAAATTCTGCTCAATTTATTCTAGCCAGTCTGGTTCTGATTTATGTTTCATTTATTTATATTTCATTATTTTCACCTTTTAAACTTTTTTTGCCCTGTGATTTCTTATTTTCTGATTCTTTTCAACTGCTTGCAAGTACCTTCCCCACACCTATTAAAAGAACTTGGGTTTTATTGTATTGACTTTTTTGCTCCATGCTGAAAGAAGTTTTCCTTCAAATATTTTTCTTTTTTTTTTTTTTTTGAACACACTGTTTTATTTTCACCTTCCTTGCCTAGTCCTTGTAAAACCAGTTGAAAACTGATGCTTTTTAAAACATGGCTTGTGATTTTCCTATTATGTTTAGCACCTAAGATAGCTAACTTTTCTCTAACTAACACTTGGAAATGATTTAAGGTTTTATTGACATCTCATTTTACAAAAGAAAAAAGAGAGGGTGGGAGCATATCAGTCTCAGACTGGTATGTTTCTTCTCACCATTTGACTGTATTACAAATGATAAAGGAAATGAAGATCTGTTTTGCTTTGTAGTAAGATTGGCCCCTACATGGAAGAAGAAAAAAGGCCTTGTTATAAAGGAAGACAACGGATAAAAATCATGATGGAGTATTGAAAATAACATTAAAGGCAACAATTTGGCTCTAGTACTCTTTTTTTCCCAAGCTGTTAAAAATGATAGAGATGTAAGCTTGTTCTCTGTTACATTTCACTCTTTTTGGAGAAATCCTCTTGATGGAGACAAAAGTCTTATATCATATTGGTTTTGCAAATCTATTTTCTGTTTCAAGACTGCATTTTATTAACTATTTTTAAAATTTCATAAACTTTTCTTTGACATACACTACAATACTACATTTCCTTTAAGACTTTGAAATGGGTATGGCTTTTAAAACTGAACCAACCAATGTAGCAGTGAAAACACATTTTTGCAGCATGGACAGGGTACAATGTTCAAAGGAAAGATTCCTATTTATTTTACTAAACTGATCAGGCTGGGTTTTGTTGTTGGTGGGGTTTTTTATTTGTTTTTGGTTTGGTTTGGTTTGGGGTTTTTTTCATATTTTCCAAATGACACCTGGAGTATTCAATGACTTTCACAGAAAATTCTCTATATTCTTTTTATTTTAGCTTGTTTTGTAGTATCAGATCCTGTTTCCCCCTGGTGTAAAATAGCGAAATGATTTAAACATTTTGATCATTAATCTTTACTGGCATGACAACGTTGGTGCACAGGTGTTCCCAAAGCTACAGTATACATTATAGTTATATTGGTTGGATGTGGAAATATGGTTTAGCCAGCCTTCATTCGATGAGAAGAATGTTTGAATGTGTGTCAATAGCAATTTATCACATGAATTTGTATCTATTACAGTATCCTGTAATAAAGTACATTGCTTTATACAGGATGACCCCCAGTTTGATTCCACATTGATTGTCTTCCCTATTCACAGCATAAAGCAGAGATGAAATCTGCCTCATTATTAGAATTTACCCAGAACTACCTGTCCAGACCACACAGTGGAATGTTTCTCAAAGTCAAAACAGGAAAGTGGGGATATTTTTATTTTATTTTATTGTGGTATTTAATATTTGTACTTTCATAAACTGAATTACTGTTGAATTTTAAATGTTTATTTAAGAAAAAACTAAATTAAATCATTACTACCTTTATAGCCACAAAATACAGGTTTCAGGCAACACAAGCTTCTTCTGTGGACTTTAGATAACTACATAATCTAAAAACTCAGAAATATCTTCGCTTTCTAAGATCATAGTGTTCCCTCTAAAACAAAACAAAACACCAAATTTGTGTCTGTGTGCAATCAAAAAATTTCTTTACAATTACTTGCTTTCCTCCCCCCCCACCCCACCCCTTTTTAAGCCCATATTTTCCCTGACGTATTTCAGCTGCAGAGAAATAAGGTAGTCACCTTATTGATTGAAAGGCTCTTTAAAAATTCAGAATAGAATTGCAGAGCATGAAAACATATTATCCTGGCCACCACAGTCATTAAGTACTTTCAAAACTGTGTTTGATGGCAGAAAAACGAGTAAGTGTTGCTCCTTTGGGTGGACAGCCTAAATCACACAGTATTTGGCTTACTATTGGTGCTCAGAAATATTTTCTATCAATATTTTTTCAATAGCTAAATTAGCTTTCAATTAAATGAAAAGAGTGTGTAGTTTCCTCAGACACTCCTTTAACCAACACAGAATTTTGGCTAGAACGCTGACTCTTTAGCCAACATATACACAAATTTCTGAATTTTATGAACAAAAATGTCTAGGTTTCTGTTTCCTAAAGCAGAAAAATCAGTGTTTGGGTTTTTAGGTTTGAAAAAAAAATGTAGCTTTCCCATTAGAAATGGTAAAGGAAAGTCAAAATATGCTTATGAGGAACCGCCTCCCTTTCATTTCCAATTAACTCTATTTTTTTGCAAGAGATTGAGTTTGTAAAAGTCTGCAAGTAATGAAATTATACCCTATAGACTGACATTTGAACTTGCTCAATTTCTCAGTTGTTTTAACTGACATCCTGAGACTTGTACATTTTTATTACTGATTCACATTATTAGGGTTAATAAACATTTTCATTTTATTGACCTACCTAAATTTGGTTCCTGTACCATTATTAACAATTATGTAAAACTGACATTATTTTGCTGATATACATGAGTTCTATATTATGAAACTGAATCATCATATGTGCAATTCTTTTCCTTTAGTATTATCAGACTTATAGCAATTTCATAAAGGCAAGTCTACTTCAAGAATGAGGATTTGCACAGGTCTGGGTTCATGTGCTAACAGGGGCTAAATAAGTAAATCAATGTATGTTTTAACACTAGGAAATATAGTTCAGAAAGCTCTTTAATAGTCAATCTTTGTAAACCATGCAATACAATAAAAAACCCCCAGTTCATCGCTGTGGTCCCATATTTCATCTGATGGAATGTGTGCAATTACATGGATAAGAGAGAGGAATTATATTTTTACTCCCGAGGGTATACATGTGGGGTTATGGTGTAAAATAGCACTAAATTCACTTTTCTGTGGCTTTGCTTAGTTCTTATTCATGTACTTTGAAGAAGTGTCTGTGTACCAAACTGGAAAAAAAAGTAATAACAGGTATATAAGCAGCTGTCCTCACTGTCAAACATTATGGAATCCTAAATTTCTCCAAGATGATGAAGGGACAAAAATAATAGCTGAGGGAAAAAAAAAAACCAAAACTAAGAGTTAAAAAACTAAATGTCTATAGTTGATCAGACTAAAAATTCTCTCTGCAACCCTTGTTTCCTTCATGCTAGTTTAAGGTAATAAAAATGACATAACAAGGTGTGTGAATTCAATATATTACATAAAACCTCAATATGAAAACTTCTTGGTTTATGTTTCTATAGATTGCATAGCCACAAATATATAGCTAGATGGACAGATAGATAAACAGGAGTATATGCCAGAGACTCTCAGTGGAGAGTTAATCTATCATCTCAGCAAGAGAGAGTTCAATGGAAAAGGTAGTAAAAATATTAAAGAAAAAAATCAGGATAACCTGAAGTCTGGAGTTTGAAGTTTAGTACGAAGTTCCAAAAGAGATGGGAAACTAACTATATTATACTCCTGCAGGACAGTATTGCCTGTTCCTATTGCTGGTTGCTCTGGATTTCATCTGCACTAAAAATTTGGAAAAAAAGAAGTTTTTCCTCAAGAGCAGATTTCTGATTGACAAAGTGATATAGGAAGTACCATTAATTTTCTTCTTTGAACCACATGCCATTGCACCAAAAATGCAACATTATAGTTTCAAATAAAAAAGGAAAAATACTGTATTGTTTTTCAGAGGGACTTTTCATTTTTGCTGCTCACTATTGATGTAACATTTATTAAAGATGGCATAAAAATCTGGTCTGTTCTGAGGAAAGCATAGCTGGTTTGTTTGTATTATTTGTTAAATGAATTGACTAATTCAGAGTCTGATTCTTAAACATTTCTAGATGCAAATCACCATGAAGAAATTCAGCAGTATTCTAAGTTCATTGAATTCAAGGGGGTAAAGCACCAGTACTATGAGAACATTGCCTTTGCACAGCTGTCTAAAAGTGGACTCCAAAGCACTGTACCTGACCTTTCTTCACACAGTGTGTGAAGAACATACACTAACAGGGTGCACATGGCAGCCTAGTCTTTCCTCTGGTTGAAACTTTGTGTCAGGACTACCCAACAGCACCCCCTTACCAGCCTAATTTCTATCTAGACAAGTCATTCCTTGATATTTAACCATCTATTCTTGATGTACTACAACAAGATAAACAGCAAAGAAATGAGGAGCTCTCAAAATTACTACTTTGTAGAAGTTGGTTTAGTATGAATGTGAGCTGAAAAGGTGTTTAGCTATATTTAGGAGAGCAAGGTACTAATGTGTTTGTGGATAGAAGATAGATGCCATCACAGCTGTAGCATCAGATGTCTTGGCAAGTTTATGAAAGGAGATTGTGTAACATCTGGATTTGATAAGAAACATTTACGCATAGAAACAACACCATGGGTGGATTACAAAAGTGAGACACGTGAATGCTGTTGCTGAGAGTGCAAGAGCACACTATAATAAATACTTTGTGGACTGGCTTTTTACAATTAATTCCTTGAGTCCAAAGAGATGAAGCATCTTACACAGCATCCATCCATGTTTTGTAGATTTGACCGAAAGAAATAAGAGGGTGTTCATTCTGGTGAGTCAATCAGTTCCAGTAAATTCTTATGCTCATTTGCCTTTGAGGCCTGGACACAACAAAACCAGGAAAACATCTGTAGGAACTGTCTGTGGGACTACCTTAGGATCCCTTCAAAATCAACATAAAAGACTATAATTTATGAGTAATGATTTATTGGAAACTTAGTCGAGGGTGTACACAGGAGTGTCATAGCTGGGCTTCAGCCCTAGTAAGTGTTCAGCTGACAGAGTCAGAAAATATCAGTACCAGTCACAGCAAACAAGTCTATAACAGTCTTTGTGTCTGCCTTTGACTCCTACTCTTGCTTCTCCTCAGTCAGTTCCCAGCATTTGAAACCAGATGATTTAAGTAAGCATTAATTGTTTTTCAACCACATGCAAACAGTTTTGTGTAAAAGAGAAAAACATGGTATTTAGACCTTACACAAAGTAGCCTCACCTCAACTGCTGTGTTCGAGTTAACACCATTAATTTCTCACATTGTTTCTATCAGGATCAATAGAGTGTGCATAGCCTTGATTTTAAGCTGCTTGGGCTTTCATCTGGGAGAGCTTTACATCAAAACATATAAATGCTCTTTTCTGCTTTAGAAGAAGACTAGTTGTTTGTACTGTTTGTACCTCATTGGTAGACCCAGAGCATTCGTATACTTAATAGGTAACTGGTTTTTGCAAGAAGGGCACTAACTCTGGGTTTATAAGAAGATGTATATTCAAACTTGATATTTTGCACCCCAACACTTCTTACTCTCAGCTTCATCTACCTGTTTTTTTCTACTTACGTGCCTAGTCATAAACATACCACTTCATATAGAGGTCAAAACCATTCATTACAGACTGCTGAAGTTTGCGTTATTATGATTCATCCTGGGCTGTCCTCCCTTGCAAGTCAATAAAAAAGAAAACTACAAAAAACAGCCAACAACCCACCTGAGAAAGAAGGAAAAGAACTAAAACCCCTTAACAGAAGAGGTAAAACCAAAAAACTGTGCACATTTAATTGATCTTTATTACCTAGTTAATAGTCATCTGCCATTTGTATCATTATATGTCCATTAGAGCATGCCCACAAGGACCTATGACGCTGACTTTGATTACAATTTCCAGCAGCTGTACAAAGCATAACCTCTGAATCACCTGATGCTGACTCACAGTGATTCATCACATCAGGCAAACTTAATAGTAAAACAAAAGAAGTTTTATTTAGGAGGAAAGGCAGAAGATTACAAGCAAAACAAATATGAAATGCAGGTCTTGCTTAATGGCAAGAACCAGATGCCTCTTCATTGTTTTTGAGCTAGCCTCCCTGAGATACTTTAGGAAATGCCACCTGCCTAAAGATTTCCATCAATTCTGAAGACAAAACTTGCTGGAAGCTGCAAGGTTTTGGAACTGGTGACTGAGCATCCTCTTTGAGTTCTCCATAATCTTTTTTCATCCTTAACCTGGTTTCATGTCTAATACATGTATGCTTGAAGATTTACATGTTTATTTTTAATTACTTTCTAGATTTTAGATTGTGGATATAAATTCAGATTCCTTTGATGGTTTAACTCAGTTGAAAAAATAATTATATTTTAACCAGCTGTAGAGTCTATATAACTGCTGTTATTTTTTTCCTTTTCTTGAAAGAGAGTTACTTTTTTTTCCTTTTTTTTTTTAAACTGCTGGCTCACTCTTCCTGCCAATCTCCAGTAGTTTAATTATACCTTTAAGCCTTTAGAGCTGCTATTAACATATATTTAATATTTTATCGAAATCATTTGCAAACACAAGCATTTAGTCAAAGTTCTGATTACCTGTTTTTGACTTTTTTTCTGTAAAACCTTTACTACAGAAGCTTTTAATGTTATTGACAGATGTGATAACCAAACACTTTGTTCAGGTTACATCACTGAACTTGTATCTCTAGGATTCACTTTCTCTTTGACCTCATGACATTCAACAAGACCAAGTGCAAGGCCCTGACCCTGGATTAAGACAACTTCCAATACCACTAGATTCTGGGGAATGAACCAATTGAGAGAAGCCCTACAGAGCAGTATTTAGGGATACTGGTGAATATGAGGTGGTAATGTGAGTTTGCAGTCCAGAAAGCAAATAGTATGTTGGGCTGCATTTAAAGAAATTTGTCCAATAGACTGATGGAGGTGATTCTGCCCCTCTACTCTACTCTTGTGTGACCCTACCTGGAGTACTGCATCCAGCTTTGGGGGCCCCAGCATAAGAAGGACACAGCTCTGTTAGAGCAGGTCAGAGTACTGGAGCACCTCTCCTAGCAAGAAAGGCTGAGAGGGTGGAGGTTGTTCGGCCTGGAGAAGAGAAGGGTCTGAGGAGACCATATTGTGGCCTTTAACTATATAAAAGGGGCTTATAAGAAAGATAGAGAAAGACTTTTTACCATGGCAATTAGTGACAGGACAAGAAGCAATTGTTTAAACCAAAAGAATCACTGAATATTCTGAATTGGAAGGGACCCACAAGGACCATCAAGTCCCACTCTTAGGTGAGTGGCCTGTATGGGGATCAAACCCGAAACCTTGGTGTTATTAGCACCATGCTCCAACCAACTGAGCTAATCTCAGGGGGTAAGGAGGGTAGATTGATTTACATTAGATACAAAGAAGAAATTCTTTACGAGGAAGGCGGTGAGGCAGTGGAACATGTTGTCCAGAGAAATTGTGGAAAACCATCCCTGGAAATGTTCAATGAGAATTCACTAATAGAATAAATTAATTATTTCCAACATGGTTATAACTAGCATACAAAAAAAGGCCTGTTCTAGTTTCTACCCCTTTACTCTGGTGCTTTTCTTACCTGTCCAATGCTCCTCTTGATCCTAATACACAATCCTCTTGTTGCAGAAATGGGAGGGAAAATGCAATGAATGATTGTCTACATCCTAAGCTCTTTGCATAGGAGGAATAGGTTGTGGGGTTTTTTTGTGGTTTTGTTTAATTGTTCGCTTTCTTGAGTTCTAGTGGGTTTTTTAAACACATTTTGGTGCTTCCTCATTGGTTTACAGATAAAGTTTTAAAAGTGCACAATTGCCTTCCCCAGCCCCATTTGTCAAAAAGGGCTAATGTGTGTTATACAGGGACTGTCAAATGTTTGCTTAAAATAAGCTAGGCAATGGTGGCCTGGCAGCTGGACAGTGGTTAAAATGAGATAAAATCAGGTTAGAAAAAAGGCAAATGCAGACAGGTAAGTCCTGAGACACTGCACTGTCAGGCTGGATAACAACCTTTTATTGGTAAGAACAAAATCATATTTACCAGACTGCATCTACACCATCATTCACTTTCAGTGAACACCATGCCTACTTTTTCCCCCTAATTTTCAATACTGTTATCACTAAGAGAAACCCTCTTCTATATGTCAGTTATTTGTGTAGCAACAACATTAAATGCCTGTTGCAACAAAAAAAATCAATGATTCCTTCATTGTTTCACAATGACTCACTTTATAAAATAACTTGTTTCTTGTTGGAACTAAATGCATTTTTGGTAGTTTGCATCTCTTCCTTTCTAAAGACCTATTGTTTCTCACAGGGCAAACAGGTTTCTGGAAAATGTGTATGACTGACGGACAGCCCTTGTCTGGGATATGTGAATAGCAGTGGTAATCAGTGATGCATCTAGGCTATGCTGTGTTAGCTGTTGAGCATCTTGTGCCCCAGAGGGTGACAACAGGGAACCTGCAGCTTCATAAACTTCTCTCCCCTTATTTTTCTTGTCCACAAAGATGGACAATGTGCTCTTCACAAAGACATATTAAATGAAATCTTATTTTGCTACTCTTGAATCCATTCTCTGGATGGAGTACAACCCCTGTTTTGCTCGGTTTCAATTCTTTAAAAACAAAGATAAAACATACACATCCATTTCAGTGAGCTGGTGTACTGAAATAATGAAAGAAGAAATAAAATGGTAAAATCAGCCAAAGACAGGATGTTATTACAGTGAAAACATGTAGTTGTAAAAGCTATTGTACTTTATTTAGCCAGACCTTTACCTGAAGTTACACGGTCTCCTTATTATATAAGTAATTCTTTGCAATATTAGGGTAAAATACATTAAAAAAAGAAAAGAAGTGGTTTACAAGAGGCCAAGAGGAAACACAGCTGCAACAGCTGACTCTGCCAGTCAAAGTGATATTCCAAACCATCTAACAATATACTTGGTATATAAACTAGGGGAAAAGTTCGCCGGGGACTGCTGCTGCCAGGGAACTGGCTGGGCATCTATCAGCAGGTGGGGAACAATTGCATAGGCATTGTGCACCACTCATGTGTATCCTAATTCTTTTATGACGATGATGACAATAATTATTATTCATCCCATTTCTGTCCTATTAAGCTCTTTATCTCAACCATGAATTTTAACTTTTTATCCCCCCAAATTCACTCTCTACCCCACCACGGGTTGGAACTAATCAAAAGGCTGTTGTGATTATCTGCCTGCTGGGTTAAACCATGAAAACTTGTTGAGGGAGAAATCATATGTCCTTGGATATAACCTTTTTGAAAACAGACTATAAAAATGAGAAGACCAAAATCTGTGTGCTTACTAGAAGGGGAATAAAGATTTAACAAAACATGCAATTTCTTTTCTTATATCCTGAAAAGTTAAGCTGGTACTTCTGACAACCTAAACCATTTAGAAAAGGATGTGAGACATAATGTAATACTGAGGTAGAAATCCAATTTAGGAGCTACTGCCAGTCATCTGTCTGTCTGTCTGTCTGTCTGTCTGTCTATCTATCTATCTATCTATCTATCTATCTACTCTCCATCTATCTCTCTCTGTCCATTCCCATTGACTACTGCTGTGCAGTAGCTGTCTAGGTGTAAAAGTCTGACTAGATATTATTTAAACTCAAATTTCACTTTGTTGATTTGGTAGAAATTTAGTTGATGCACTAAATTACTTAGTAATTGTGCTGTTGAAATAAAAAAGCAATGCATGACTGAATGAAGACAGAGCATGCTGTTGTCTATCACATATTTTATGGGAAGACTACAGCTATTAATATTCCTGGTTCTGAGTTTCCACATTTTTGGAAGGTGATGCTTTTAGCAAGCTAGGAGTCTGCTATTTCTTTTTTACTTTTGCTGCAGATCTAAGAAATGGAAGTGGTTAAGGTCTGTTTTCCTTACAATGGTTTCTGGCAGTGTCTTAAGGCATCATGTTTTTTTCTATAAGCAACTGATGATAATGCATTCAAGAGTAGTAAAAAACATTTTCCAGAACAAAAGTAGGTGGTTGTGCAATAACATGGGATTTATTATTATTCTGTATATAGTGTGCAACTATTCTATGTGAATGAATAGTCTAAGGAAAAAAGTAATGTATTCCTCAGCAGTGATTCTGCATGGGTGAAAATAGTCTTTATTAGATTTTCTGTGGTTATTGTAAGCAGCATAGAGAATGACACTAATATGTCTGAGGAAACCTTAAAGGTTCTTTGTGCAGTCATAGACTACTATTGGTCTGTTCTCTGTGTGCATAGGAAAGGGACCATACAGAGGAAGCAATAAAGAAATGTGAGATCAGGCAGGTTTATAAATGATTCACTATTTTAACAGGAAGGCTTATAATTAAAGCAACCTGTAGCAGAGGGATGAGAACATCCTAGATAAACATAAGTACATATTTATACATAGATTAACAATTATGAATACAAAAGCTGAGATATCCTTAATAGTTGTCATCCAGTATGCGATTCTACAATTGAAGATTTGATTTGGGTCCAAAAATTAATGAGTCAAAAACTTACAAAAAGTAAACCAATCAAGAAATATTGAACCCAAACTACTACATCTTACTAAGAGAAATCATGAGCTACAAATCACCAGAGGCTTAGGACATCATCAGAAAAGTGTCAGTGTATCCTTTTCTTGTCCTTTTTTATGCCTGACCTTTGCAGAAGAGGTCATTGAAAGATGTTGAATGAAACACAGATGCTGTTTCTCCCATTCTGCTTATCTCTGTCTTGTACATTTCAAGGCAAATATAGTACTTGAGCCAGATCAGCATAGAATTCTTGGTTCCCAAGAGTAACATAAGTCACATAGCCTTTTTTCACTCTTTTCAAAATATTTAAAAAAATAAACTCTGGGAAGAAACTTATAATTGTGATGAAGCAGATTGGAAAGGAATTTGCAGTCTGTATGTGTTGGAACTGTTGTATTTGGTGTTCCAATAAGTAGTATGTCTTTCTAAGCAAATATTACAATATACAGAGATATAGGTGAGTGCTTTATTTCAGCTGGAGGCTCTGCATTATCAAAATCAGTTTTTGCAAAGAAAGCATTTACATAATGATACACTGGCCATTAATACTTGCTCATTTGAAATACTGTGTTTGATCAGGAGTTTCTTAGCAACCACAAAGTAAATACATAGAAAAAGGCTCAAAAGTACCACTTGAAACTTGCCATGTAGCTATTCTTTCCTCTTTGGTCTTGTTTCGTTGTTTTACTGCTTGAGCTGCGTGAAAGGAAGAAACGTTTTTTTTTCCTGCTAAGCAGTTTCCTGTCCTTTTGAAGGTGTAACTCTCATATTTCCATGAAATTTCACATAAAGTATACATTTCTCATGAGTAATTAGTATGCATTGGGATAGCTTCCACACTGAATTTCTGACAGTGGATTACTTTGATAACCGTAATTTGGAAGCAGACCAGTAAAATCACATTTCTTTCTTGCTTTCTAGTTATTAGGGAGACAAGAAGAAAAACATATGGATATTGTCACTGATTATCCTAACTTTTGCTTATATCTTATATCCTGTCTCTTGGAGTGACTTTTCATCATGCATTAGGAAATTACAAACTTTTGTTGGCAAAGAGTGCTGGAAAGATTTATTTTGCACAGCTCAGGTGTAGATGTTTAGAGAGATTTTAGTGCAATTACACAGAGCATTTTAGTGCTTAACTCTGAAAGACTTAGATTCTGTCTAGTTTGGAAGAGGGTTAAACCTGAGAATTCATGCAAAAGTCTGCAAACCTCTGTAGGTAGCCCCAAGCCAAGCCCTGGTAATTGTTTTAGGAGTGTTTTAATTCTTGCCTCTCAGTTGTCTAAAAGGGCTATGTACTACTGAAGAATGTTCAGATTTAAAATTCTCATCCCTCTTCTATAGTCATGTAATGAAGTTTTAAGACTACCTTCACCAATTAAAACAAAACAAAACAAAAACAAAAAATAAGTAAAAAGAAGAGAACTGCTGTAGTCTCATGGTTAAGATAGTTTAAGACAGTGAAAGCTAGACCTTCAAGTCCTTTTGGCCCTTGTATTTTCCTTTCATAGACCAATAGTCTGATCAATAGTTTGAATAATCAATAGTCAAATATGGTATGTCATTCACTTCCCCCTCCTTAGTCATGTTTTGAAGAAAAGCCCTAGTTACCTCTACATTTTTTTCTTTTCTTCACAGTACTTTAAATTTGAAAACCTGGTATATTAGGTATTTAATATGAAGAAATACCTGACAGAATTTTGAGTGAGTTAACCAACAAACCACTTGGCTTCATCAAGACAGTGGCATCTAAGCATTCACAGAAGCTGGATTTTTTTAATGCCTTCAAAGACTGAAGGTCTTAAAAATACAGCTATTGGAAAAATCATTTGCATAGTACATGTGCATTAGTTTTTAAGATTGCAGTCCTACTGGGAATTTGACTTAAATGGGCTTTATCTACAAACTTCGTGGACCAGGAATGGTATCTGTCACTTTCCCTTGTTTCCCTCTGGTTTAGGAAAGCTGTCCTTCAATTGCATGCAGTTCACTGTACACAGACTGGTATATGTCCTAGAGACAGAAGAGTTAAATCTATATAAAACCCCAACAGAATATACTTCATGTTTTTGAAAAAATGTGGGAGAGGCTTTAAAATTAATCATAATTAGGATGAAGTATTTTTCAAACATTCAAAATAAAGGGATACAGATTCACAACCACTGCTATGATTCTAAGGAAAAGTCAAAATCTTTTAAAATGTTAAATTATTGCAGCAGAAATTTTGTAATATTTTAGAAAGTTAAAAAGAAAAAGCAAGGAGGAAAGAGCCACTAAGTATTGATTGGAAATTCAAGTTATTTCATATTTTCCTCTGTGGAGATCATTGAGGAATAGCTGCTAATTTCCACTTTTATTTTAGTCTTCCCTGAAATGTGCTATGTCAAGTAGCCAACAAAAAATGGAAAATTGACTTTGAAGAAAGTTCTCCCCTGAGCCTCTTCTCCAGGCTGAACAACTCCAGCTGCCCAGACCTTGCCTTGGTGAACCTCATGCAGTTATCTTCAGCCCATTGACGCAGGCTGTCCAGAGCTTTCTGCAGATCATTCCTACCTTCCAGCAGATTGTCACTCCCTCCTAACAAGGTGTTGACTTTTGAACTTACTGAAACCCCTTGTTCAGACCATTGATGTAGATGTTAAACAGGACTAGCCCCAAATACAGAACCATGGGGAACGCTACTAGTGACCAGCCATCAACTAGATTTAGTTCCATTTATCACCACACTTCGGGCCCAGCCATTCAGCCAGTTTTTCACTCAGTGAAGAGAGATTTCATCCAAACCATGATCTTCAGTACAATTCTATGGGACAGTGTCAAAGGCTTTACTGAAATCTAGATAGACAACACTCAGAGCTTTTCCCTAATTCTAAGTGAACAATATTTCTCTGCATGCATTAAGATAAATCAATTTACTTCAGGGCTATGTATATGTCAGCCAGTAGGAAAAAGCAGACAGATTCTGAGAAACAATACAGAATGATCAGTAAATGCAAGCACCTCAAGAAGGAGTAGTGTTCCTGTATTTGCAGTGATGTACTTCGCATCTAGAAATAAGTTGTCTTTAAACTGAGTAATTTTCCATAAAAATAAGATATATGTCATTTACAATTAAATTTCAGAAGCTTAGTGAAACTGATTATGACCATTTTGGAAATACTCAGGAAAGACACTTTTAGTTTAAGCCATTCCAGGTTGATCATTTTTATGGCAGATATTTCATAGATCCTTGTATTTTGTGGGTAAACAACATCCATCATGCTTCTGCAAGGGAGTTACTCCACTGACCAGATACTTCATAATCTCTTTATTTAAGTGTCTTGGGAGATTTATATATCATCTGTGACAAATGCACCTTCATGACTAGCAGAGTTGGAACATTTAATGGAAGCTACATTGTTGTGCCTTAGTGTGCTTATGTTCAAAGTTAAAAAAAAAAATTGTAACATTACTTGTGCCATTTTAGAATTTTTAGGAAAATAGGATTTAGAATTACAGAGGGAAATATAATCCTATATTTCAAATGAGAGAGAATGAATTAAAATTTTTGATTCAGTGGACATTAAAAAAATTTAAGATGTTTTTATCCTATATTGGGATAAAAGACATTTCTGTAAAAAACAAAATTAAACAAACAAACAAACAAACACCCCCCCCCCCCCCAAACTGAAACCTAAAAAGGCTTGAAATTACCTAAAAACCCATAGACATGTCAAAGAATGTATGAATTTTATGGACTCATAGAATTTAAATTCTGGAGTTTTATCTCCTGTTTTCTGTGAACTAGGGTGTCTTCTTGCACTGTATTTTCCATACTACACTATACGAAATTATCTCATTCAGAGAGCTAACCCTCAGAGACACCATGAGGTAAACAGAAAATTTAAACCACTAGAGTTAGATATTTTTTGTTTATTGAGCAAAAAGTCAGACCAATACAGCAAGAAAATTACTAAATGAACACCAGCAAAAAAAAAATATTTTTTCTGATATAATTTTTTCTTTTACAAAACCCAAGTGTTCATACATTAAAGATTTTTAATTTAGCTTAAACACATTTCAGTCAGAAAAATGATTCTATGGGTTCCCAAGCAGTTCCAAGCACAGCCCAGGAGCTGAAACACAACTAGAAAATCAATACATAGACTAATATTGAATGTGACGAGCTTGGAAGTCCAAATGCTTGTGAGGATTTCATTGTTTTCATTTTATAAAATAGAGACGTTGTTATGCATTTGATTGGCAGAAGTTTAAACATCTAGCCTTAATCTAAGTAAAAGACAGATTATAAATACCACTCTAATATTTGAAATAAATGTATTTGACTCATTCTATTGCCAGTTGACAGTTTGTATCAGTTTCTAAATATTTAGTGAAAAACACAGTATTACAGAGGTACTACTGATGTTCTCTTCAACTTTTCAGAACATTTTATAGTAAGGTTGGCAAAACCTATCAGTCTTGGATCAAACTACATTAACTAAAACTAAAAAATATTTAATAGAAAGCACCAGTAATATTTCCCTGTGGCACTAAATTAAAAAACAAAACAAAACAAAATTCTTTCACTGTTACCCTTCGTACCATCAGTATAGGTTGTATCTGCGGGATTATTATATTTTGTATAACTGACTTGACACGACTATGCATTTTTTAATATTCCAATTTATAAACAGATTTATGACTATGAAATAATTCCCACTGTGTGTCCTAATTTTGGCACAGAAAAACCTTTCAAGTTTTAATGTGTGTCATCTGGATGAAAGAAGACATTCAACTGATGCTGTGGTTTATAATTTAGTGTAAATGCAAAAATCCATCACATTCATGAGGAAGTTCAATTTTGTTGGGAAGGAAAAGTCAAGAATGGTGTTCACTTGAGCTAAATTTTAGCAACCTTACCTATCTTAAAACAAATATTTCCTCTCCCCTTGTATCTTTTCTGTCTAGATAATTATATTTCAGTAATATTTGTACTGAAGCATCAAATTCATATTACAAGGCATAAGGCCATGTTTGATAAAGGAACAAGATAAATATGTTATAAAAATTAAGCACTGGTCCAAGAAGTCCTATTGGCACAAAAGAATTGAACATAGTCACTTTTGTGACTAAATTGAAACATCCTTCCTCAAATTACCATGCCACCATTTATCCACTTATAATTAGATAAGTATTTTGCACTCTGCTTTCTTATCCTGTTATCATAAAACATGTATACAGGTTATCATGCTGTGCTTTAGATATTCAGGGTTTGATCCCTTCTAAATTTTTTATTATTCCAGGAAGAAAAATCCTTAGATATAAATATAGGTTTATATGTAGCTGTATATGTGTACTTACAGCACATACAGAATCTTATTTTGTTTTCCTGCTAGTTGGTACAACATGTCCAAAGCCACGCAGGTCAAATAAGATTCTGGGGTAGAACCCACGTATGACGTATCCATTTTTTTTTTTCGGAAGCAAAAGCAACCTTGACTATACTAAGAAAAACATGCAGAACTTCTCTCTTAAAAGCAGCATCAGCATAAGAACTGTCATGAAATGTTATGTCTCTGCCTTGAGTCAGTGTATAATTTGAGCCAAGAAGCTCTGCAGAGAATGTCACAATTCCTTCAGAAAATTGTTTACAAAAATCTTGTGTGGCCAACTAGTATTGGCACACATCTATCTAGCAACAAAAACTTGCTTCAAGGCTTAAGGAAAAAAATCCTTTCAAGTCAGTGATTGCTGGAAATGCACTGTAGCAATGTTACTCTTCAGAATGAGATAATGAAATCAGTGCTGTTTATTAGATATTTACCTTCTAAAACTAAAAAGAACCCCAAAACCCACTAGTAAAAGCTGTCTTGTTTTAACTACAGAGGCCAGCAGACTATGCTACAGGCCTTAAAGAAGGTGAGGACCGTGATTGGATCCAATAAGAAGAGGGATTTGAGTAGGCAGATCTTTAATGAAAGAAATCTGCCCCAATATCAGGAAGGCAGCAGATTCTGAAATGATGCTACTGAAACACTGAAACATGTTCTTGTGATGTATGTAGTTCTTTTCAGAATAATGTATTATAGGGCAAGAGCAAGGAGGTTCAGTTGACATTTGTGCATGTAGTACATTGGCCCTGTGTTCTCCTCACCTTCTATACTGTGCTGTATCCTGCAAAGCTCAATTTTCAATGAAGTGTAAGCGTCACTGCTGGAATGCACATTTCATATCATCACAATTTCTTATCAATAATGAGTAAAACCTTCTCCAAAAGCCCTATCTTTGTTTCAGTAAATATCTGATACATTTAAACACAGACTTTTAGGAAGCGACTGGAACCAGGTCTTTCTTCTTCATCTCTTTTTAGTTTTTTTTCTTGTCACGAGTCTCATTTCAGACTACCTCCCCGCATGTATAAACACTGCTTAAAACCCCTGAAAGGATCTGAATCTAGGCCAGAAACTTGAGATAATGTTTCCGAAGTTGGAGGGAG
The DNA here is from genome assembly GCA_035041345.1 of Poliocrania exsul. Taxonomy (NCBI): domain Eukaryota; kingdom Metazoa; phylum Chordata; class Aves; order Passeriformes; family Thamnophilidae; genus Poliocrania; species Poliocrania exsul. The sequence continues at coordinate 40,699,211 of JAWWLZ010000042.1, read as the reverse complement.
ATTCTCAGTACTGCAGGAGCTGTAGGCCACTCCAAACCTTCTCAGATACTGACTCTGGTTACAGAAAGGCAACAGATGTCCTTTTGCAAGAACAGCTCAATTGGAAGGTGATAAGCTAGAAAACAGCAGCTGGGAATTAGGAAGATGTTGGGGGAAAATATGATGATTGTGGACTTCCGGGGAATATAAACACTGTGTGAACCTTTAAGATAGTTTGCTGGGGCATAATCAGTAACTAAGAAAAGAAATTATCTGGTAAAGTGGAGATGAGAGAGGACCAGCCTGGGAACTGCTTGGGCAATTAATCATCATACTGTCCTAAATCATGGCACAATCCAGAAGTGATGAAAGACAGCCTGAAAAATGCTGCCAGGCCACCAAAACTAGTTGCCTTTTGTCTGTGCTGTAGTTTCCTCAGTCTCATGGATGAGTCAGGAAGAGTAAGGACACCCAAGGTAGTTCCCCTACTGAAGTTACAGGGCTGTAGCATGAAGTGAAAACTATTAAATATTTCAAAAGGGTCATATGGTGAGATCTGCTAGAAAAGGAAGAAAGAACCAACCAGTACCAAATGTAAGAGGATAAAATGTAAAAATCTTAAGTAATTTAAAACAGAAAATTATAGTAACTTTTATGTTGTTGCCTTCGCTGCACATGATGTTATTTTGCACATTTTAACTAATTAATTTTAATTCTAGATGGGGTAAACATGCAGAATCCTTTGTTTCTAGAGCTATTTTCTCATGTTTACATTTTATAAGAAAATGTTCTTGCAGGTTTTTAAAGTTCATAAAATATATATTCTGATACTCTTAATAAAACATATAATACCTTATTTAATTTAATATTACAGTTTAAGATACTATTGTTTATATAGATATGGAATAAATCCACTCATCAATTTGGTCATAAGTTCAGATTTTTTTTGTTTTCTGGGAGAGCATCATTACTAGGGTAATGTCGTGAGATAGTTTCAAAACCCAATTGGATAAAAACCTAAGCATATTATTTTGACTTCAGAGCTGATCCTGCTTTGAATAGGAGGCTGGACTAGAGACCTCCTGAGGTCCTTTTTAGCCTGAATTACTCTATGATTCTATGACCAAAGAGAAATTAAAATGATAGTACTGTGGACATTTTAATCCACTATCGCTTAGGGATCTTAAAAAAGAGTAAGAAGTGTAGTTATAATCCATAAAAGGCATTATAAGAATGTGGGACAAATAAAAAATCCACAAAACTCTTCGCATCAACAAGACTAAAGAAAAATGACAAAGAAAAAATATCTTTATATTTGCTTACTGTGTGTAATTTTTTACCTGTCATGCACAGTTCTCTGCTAACTCAGAAATCACTGAGTACTACTAAAAGTGTTAATTTTATCTCCAGGATGTATTTTACCTCTATTCTATTGTCCTAACAAATGTACAACAACAGAAGAAAAGTACAGCAAAAGAAGAAAACTCTTTGAAAATATTACTTTTTAAAACAGTGATAACCTTAAACTCGCTTTGGGAATTTAAACCCCATTTTATCATTCTCAAGATTAATACATACTAGAGAACCATCACAGAAAATGAATGGCTTACCCTGTTGGTTTGCTGCTAGATCATTGGAACATGCTGGTTTCGCTTTTTTACCCATCTCCTCTTTCTCCACTTAAATAAACAGAAATTATTTTTCCTGATTTTCAATACTGAACACAGCAAAGCACCCTGCCAAGGAGCAGCTTTATATCAGTACAGCTAGTCCTTCCAAATTTTGCCCAAATCTTTTATGTCTAATCCCATTGTCCATGAGATATATGCAGCAAAAATTTGAGTTTCATGATTCTTTGTCTCCTTTCTTAAAAATGAGGCCAGAACTGATACCTATTAACATTTGATGATGATTAGTTATGTGACCTTAGATGATTTGTATGTGGTAGTGATCATATTATTCATTATTTAATGCTTTCACCCTTATATTTTCATCTATATCTCTTGTTTTCAATTACTTCTCTCAAATGTCTCAGATGAAATGGATGTATTTTTCTGATTAGAGAGACAAACTTGTCTGAAAGCTATACACTGATGAAAGGAGAGACCCTGAAGAATGGCCAAGGCACCAAAAGTCACAGGTAAAGACTGAATACAGTATCTTAGAAGCAGAATAGACTCCATAAGATCCTGCTGCAGTCCTAATCTGAAATACCAAATAACAAATGGGAAAATAAGATGCAAGTGAGCACTTGCACTAATTTTTGCAGAAGTTTCCTGACTTATTTTCCTTTAGGAACAATTGTTCAGTGGTCACCTTTGGGTAACTTCTGATGTCTTGTTACTCCTAGGACTGGCTCTTGGAGTATTTTGCTTGTTGCATGACTGCAATGGATGGTCCCCCACAGCATCCACAGTCAAAGTGGTTAGATACAGAATAGATAAGGAGAGAATAAAACAGGTAAAAAAATGTGTGAATTCGCAGACACAGAAGGTTGTGAACGATTTACAAAGTCCAACTGAGATCTGCTTAGAATTGACATCTCTCAGGGGCTGATATTGCAGCAATATTGCTAAGTATACATGTTAAAAACCTAAATGAAAAGCAAGTTCTTGGATGGTAAAAAAGTAAGAGAAGCAGTCAATACCCTGGAGGGTACTGCTGTTTTGAGAAGTACCTCTGCTAGTTAGTGAAATGGGCTGACAGACATTTCATGACATTCAATCAGATATGTATCCACTTCGGATGAAGAAACTCCATGCAGTAGTTCAGGGTAGACCTATCTGGGAGACAGCAGATCTTCAGAAAGTACCTGGAGGCCCTGCTAGACAAGTCAAACATAAACCAGTAGTGCTCCTTTGCAGAAGAAGCCGACAGCCTCCAGACCTCTACTGTCAGGCATGCAGGAAGCAGGAACATGAGGACTTTGATGCTTCCCTCTAATCAGCACTTGTGAGGCTATATCTGGAGGACTGTGTCCAGTTTGGACCTCTTCAGTACTACAAAGATGTCGACAGACAGGACCAATTTCAGCAGAGGATCACCAGGATGGCTGGAGGCCTGGAGAACACAAGTGTATAGAGGGGCTGAGAGTGGGGCTTGCTCACCCTGTGGAGGAGGAGTCTCAGGGAGAATCTATTGCTGTCTTTGGCTGTGCCTTGCAAGGTGAGGAGAAGCTGGAACCAGGCTTTTTTCAAAGTGCATTGATTAGATAGAAAGAAAACATTCTCTGTGAGGATGGGGTCTTTATTCTTGGAAATACTCAAAACACACCTGGAAAAGGGTTGAGCAACCTCATATAAGTGGATCTGCTTTGAGCTGATGGTCTTCCTTTTTCAGCGTATATTATTTTAACTTTCTAAAAAGTAAGAACGCTGTTCCTTTGCCCTTCCCTTCATTTTCCTTTTTTAGTGTAGGCAGCATCTAATGTTGTGGGATCCTCATCCAAGATCTGAGTTTTCTAGCCTTCTAATTCAGTAACATAAATAATAATGAATTCTTTTAACTAGTTCTGTCCAAAGTAAACAATGTGTAACACACACTAGCTGCAATTTCTGTCAGCTTCTTGATTTGTCACAGCAGCTAACTGGCCAAACCAAAATGTACTAATAACAAACAAATGGTAATGCACTATCTAGGTTCTCCTGTTTACGGCAGAAAGATTTTAAAATAGATTTGTGTAATTAGTGCCTTACCACATGGCTTAGCTCAGAGAACTTGTGGTCGGATTTCAAATTTCCTTACTCATGTACTGAACCCTGTAATCAACATTGAAGTAATGGTGTTTCAAATGGAACACAACGTAAATTTTGAACTTGTGGACAGTTCTCTAGTTGCATTCTCTACAATTATTGCAATGAACTAGGATCTTGTTTTTAAAAGACAGAAAGGTGTTTTGTTAGGAGCAACAACAAAGCTATCTGATAAACAATTAAAAACTGAAGTGATTTTTTTATACATAGTTAAAAAGTTAAAAATATCTATGCATTCCAAAAAGCTAAACATTTAGGGAGGAATTGATTAATTTTTCCAGAAATCTTAGAAGTGACCTCATAAGCTTGAAACCATTTGATAGAGCCAAGGTATCTAATGGTATGTGAATAACCTATCTCTCCATATAGTCAGAGAAGTTATAATTGGTTACATCATGAGGATATTTATAGCGGAACAAATGCTTGTGGTTGCATCAAATTTTGTCTCATCAGCATTTAATGCTATAGAAAACACTATATTCTGCTTTTTGTGGTTTCTTACAGAAGACTTGCAGAATGTAAGCCAAAAAACAGCTGATGCACATCACTTCATTCATCATACCCTTCCTTACATAAAGTAGATTGAATGAAGATGTCAAAAATGCAAATTCCTATTTTCCTTCAAAGGAGATAAGTAATCCTTCTCAGTTATTTCCAACACATTTTGTCTCACTTGCATTCTGAACAGCTCTCCAAAAGTACAAAGAATGCTGAAGTGTTTTGCTGTCCGAACAAAATATGTGCTTTTGACTGGAACTGAGGCAGAAGTTCTTCAGATTTTAGTTTCTGTCAGAGTTTTCATACAGCAATTGTTTTGTTTTTTTCACCTCCCTCATACTGTTGCATAAGTTTCCAATTAATTACACACCCCTTATGGTTTTAAGAAAAATCATATAAAGCTGTCTTAGGTTCAAAATCACAGCATCCCTAGTGGACAGAGTTAATCATCTACTTTGGGAGTCTTATGAAACAGTGCTCATTCTTTCTCTATTAAGGTTGATGGTTAGGGGAAATAGTATCCTGAGAAT
>JAWWLZ010000042.1:40659933-40694352 GCA_035041345.1 Poliocrania exsul | reverse complement strand
AATTCAACCATTAAGTCCTGGGTGACTCTATCAGACCAAAATGGGAATCATTCAACTATATCCTGGATTTCACAGACAGGTTGACTGCTGATAATGATTCAGACTAGCAGAAACTTAAACACATTCTTATGGGAAGCAAATATTAACGGGTACTGATGTGTGTTCCCTTTCCTGGGTGTGAGGAAGCTAGGTCAGAAGAAAACAGGATTTAAAATGCTGTCTGCCTCTGCAAGATGTTTTGCTTTTTGTGTTACTGTAGTCTCAGTGAAGAAGTGACTGAATGTCTTTATGTTCAGTTTGAGTAGGACTAAAGACAAAATTAAATTCCTGTAAGTATCCCCTTGTGACTTTTAAAGATGTTTCTTTTCTTACACCCACGGACATATTTGTGTGAAAGTCTCTGCCTAAAAGTCAGAGAACCAGATTGTGCAATCAATCACATTTTAGGACAGATTCTGACATGGATTCTGTTCTAGAACTTTTCAACAGAAAATCACTGAATTCAACACTGTATAGAAAGGAAAGAAGTCAGTTATTTTATAATGAGACATTGTTGTACAACTAATTTTGTTTGTATTTGGAAATAAAATTTTGTTACAAAAATATTGCCACAAGTAAATAACTATGAGACTCTTAAGAATAATGTTTTGTGTGAAGACCACATCATGCATTTTCAAAGGAATTTAAATGTTTGTGATTAAAAAAAAATTACATAATAAATGCAGCAGGAGGGTCAGTTCTTATATGGCTGTCATGATTAAAGCAGTGCAGCAAAAACATAATCTTTACCACAACTAATTTGCAGGAAAAGCAGAACACTGAAGGAATACAAAATGCTGCAATGGTTGCTCTTCTTTATCAAGTCGTAGCCCTGCCCCCCTCTGGCCGCGCCATACACACACACATTTGTGTACAGTTACAGCTCTGTAAATTAAACACTGCAAGATCTGAGATGATATGGGGACATGGGTACAGGCCCTGAGTAAAAAATGGCAGAAAGAGTGTGTCTCAAAAAACAAGTGCGAAAAGAAATTGGTTGGTAGATAAGAATAGAGGACTCTCCAATAAAAATGGTTCACTCAGATTTTAGTAAGAAGTTAAATTACCTCATAGAAACTATCAGAAAAAGAACAGCTTATTAAAAGAAGTATCAATTTCTCATCTAGATGAAACCATTATTCCCACAGAGGTCAGTAGGTGCCTTCCAAATTGTAACACTGATGTTTAGATTCATACATTTTGTGTTTTCATTACCAGGAGACCATGGTAGGTAGAAGCACAGAGCTGGATAGATGCCAGTAAGATGAGAGTATTCCTTTTCCCACTGTAGCATGATGCTAAACAGGGAGATGGGGATAATGGTCAAAAAATAAGTTAATGAGCAGTGAAAAATAAGTTATGAGCAGTGAAATTAACAGGAAAATCACATAGCTATTAAGAAAAAGAAAAAATAGAGAAAATAGAGTGCCCTCATCAGACTGTAAACAGAAGTAATTCAGTTTTCCAGAAGAAAAATGCTCTTCATGAATAAGCAGCAAAAATGATCTTTTCACAGATTTTCTAATTAGTAGCTAGGGCAACATCTTCCCAAGGAAAGTATCTATTTAAGCCCTCAAGAAGAAAACTCAATTCCTGACACTGGAAAATGATGAAAATAACTTTAAACACACAAACAAGCAAGTAATGCTACTAGGCAGGTGCTGCTTTAAAGCCCTGCATTTTGAGTTCCTGTGAGGGAGGGAAATTCCGCACCTGATTGTAATCTACCTCATTGCATATGGAATCATTAGATATCATTTTCACATGATTTGAAATCTTGTCCTGGCAAGACACATTCTCTGCTGCTGGTGACCCTTTGGAATTTTCCAGCAGTTTTAGCCAAGCTCAACAGGCAGTAAAAGTTTTCAAAAATTAAGATTTTTCTTCACTATTTTAACCCTGCATCAGCTACACACCAGGAATAATTTACAGAACTAGTGTTGTCATAGGAGTTTGCAGTTAAAACCTTATACCCCTGAAAATTCAGAAGAAAACATAAAGATAATATTTCAAAAAGAAATGGATCTGGGCCTCAGTTTAAATGGTGTGTATGACAACAATTGAAAACATACATGGTCTAATAAAATGTGCACAGCCAAATGTGTGACAGTAAAAACTTATTGCTAGTTTTGCTGCATGTTTCTACCTCTCTTTGGAAACAAAAAACCAAACCCAAAAAAGTCCTGGATGCCTCTGTATAAAAAACAATCTTTAAACCTAATCCCTGACTTTTGCAACACCTTCTTGGTGACATATTTACAAAATATTTACCTTGAGCTAGATGCAATCTGACAGAGTACACACATTTTATATATCCTATTGTCATATTCTGTCTTTCTTCCATGTTGCTAACCTTCAGCACAATCTGATGAATTTGACTGTGAGAAGGGATAGGATTTGCCCTTGACTGGGCTAGGAAAATGTGTCTCAAAACTCACAAATCCATTTTTGTTCATTTCTCCAAACTCTGTGGTTAAAAAAAATGGTTTCTCATAAAACTATTTTTAAAGTACATCTCTTCATAGTTAGCCATGAAACTAGCTGCAGTTTAAACCAGCTGCTGGGTGACTGGAATAAAGTTTCTCTCCCTTTCTTTCTTTTCTGGCTGCTGCTGCACCCCTTGCTGTGGTGACTTCTCAGACAAATATACTCCAAGAGGGAATTGTATTTTTATGTAAAAATTATTCACCATCAGTGGCTTAACTATTTCTCTTCTTTGTTTGATCTGTGGTACATTATCTATAGACATAACATGGATGTATCTAACATTACATATAGACATCAATTCATACAGGTTGGTAGGAATCAGTGCAAGTTTTCTGGTCATAACTCTTGCTCAAAGCAGGGTTAATTTATTTTAGGTTTCTCAAGGTTTGGATCAGCCAGAAAAGAATTATATGTGTTTTTCTTATTTTTTTTGGGAAAGACTTTCACATTAGGTCTTGAAAAAGAGCAGCTCTTGAGTTACAGGTGCCTTTGTTAATTCTCCAGTAGACCGTGATGGATTCAGGGAAAAATAATTAATCAGAAGTGGTTTTATGAAAAATGTTTGGATAGTTGTGATAAGTTCAGACTGTATTAACACTGTCTCCAGCAATCACCTGGACAGGCAAAAGGTGACACTTTCTGTTTTGTATAAAAGCTTAAAATTCAAATGTTAAAAGATAATTACAGTCTGGAAAAAGTGGGGTATGAAATCAATTTATGAAGCATTAAAGGATGAATGTCCAAAATGCTACATGGAAAAGCACTTAAAAAGTTACACTGTCGTCTCACTGCTAAGTGCAATTGACTGTTGGCCACAATGATCTGACACCCAAGGATTCACATACAGCCCCTGTGATCTGCTCCATTAATATCTTTCCTGAGTTAAAAGAAAATATCATTAAAGGAGCCTTTTCCTCAAGAATGCTGTCTGAAAACTGCCATCTGCTTGAAATACTGACTGGTTATAGGTCAGGAGAGGATGAAGGATGAGCAGTGAGAAAGGGGACATTGAGAAATGACTCCGAGATAAATGAAGGAACAGAGGAGCACTACAGTGATTGCCATCAGGAATATGTTATTTTAGGCACAGATGGAGGTGTGAAGAGATACGGGATATATAGTATCATACATACTGTTCTTGCTATTTAGACTTTAAAGGCATTTTCTAAGTTATTTTTCAGTCACTGAACAGTTTTATCCTGAAATATCATAGAAGGAATCGTCCAGTTATGGGCCAGCTGTATAGTTTAAATTTGTTTCCTAACTGCTGAAAGGTTTTTAAGTGTTAAATATTAATAAAAGTGTTATCTCAGTATCTGTCAAGAGCATCAACATAAAATATTAAAAGCAGAAGTTTCTCTTTCTAGTCATTGACTGTTTTTGTTAAATATTTTATTAAAATAATTTTTTTCACTATTAATGAACATTGCATTCTTACAAAAAGATTCTTCAGAAAAGGATAAAAAATAACTGTATTTCTTTAAAAGACTTTTACTGCTTAGCACATTACAGACTTACTGAAACATTTGGGTTTTATTCATTGTGAAGCGCAATATTTCCCAAACTATATGGAGGGATAAAAGGTTTTTCGTTAGAAGGTGATTTTTCATATCCTGTGTAATATTCTATATTAAATATTAAAGCAAATTGCTATTTTTTTGGTATCTTTTGGTACTGGACAGTTTTCTGACAGAGGATGTTTCCAAAAGTCACTAACCTTGCTTACTTTTGAACTAATTACTATGTGATGGACAATTGCAGGCAGTTCTGTAAATTTTTGTGAGTAGCCAAAGAAAAAATACAATAAGCACAGCAAAAGAAACTTATTAAAGTATTTTTTATTTTTATGTATTACCTGAAGTCTACCAATTCTGGTTGGATTTAGTCAATTTTCTTGCAATATTTTGAAACTTGCAAATAAAACTGCTTATTTATTAATGATTGGTTAGCCATGTGATGTTTTACCTAATATGAGAGCATCAGAGAAAAGTTTTCTTTTTTCTTTTTTTTTTCATCCTTTTGTTCTTTAATTGTATATCAGGCATTTTTCATATTTCAGCAAAAATGTGTCTTTGTTCTGCTGAACACTCAGTAAATTACATGAAGTAATACTGGATTATAGTATTCCTCAAACTTCCTATAGTGTCAATAGAGATGACACATGAGCAGTGAAGGAAAAGTACAGATCACAGAGGAAGAGTCAAGTTTGCAAACTTTGTGAGAGAACAGCTGTATGTGAGGCAGTCATGGGAAGGCTATTCATCAACTGAATTGAGGAAGCAACAACTAAAGAAAGAAATACGAATTGAAAAAAATTAAAAAGTAGATAGGCAAGTCAGGAATTGGGCATAACATGAAGGTGAGTAAAGACAGGTGTCAAACTGAGATGGAAACATTAAGACAATAAATCGTACATTAAACAGAATATATAAACAAAAAAGCTAATATTTTGCTTTAATTTTCATAATTTACTTTTGAAAATGTATTCATGGTGTCATAAAGTATCATTGTTTATAGATCTAGCATGTAAATACACAGATTGAACTCTCAGAGACTAATTAGAAAACAGACGTTATGGTGCAAATCAGTCAGCTTAATAAATAATTAAAAAGCCATATCTTCAAGTTAAAATGGATTAAAGAACTATAACTCCTATGTAACAGAAAATTCAAAATTACCCTTTAGAAACATTCCAAAACAATTACATGTTCATTCACCCCCAAGCAATCCAACTTCCTTAGCTATACTAATAAAAATATTGAATGTTTTTGATTGTTTCTTTTTTTTTTCTTCTTCTGAATCTATCAAGTATTCTAAATCTTTACAGCCATCATGAACACTGAGGAGCACAGCATACTGAAATCTTTACACACTGCCAGGCAGCTCATTGCATTTTTCCAGACTCCTGAAGAATTAGATTTTGATTCTTGTGCCTTTTTTTATTTTGTAAATTCTTTCTCACTCTTCTCTGCAGGTTCCTGTTCCTGGAATAGCTGGGTTGCCCTCCACCTCCTTCTCAGTGATATATCTGTCTTTCTCTTTTCTGTGATATAACATCAGCATTTGATTCAGCCATCTCTAAGATCACCTGCTGGAAAATTAAGATTTCAATTCCCTGTAGAGGGTCTAGAATTTATGCTGTGGTCTACTAGATCTGTTGAACAAAATGAAGACCCATGAGGGTGGCAGACGGTGTTACATTTGTACTATCATGAAGTATCTCATATCTAACCAGAAAGATCTCAAAAATTTGCCTTATCATCTGAACATACTCTGCATTATGCAATTTAAGCAGTAGAGAACGCATGAAAAATTATCTTTGATTTTCATGCATTGAACTTTGTCCTTTCGTTGTTTTTCTACTCCTAAGCATAAAAATACACGTCTAAATATATAATTCACTAAAAATAATATGGAGATTTGGAAAAGAAAGGCAAAGCCTAAAGAAGACTACAAAGCCACAATAGCCTTTGGCTGGAATTGTATTGGTAGTAATCCTCAAATAAAAGGAAATATAAAATAAGGCTTTCTTTAATATACTGAAAATGCAATAGTGGACTAAATATAAAAAAAATCCCGTATTTTGAGCAAACCCTCAGAATGGCTACATGCCCTCACAGACACTATGTTCCTCAGAAATGTAAGGAGCAGTTCTAAGGAATGTAGCTAAATATAAGTAAATAAAAGTAAATGTAGTTCATATTGCCTGTCAGTTCAAGTGTTTACAAGGACAAACTCTGCTTTGTATGTGAAATGGATCATGCCATAATGCAGTTTACTGTTCAAAATTCTATTAGGTTTGTCTGAATGTCTTACTGATATCTTCTGAAATGGCTACTCTTAAAATTTATGTTTGGATTGTCCTGTAAACACCTCTGTAATTTGATTTAGATTTTCATGTAAAGATGACTGTTACCACTATCTCTACTTTCAAAGGACTTTTTTTGTAACTTAATCATCTTCTATTTTTTTCAGGAAAAAAAAATTCATTGACATAGGGAGACATTCAAGTTTATAAAGCTAAGGATAAAAAACTCTATTTATTCTTAGACAACTGTAAAACAGGGAAAAAACCCAGCTAAATAAATTGCTTTCTATGACTTACATACCATTTCTGTATATGCACATTCATGAAAGCCTTCTTGCAACTTCAACACAGTTCACTCTGTAAAGGATAACACTACAGTATGTGGTAAACCTCAGGATGCAAACTGTAGACATGAACATTATGAAATCATGGCTTGGGTAATAATAGCTGGTTAGGACTGGCGCCACTGAATTGATGGGCACACAGTAGAAAATTCAGCAGGTCCAATTTTTGCTCTTCCTTGTCATAGTAAATACTGAAAATCATTTCCTCCATTTCTCATTCAAGAGACAGAAAAATCTACCTGATATAAACAAGGCAAGCAAACCCACATTTTTAACAACATGCTGTAGCACTAGCTTTGGGGCTTTCTATTATCCTACAAAGGTGTCTAATCCGTGTAGAGAAAAACGCTCAAAGTAACCAACAATAAATCCACACTCCATTTCCTACATATTTGTTAATAAATTACTAATGTCAGTACATTTCAGTCTGTTATAAAAAGAGTAAATGATAATGAATATTACTTGGGGATTTCTTTCAAAGCTGAACAGACTATACACTAAAAAGTAATATGATAGAACAGAACTTTTTCAACTACAGAGGTTTCGAAATTATATTAAAATGTGCTCTCTTTTGCATAAGATTTTTTTCAGAAACATGAAGTCTCATAGTATCTGTTGAATCTTTCAGACCCCTTCAGCTAATGAGTGATCTGTTGGTATTTCCACTCTTCTAGAAATCTCTGTGGTCAAGGATGTTCAGTTTATTCATAAACAACAACTGTAGGATTAAACATGACACAGCATTTTTACTGAGTAAAGAACAACAAATTACAAGTAGATTTTCCAGTCAGAGTTTAAAGATCCCAGTCTCTTTTTGTTCATATTAATAAGACTTTTTCATAAGTAACTCATATATTTTCCAGTCTTCCTGGGTACAATAATATATATGTGTGTATAATCGTCCTGGGGTTTGGCCAGGACAGGGTTCATTTTTTCACAATGTCCATGACAGGGCAGAGCCTGGAGCCATGTTGGTGTATCTAGGTTGTTATTCTATACCACTTTACACTACTACCAGGGGGTAGAAGAGAATCCCACTTCCAAGAAGGGTGTGGCATACTTTTGTTATTAATATTGTTCCTGGTGTTGTTCATTTTCTTATTGCTATTTCCAATAAATTCTTAACTCAGGATCTTTGCATTTTATCTTTGTCACTGGAGGAGGTGTGGTTTTCATTTTTGAGAGAGCACTAAATTAGGGAATCCCATTTTTAAACTATGACAACTATAGATAATATTAGGACCATAAAACATGAATTTTTCAGTAGTAGCTACATTAGGATGAACCTTTACTCTCCTGTAGTGTCTTCCATTTTCCTTCCTTTCCTCCCCTTTACCCTATTCTAACACATCACTGCAAGTCTGTGACAAGTAGGGAAATAAAGTGAGATAATTATTTTCTCCTTTGACTCATCACTGAGAGATAAAATGGTTTCAGTAGTTAAGACTGTACAAAAAGTGGGTGGAAGTAGATTGCTTCTTTTTCTTTTGCCTAGCCCTGTAACCCCATCTGGCAAACACAGACAGCACCACTTGTATGACTTTGGAAGAGGTTGAAACTCTCAATAAAACTCAAAGCTAGGCCTGGCTGGCTGTGGCACAGATCAAGAAAGTCTGAAGAAAAATATGAAGTCATTGAAGACATTTATGGGACAAAGAAAATTAATTAACTTGCACTTTGAAAAACAACAGGATTTAGATGAGCAGGAATTGGAGCAGACTAGGCAAGAACTAGATTTTCCATTTCACAAAGTTCTCCACAGTTTTTATATTTTCTTTTGTTTCAAATCAAACCAGAAACATTTAAAAGTCCTTCAAAGTAAATTATAACCCAAAAATGTTCAGGCTTATCAAATCAACATATTTTGGTCCTATTGAACCTTTAAATTCCATTTTTTATGATTTTTAAACTCAATCTTAGATTTACAGATAAAGAATTTAATTTTTGAAATCTGTATAAGTGAAAAAAATCCCAAACATGTCCCATTTATACAATAGGAAATGATGAAATCTACGTTATTTTTACAAGAAAAAATTGAAATATTTCTGATAATTTCTATCCTGTTATATTATAAACAGCTACTTGTGTCAGTAAAACTGAAGAGATCTTTAGCTGATTATTTTATAATTCAGCATACAAAGACAGTATTTTTCCCAGTTGGATTGAATAACACATGAAAATACTTTGGTTATAGTAATGTTGGTACACGGTTTTAATAATGAATTGCTGCACCTTTCCTTGAGTAGATGCAAGTAGAAGTGGATGACATATGATAGACTAGGAGCTACCAGGGTAAATAGGTTTCCTTTAAACACCTCCCCATTACACATTTTTCTTTTTCTTGCCACATCTCACTTGCAAGAGTATCTGATTTCATTAATATAGGAATAACTGTATGTGTCAAACCATATGTTCCATTTTCCAAATGGCCAAGATTAATAGCAAAAAATAAGTCAGTGGTTTAACTACATAAATTTAGAAATTAAAGGTCAGGAAAAGAAATAACATTTCAGTTTCTGCCATTTCTTAGGATTTTTTAATTGCTTGTAACTGTGTTGCCAACTATGACGTCAAAATGCCAGCATCCTTAAAGGATATGTTTATGAAAAAAGCTGAAATAAAGAAATAAAAATGTCTATGAAGAAATTAATCTGATCAATTTTTCAACCAAATTTTCTAGTCTTTATTAGTCCTATGCACTGTGAGACTGCAGGTATGCTTCCCAGTTCTTGAAATGGGCATATGGCTATCTGTGACCTGATAGCATTTGAAGTTAAGATTGAGGTGTACAGTCCTTCCCTTATTTATTGTATCTGAGTTTCTATGGGAGTAAAATCAAGCTGTGCAGGATAGAAATCAGATATGTCCTGATCAAGTATACCTCTGATTTGAATAATCTGGGACACGGAACGGGAAAGCATGACTGACCAAACCTGTCACACAGCACATACTCATTGATTGTGTTGACTTAAACCTGATTAGTTATGATCAGAAAAAGTGACAGCCATCCTATATACAAGTTTGAAAAGAAAGGGAACATTGCTGCTTGTTTGCATCTTAAATATCTCCATTATGCCAATTAGGCACAGTTCGTAGTAAGGGTATCTTGCTATGTGAGGATTATTACTGAATAACTTCCAGTTTTTATTTTCAGAGTAAAATGACATTTGCAGAGCACAAGAGAGCTGCTTAGCTCAAAAGGTTACAAATATATTGCTCTATCTGCCCATGTGCCCTATTACAAAGCATCTAATCCACTTTGTCCTAATTTTGTATAATGACTTCAGAAACTGACAGAAGCAAAGATTAGAAGTCTTTATGCCCTTCTACAGTAGTGTGAGTAAAGACATATCTAATCAAGAGAGTTTCGCAGAGGGGAATTCAGAAATTCTGTAAGTAAAAACTACCTTCTTTAGGACAAAACAAGTAACAAGTTTTGAAGTATTCTTTGCTCCCTCACCAATTTTCCCCAGCAAAAAAACCCCAAACTAGAATCTAAATCTTCAGATACAAGCTGGAATTTTGAAAGAAAAAAAGCACATTGCAGATTTATTTCCTTCATGATTTTTTCTTTTTGGAAATTTCAGACATGTACTTTGCTACACATTTTGTTGCTTCTATTGAGTTTTGTTCAAGTATCATCCATAAAACTGATATTTTAGTCTGGTTTACTCTTGACTATCCTAATGATTCTGTCAGTACTCACACTTCTAAAATGAGTTCATAAATTGAGATACTGCATGCCAAATTTCAGCCCACAGGAAACTCTCATCTGAATCTTAACAGCAGATTTCAGTGATGCAGTTAAGCTTGGAACAGTACCATGAATGTTGACACCATACTCTACTTAGAGTTTCTTTGAGTCTAAAGTCTTTCATGCATGATGATAGAAGTTTCTACATGCAGAAGTCCAAGAGAAGCTTATGGGAAGAGTTTACAGGACTGAGATTATGGCACGCGATGGGAAGATTCCTCAGGGACAAAGAAAATGTGGTTCTTATATTTTACCGAAATAAAAAGATCATATTGTATTATATTGCTCCCATATAGAAGAATACCTTTAGTGTTGAATTATTTGTTATTTTCAGGGTAGAGGAAGGGGGAGGGAGGCTGTTGGGCAGGGGACTAGGCAAGCAGAAATACACAGTTGCCAAGACATATGGAATCACAACATTGTTGGCAACACGAAGCATCATGCAAACTGTGGTATGAGTTTCATTTAGCATTTTTTATATAGTACCCTACAAATCGAAAACCAGAAAAGCACCAAAATGAAGACCTTACCTTATTTTTCAGAAGTAATTTATACCTTTACTTTTTATTTTCACAGTATTTTTTTTATTTAAAAATGAGTCACAATAATGTCCTTAATTATGTTCATTCATATTCTTGTAAAATTTTCTGGGTGTTCTTCAGTGTTTATTAAACCAATAACTCTTCGGCTCTTCTGAAACCATGATGCCTTCAGTGCCATCTGTTCCAGTCATACTTTTCAGCCTTTGATTTTCATACGTGATGATTTATTTTGGGATTAACCCCAGGGTATTTTTTAGTAAATCAACTGGTGTAATTAAAGTGGAGCTAAACTACTAAGTGATGGCTGAAATAGTCAACCACCTGCTTCATTTTCGGCTTTCTAAGTAGGGTAGAAGATCATTTGCAGATTTGCCGTGACAGTTTCTTAAATAAAATAGGAAACAAAAAACATTTTTGCAAATGTTCGCGCCTCTTCCAAAGCATTCTCTTAAGCTCTTACTGGTGTAATATTGACTAAACAAAACATAAACCATCTGAGTAATTATTACGGCAGCTGGTGTGCCACAACCCTATCCTGTCACACTGACTTTTTCTGGAAGTCCCTGTTACACTTCTAGATCATCCTTCTGCAGCTGTTCAGAAGGGCTGTGCATCTCTGGAGACTGAATTACTTTTTTGAAAACTTCTCTTTCCGTAGTGAGACACATCTGATAACCAAAAGAAGCCTCATAGCCCAAAGAAGTCTGGGTTATACTGAAAGGAGATATAACCAAGGGATATAATTTTAAATTAATAAAAGCTTATATTATTGACTTCATATTTTTGACAATGCAAATAGGTTTCTCAGTTGCAGGTTTCTCTGGCCCACACTTGTATGGTGGGAAAAAAAAAGTAATTTTTATTTTTCTGAAACTTGCCAAGTTACCTGCTTTGAACTTTTACATCAAGGTGGTCTAAACTCTTTGTGAATATGAAGGTACTGAATGGCTTAGGGAAGAAGAAGGAAACACTGCAACCCTTTCCACTCTATACAGCTGTTTAGTGGGCAGGTAAGTGATCCCTCCTGTGGTGGGTTCCAGAGTAAATTGCTAACCGACTCCTAAGGGAACAGGAATAAAAGCACTTCTTAAAAATTTAGACTAACAAAACAGTCCAATTTTGATGAAAGCAAGATTTAACTGCCAAAGCTGTATAGTGGGAGGCTTTGGAGCTTCACATCCTAGCTCAGGTCATTGGCACTCATAGTCAGGGCCAAGGTTAGGCAATGGCATCTGAGTTAGCATTTTCCTAGAACATTCCTGGTAGCTCACACAT
This sequence comes from Poliocrania exsul, assembly GCA_035041345.1. Classification (NCBI taxonomy): domain Eukaryota; kingdom Metazoa; phylum Chordata; class Aves; order Passeriformes; family Thamnophilidae; genus Poliocrania; species Poliocrania exsul. Next base: position 40,682,103 of record JAWWLZ010000042.1, on the reverse strand, counting down.
TTCCTGAAATATGCTTCAAACTCTTACATATAATGGATATCTGGGTTAATAATGTCCAGAGTATTTTCAGAAAACATCTTGAAATGATACTTAATATCTCCATTGCCAATTTGCTGGCTTTTTTTGCCTCTGCCAGACATGACATCAAGACAAATGCTGGTTAACCAATCTGGAGAAGAAGAGAGAGCTGTTTACCCTTGTTCTGAGCTGACCCCACTTTCAAATTAGTTCAAATTCTCACTGTGTTCCAACTTGAAGAATGACAAGAGATGGAAAGAGTCTGCTGCAGAAAAGGAGAGAAGGCCTGAGCACCAAGTTGTCATTACCTCCTGCTTTCATATGGTCCCCATATTTGAGAAGTGGTGAGAAGTTCTTGTCACAGAGGGTATTTGCCTCTGTTGTTCACTGGATTACAGATGAATGCAGTTGGCAAGACCTCAGGCCAGCTGTTGTGTTACTTAAAATACTGAGTTAGATGCACTGCAGCACAGAGCAGAGGCTGCAATTCTCATTTATCAGATGAGTCAATAAGGACCAAACTATTATAAAGGTACTCAAATTCACCAATGGTAATGGAGAACTTCCAGAAGTTGTAGGACCTTTCTGAAGTAAGGTACTATCCCGAAAGCCTAGATTTATGGTTCACCACTCTCTCCATGTTCTCCATATTATTTAACTCTATGCTTCTTATAGCAGAACCCTTTTTGTCTTTCATGGGTATTTGAGATTCATGCTGAAATACCTTCTTGCACTTGACAGGGGAAATTTATATGGACTTCTATGAATTGACTCTTTCAAGCGAACTGATTGATTTGCAGATTATATGGGAGATGTAGTGTTTATCTGTCATACCTTACCTTTTACATTTTCATTCTCAATTTGTGATATCCTACACTGCTGCCTTCTACATCTGAACGGGGAAATGGTCCACAGCTTTTTTCACATTTGCTGACCCCTCCTCAATTGTGCATACTCAGTCTGTCCTGAGTTTAAGTCTATGTTATCCTTAGTGCTATATGTAAAATTAGCATTTCTCATTCCCTTATAACTCAACCACAGTGAGTCCTTCATCAAGCCCACATACTTTTCTATGTTAGCTTACCTTTTAGATAATTTATAAAAGTTGTAAGATGAATAACACACTTAGTGTAACTTTCTGATTATAAATCCCGGTAATTGCTACTTTTGCTGTTTGCAGAAAACAAAATCTTATTTAATTTTTTACCCATATCACCTAGAGTATGGAATTATTCATCTAGGTCAGTGTTTACAGGATCAGCACCTAACTCAACATTAATACTTGATAAATATATTCCAAAATTATAGACTCCAGTAGAGTTAGTAAGTGAAATGATTTCAGGTTGCTTTACATAATTCCCAGCTGTTTTCTCTCCCTGAATAAATAAACTTGCTTTTTTTTTTTCCTATTACATAGAGAGGAAAAATCTAATTGCTTTTAAAATTGATTAGGGATATAATTACAGATTGCTTAATACAAAAAACAGTGACGAATTCAAAATAATTTTGCCACTATGAACAAAAGCTATGTTTCTAATGACAAAGATTTCTTCTGCAAGATGAAATTACGCTGGCTTTTTTGGCTTGGAAAAAATATTTATGATACATTATATATTTGAAGTTTAAATTAAACAGGTGTTTTATAAGGTAGCAGTGATGAATATGCACGCAGAACACATACAGATATTCATAACAACAAGCAAGATATTTCTGTGTATTAAATAAATAGTCTGATTTGCAATAAAGCTCTATATCCAACTTTTTAAATCAATCCACTTCACCTTGAGTCCAACTAAATATATTGGACAATTTATGTGAATGGTTATAGAAGATCTTTAACAGCTTCCAGACAAAGCCATTTGTAAGTATAAATAGAAAAAAAGTAAGATGAGACCTCAGTTTTCCTATAACAACTTTGGGTTTCTGTTGTTTTTGTTTTTGTTGTTGTTGTTGTTTTTTTTTACTCTGGAATGTGATGTAAGAAGTCAGAATCTGAAAGCTTGACATTTGGTTATTTTATTTCCAGTCTTTCCATTCCTCCATCTTCCACAGGGAGAGTTAAAAACATTCCTTCTGTCTTCTTGTAGCCTTTCTGTAATCAGAGAAATCATTTTTAGATTTTTTTCAGGCTCCCTATTGTAATCTGGAAAGTTATATTTCAAGTCAAATGACTTATAAACCCTGTCAGCTTACTGACATAAAAGGCAAAATTGTTATTTATGTGTGGATGTATATTTTTCAACTCCCTGACCAATTGAAAAAAAAAAAAAAAGAAAGAGAGGTCTCAAGTTTTTCTTCATAACACTGCTATGCTTCTCAGTTAGCTGTCTATCAGTGTGAAACATTCTTTCGAGTACAAATAAATTAGAGTACATTTACTTAAGATGGTAGAAAACCTGACATTGTAAATGAGTATTTGGAGAATAGTGTAGCACAAGGTCACCTTCCAACAGAGGTCGACTATGCTGTAGTGTGAGACAAGTTTCCTTTTCCATTAATTTAAAGGCAGAATAGTAAATTAATATAAACAGAAAAAAAAAGAAGAAACAATCAGTGTGGCATACAAGTTTAAAATAAATCTGAATTATTAAAAGCTTTTATTTGTTATATTAAGAAGTAAAAAAAAACAGGTTATGATTTTTATAAAAAAGAGAGTCAGATTCTTTGCCACAAATTCTGTGGTTCTGATATTTTTAATTTTTTTAAAAGTATTTTCTTTCAGAAAGAAATAATTTAAGACTTGAAATTAAAGTTAAAACACAGGAGATCAAAGGTCAGGTTGAATTTTCCACAACTGAGTTATGAAATTTCAATCCAAGCCAGACTTCATATTTTAAACATAGATATAATCATTATAATTTGTAATAAACCCCACATTTCCACATTAGGTTATTAATTTTTCTGTTTGTCCAATTTGCACACTGGCTAAAATATTGATTCTATGAAAAATATGTGTAAGTATTTACAGTAGTCACAATCATACCTTGTGGTACATGTTTATTGGAGTGAACCTTTGTCTTGGACTTCTCAGTAAAGTTTCAGAATTTTTTCTTGAATGTTTACTATGAGTTATTTTCACATTGGAAAACAGAGGAAGAGTTACTGATCTTATTCATCTGTGGCTATTTTTAGGTAGCAATGAGACACAAAAACTGAATTAAGGTGGAAAGTATCAGGAACTAATTTATGTGGTAAAGAACGTGAGAAGGACCTGTTTCACTTGACAATCTAAACATGTCAGTTTGATAAACTGCCATTATTTTAGTTTCTGAGATGCTTTTGGCCCTTTTGTGGCCGCTTGAGTGCTTTAGATTAACTGAATAAAATCACAGAATCACTGAATTACAGAATCATTGGGGTTGAAAGGGACCTCTGGAGATTAACTAATCAAGCCTACACTCCCCTTTCCCCCCTCCCCCCCTCACTGAGGCGGATTCACCTGTAACAGGTTGCACAGGATTGTTTCCAGGTGAGGTGGTAATACCTACAGAGAAGGAGACTCTCCATAAACTCTGTGGGCAACCTGTTCCAGGGCTCTCTCACCCTCAGAGTAAAGAATCTATTCTTCATATTCACATCCTCTGTTTTAGTTTGTGGCCACTGCCCCTTGTCCTGTTGCTGGGCACCACTGGAAAGAGTCTGACCCCATCCTCTTGTCACCTGTCCCCATAAAATATTTATGTGCCTTAATAAGATCTCCCCTCAGTAATCTCTTCTCCAGACTGAATAGGCCTGGAGAATATCTCAGCCTTTTCTCATATGAAATAAAAAATTCTTACCAGACTTCAAGTTTTCACTTTCACATTTTTTTGCTGGGGGAACAGATAAGCAGAAATCTCTGATTTGTTTGGTTTTGTGTGTTCACTATTTTTATTAACTGTTATCCTATTCATCATCACATCTTATTCATTTCTTCTTTGAGTTAATCGATTTGTTCTTTCAATTATCAGTAATTACTATTGCCTCTTGCCTCAGACCTTCTGTTTCTAGTGGTTCCAAAGGCACAAAGGACTACAAATTTGTCATGGTTTAACTTAGCCATCAAAAGTACCACACAGTCACTCACTCATTCTCCCCACCCTGGTAAAACACATGGGTTGCAATAAGAACAGTTTGATAATTGAAATAAAAAAAAAATATAATTATAATTGCATAGTATAAAATATAGGAAAGAAAAAAACCAGTGATGCACAATGTAACTGCTCATTACCTGCTGACCAGTACATTCCCAAGCAGCGATCAGTCCCTCGTGGACAACTCTCCCCAGTTTACATACTGAACATGATATTCTATGATACAGAATATCCTACTGGCTAGTTCAAGCCAGCTGTTCTGTCCATGCTCCCTCCTGGCTTCTTGTGCACCTCTTCAGTGGTAGAATATGAAAAATTGAAAAATTCTTGACTTAGGGAAAGCACTACTGAGCAACAATTAAAATATGCAACAACGGTCAGACTCAATGACCTAAAAGGTCTTTTCTATCCTAAACAATTCTATGACCAGTGTGTGTAACACTCCAGCCCTGGAGCTGCAGGCTCAAGGCTCAGTCAGGAGTTTTACTCAAATAGATTCTCTCTCTCTCTCTCTCTCTCTCTCTCTCTCTCTCTCTCTCTCTGGTTCTTTAATACCTCAAGATAATGTCAAGAGAATAAGCCATAGACTTGTTCCCAAGGGGTTTCTTTATTAATTTAAGGGAGAAAATAAGGAAATTTGGCAAAGGTTCACTACACAAGCTAGACCAAAAGTTCCACCACAATACTAATTCTGCATATATTAATCCGCAACATCCAAGTCAATACTCAATCAATCCACAACTTAAATCCAATCCCTCCAGCTTCAAGACATGCAAAGCATCAAGAAACAAGCAAAGGAAAAGAAGCAGGGGGTAGCAAGGAAAGAGAGAATCATAGAATCAGAATGAACTGTGTTGGAAGAGACCTCTGAGGTCATCAAGTCCAACCCTTGATCCAACAGCACTGTGACTAATAGATCATGCCATTAAGTGCTACATCCAGTCTCATCTTAAAAACCTCCAGGTATGGAGGCCATTCCAATGCCTGATCACTCTCTCTGTAAAGAATTTCTTTCTAATATCCAACCTATAACTCCCCTGGCAGAGCTTAAGCCCATGCCTCTTGTTCTACTGCTGGTTGCCTGGGAGAAGAGACCAACACCCACCTGGCTAAAACATCCTTTCAGGTAGTTGTACAGAGTGATGAGGTCATCCCTGAGCCTCCTCTTCTCCAGGCTGAACAATTCCAGCTCCCTCAGCCTCTCCTCATAGGACTTGTGCTCAAGTGCCTTCACCAGCCTCACTGCACTTGTCTGGACCCACTCCAGCACCTCAATATCTTTCCTGAACTGAGGGGCCCAGAACTGAACACAAGACTCAAGGTGTATCCCCACTAGTGCTGAGTACAGGGGAAGGATCACTTCCCTTGGCCTCCTGGCCACACTGTTCCTGATACAGGTCAGGATGCCATTGGTCTTCTTGGCCACCTGGGCACACTTCTGGCTCATGTTCAGCTTCTTGTCAATCCAAACCCCAGGTCCCTTTCTGCTTGACTGCTCTCCAGCCACTCTGTCCCGAGCCTGTAGCACTGCATGGGGTTATTGTGGCCAAAGTGCAGGACCCGGCACTTGGCCTTGTTGAACTTCATCCCATTGGAATCAGCCCATCTCTCCAGCCTATCCAGGTCCCTCTGCAGAACAAATAGAGAGAGATATGTACCACTGAAACTTTGTGGCAGACCAGCTCTCAAACATCCAGATGGGAGGGTCATGACTTGGGGCATCCCTATGCCCTGGTTTTATCTGCTCTAGTCTCTATGGCCAAACCCCACTAGGTGAGGCCTCTGACCCACTGGCCACTCTAGGGTTTCACGGCAGGATGAGAGGCAGTGTCCTCACTGTCCTTGACAATCTGAGCCTGGGTCAGAGACTCCAGGAGGTGTGGGGTGTCATAGTTTTCCCAGGCTGTTTGTGACTGACACTGCTCCAGGGCTTCCTGTGGGCTCCAGGGTCTGCCATGAGGGATAAGACACCACGCCATCTCTATGAGGTTGGACTCATCCCTTCCCCTTCCACACACATGCACCACCCGCAAGGTGGTTCTGACCCAATAATCACTGATCTGGTGTGTTATCAACATTGTTCCCACATGAAATCTGAGACACAGCATTGTGCCAACTTCTAGTAAAAAAATCAACTCTATCCCAGCCAAGACCAGGAAAAAAATATAATTCATTTAATTTGGCATGGGATAAAATAAATTCAATAGCAACAGTTACACACAAATGCAGCATTATTCAAAGATGCATTTATGGACTGGTCAAAGACTGAGTGAGAACAAGATACTGAAACAAAAAATATGTAATGTAAATTGGGTAGTCATGCTGTGGTTTAACCTCAGCCAGCAACCAAGTACCATGCAGACACTTCTCAGCTAACCCACTCCCCCACCAGGACTGGGGAGACAATTGGAAGTGTAAAAGCTAGAAAACTTGTGGGTTGAGATAGACAATTTAATAGGGAAAGCAAAAGCTGTGCACAGAAATGAAGCAAAACTAGGAATTAATACTTTGCTTTCCATGGGAAGGCTGTTGTTCAGCCATCTCCAGGAGAGCAGGACCTCATCACACATAACTGTGATCTGGGGAGACAAGCGTCATCACTTCAAACATCCTTCCCTTGCTTCTTCTTCTCACATTTTATATACTGGGCATGATGTCATATGGTGAGGGATATCTCTTTGGTCAGTTGGAGTCACCTGTTCCAGCTGTGTCTTCTCCCAGTTTCCCATACACTCCCAACTTCCTCACTACTGTGGCAGTATGAAAAGCAGAAAAGGCCTTTGCTCTGTGTTAGCACTGCTTAGCAATAACAAAAAAATCTCTACATTAAGAACACTATTCAGCAGAAATCCAAAACACAGCCCCTTACTAGAGCACTGTGAGGAAAATTAACTTTATCCCAGCCAAAACCAGCACAACAGGAGAAAGAAAGAAATGTCTGAGTCTAGTAACAAAGAACAAAATTGGCCAGAGTAGGTCTACATTAGAGTGTCTAAGTTAGTAAAGCAATGGAAGCAGTCCAGCTGTGGCAGTACTGAGACACACAGATATTTTGATGCTTCTGTTTCCTATTCAGTTAGTAGATCAAGCCTGGAAGTTAAAAACACAAATTAAGTTTGGGAAATCTTCCCCAAAAGCACTGGGTGTGTGTATGCTTTTTTGAAAGCAAATTCAAAAGAGGCCGCAAATGCCATTGTGACTGGACAAACAGATGGAAAAAAATCCGACAGAGCTAATTATATGAGGATTCTTGAGAATCTCCACCCATGTATCGTTCTTAAATAACAAAGGCTTTCAAACTTTAATTCTTCACAGTTCTTCCTTTATTCTAAACATTTGATAGTCAGAACTGGCTCTCTATGCAGAGCCGGTAAAAGAAGGAACATCTTAAAATTCTTCTTGTTTCTTCTTACAGACCTCACTCAGGAACTTCCCTAGCCTTTATTCTACCCCTTCAGAGCAATTTTGCCCCTCAGACTGCTCTGAGGACTAACAATGTCAAAGGGCAGACCGTGAACTTTTCTCTGACCATCATGACAATGTCATTTCAAAAGCAACTGGTTGGTGCTGAGCTGCAGTAGATATAAGTGCCTAGTCTTCCAGACAACCCTCCTCAGGAGAAGGATCAGGGCAAAGGACAGGACAATAGACTTTTGCTGAGATGATAAAAGACTGTCACTTTCTTCTGAAGATATTTAGTGCAGACATTAACAGTTCTAGAAAAAACACATGTTTTTAATGTGTAGGAACCTTGGAATACACTCTGAAACCCACCAATGAACCACTGAAAAAAAGTTCATTTAAAATTATGTTAATATTCTTTTATATCTATATCACAAATATGAGGTATTCTCAAACCTAAATGGTTCTGGTCTTTTTGGAAGTCTGTCAGCTTGTGTGGATGTTACAACCTGCCCTTGAAGGCAAGGGTAAATCATCTTGTTAATAGATCCCCTGGGGCAGATTAGAGTGGAGAGACATTGAATAATCAGTGTTTGTAAATATATATATATATATGTAGAGATTGTAATGGAAAGGATTATAGCCATTTTGGTTATTATTATCTATAGTAATACGGCAATATGAAAGCATTAAAATATCACTGAAGAAAATGCACAAGGGAAAAAAAGAAAGAGAAAGAAAGAAAGAAAGAAAGAAAGAAAGAAAGAAAGAAAGAAAGAAAGAAAGAAAGAAAGAAAGAAAGAAAGAAAGGAAGGAAGGAAGGAAGGAAGGAAGGAAGGAAGGAAGGAAGGAAGGAAGGAAGGAAGGATAAAAGTAGAAAGATCTCACCACACGTAGATCTCATGATAAGACTTGGTGGTTGTGATTTCAAGGTGTATTGGTCAAAGAGATGGCTGCAGTCTTGTTGAAGTAATGGTCACAGTCTGCATCTGTCGGGTGGTGGGGGAAGCATGCAGAACACAGATTGCAATGGATTAATATACATTCAGGCTAGGTGGGAATGTCCTCTCCTACAGGGGGACAACTTTTACACTGTCTTTGGATCTGTTGCAACACTTTTGGATGGTGTGCAGTCCTCTGGTGGAAGGCCTCAGGAATAGGTCTGGGCAGCTCTTCAAGGATCCTTGAGGGTTTATAATTCCTTCTAAGACACAACAGCTGCCTCTCATGTCAGGGCAGATAAGCCAGTTATTCCCCTTTAGACCTTCCCCAGGAGAGGGGATGGGGAGTTCTACAACTGAGCAGAATTCTGTTTACCACGTGAAAGGGCACCATTTGGTCTTGCAGGGTCTGAGCAAACCTGGCCTCAGCATATGAGTGGGCCCACTGATATGAGCATATCAGTGGGCTACGGTCTTCCCCTGCCAAACCCAACCAGAGCTGATTTTCAACTTAGCTGCTGAAAATGGCTTTCTCTGTGGATACATTCTTCTCCCCCTAGGCTTGTTTACTTCTACTTAGACCTGAGATAACTGAACAATAATTCCACCTTTATCTTATCTCAAGTTCCCATCAGGTGGCTTAACTCACAGTCCAGTTCCCCTCAGGAGGCACTTTTGGCCTTGAGGGTAGGTGGTGGTAGTGGTGGTGGTGGAAGAAGAGCAGGTATTTCTTTGCACAGTTTGCTACAGTGGACAAAAGTCCTTCAGTGATTTTAACCATGTTTAAGCCATTAACCATATTTTTTCAATCTCTCACAGTGGACAGCTTGATCTGTCTTGTCAGTATCTTCTGGCTGGCAACATCTATGTTATGAACAGAGACTGGGATCTTTTCTGATAAAGACCAATGTACTAACATATTACTCTAATTTAATTTGAATTAATGTTAATTTAATTATTCAATCTAATTAATTGTAATAATTTCATTAACTTCATTTGCTTATTTTTATATAAATTTAAGTAATTCTATTATTGCAGGATGAATATATGTGACATTGCCCTTGAGTAACAGAACTACCAAGCATTAAAATTTCTCTTTTATTGTGGCAGTAGCTAAACATGCTATCAGTGGTCACAGCCTTTTTCACTGAGGATAAAAACTACCGGAAACTGTTGCAGATCCTGAATGTAAAATATCATTTCATGTACAGAGATGTCTGATTATATAATAAACAATCAAGATGGGATAAGATTGAGTGTTGTAAATTTTTTCTCATGCATATTTATCCTTTAAAACTTCCAATATATTAAGGAATCTGGATCTGGGGTTGAATTCATTGCATCATAAGGCTGCTGAGATCTTCTGAACCATATAAATGCATAAATGCAATTTTCATGGGAATCACAGTGTAGTGGGACATGTACAGTAAAACAGATCCAACAAGTCTCATTTACAAAGTCAGAATTTTAAAGACAAAAGCATGTGAGAAATTCTTCTCATCTTGATTTCACAGAAAAAAAATAATAGTTTGGGTAAAGTAACACACTGACAAACCATGGTAGAACTGGCCATAGCCAGTCTGTCTTGAATATGGTAGCTTTCTGACAGAAAAAAACATGAAAGAGTTTATCTTATCCCTGTTGCTAATGATGGACAGAAACAGAACAAACTAGAGATGAAAACTGTTGTATTTCCTATCAAAGTTATTTTGTTTGGTGCTCAATGGGCAAAGCTGATCTTCTTGCCTTTAATTTGAGGCAGCTTATTGTGCTTCTCTCAGTAAAACAGCTCTGAATATAAAACCTTCATATATGTAGAAACAATTTCTTTCTATGCTTAGGACAGAAAAAGACAATAATATTATAATATATTTTAAGAAGCCTGTGGTAAGGTGTTGTTTCATTCTGCTGAAGAGAATAGACGTCCTCTAAGAATTTCAGCAAATTTGATGACAACTCTCTGTACTTACTGCTCCATTTGAAAGGAAGGACAAAATAAGGCAGCAAGGCAATATTTCAGAACTGCCAGTGCTTGTCTGGTTGTCTGCAGAGGAGTCAAATATGCCCAAAGCTGTAGAAGAAGACTGACCATAAGTTGCAGTTGGAGACAAAAGGAATATCTCTAGAGCATTCACTAGAACTTGGATCAGTCTAATGATACAGTCACTTGATGTACGAGGAGTTCATTCATATTCTGGTCAGAATGTGGCGAAGAATTTCCCATTCCACACCATTCCATCTTGAATGAAGGGAGAGAACAGTAGCTCAGAGCTGCAGCAAGGCTTACATCCAAGGCTTGCAAGAACAAGGATGTCAAGATTCCTTTTTCAGGATGTATTCTGCATCTGAATCTTTTACAAAAATTGTATTTGAAGATTTTGTACATGGGACTAAATGAAGGCTTCATTCTCATGAAACACAGTATGAAAACTACCAAAAAGTAGATGAAATGCTGTATTCTTAATAGATCTTACATTCCTTTTAAAAATACATATATCTAGGGCTTTAAACTATGACTTACCAGAAATATTTTAATTATGGCAGTTGATAGCTCAAAAAAAATGTTTTTTATTTTTTGCACAAAATTTTCAGTACAAAGCAGTTTGTCTTGTGAACATAGATGGCTAGCACTTCTGTGGTTTTGTGCAAACAAAATATAATGTTTGAATGACTCAGTCTGAGCCATGAAATTGTGGTATATATCAGCAAAAAATAGAATCCAAGTTTGTCTAAGTTCCTACCCAACCCAATGCAACTCAAAGCAATATTTCAAAGTTTAACCAATAATATTTTAGCTCACCACAAGCAAAATACTTGCAATTAAACAGATTGAATTAACAAGACAGAGAAAGAGTCCATGTTTGGAAAACAACTGGAATGATGACGTACAGCCAGGGAAAAAATACTCAAGTTAGCCAAAGCTAATTAAAATAAAAAGTTACATTCTTCTTGCATATGCTTGGCTAATTATTTAAAAATATGTGTTTTTATTATTCTAACAATCATGCAAGTAATAACTTGGCACAAATTGATCTCTTTTGGGTGGAATATTTGCAATACAGTAGAGAAATATGTCTTGGAGGGAAGGATGTCAGGTATGGTTCGGGGAAAAAAAATGGGCTTATGTTTTCTTAAGAAAGGATACAGTTTTCCTTAGTGAACTTATCAGAGTTGAGTTGGCAAATGTCAGAACTGGTTTATGTAAAGTTTTGTTTTCTGTGTTTGTAACATTATCTCTGTAATGTATATTTTTTGTAGTTAATTTAACACATCTTTCTAAATGTATTCTGGAAGAATCAGAAATTCCTCATTATTAATATTTATAAAAGTTGATAAATACCCTGAATATGCCTTGTCACCTTAAGGAGGATTGTAGCTAATGATTTCTTTTGTCATGTCTTCAGTGTGTCTTTTTTTTTTTTTCTTTCTTTGTCTGGGTGTAAAGCCCTTTATTGTAATCACACTCTGTGAATATTTAAGATATTTCTTAAGCCACCTTGAAAGTGCCCATGTTTGCTCTGTCTGTTTTGTAAGATCCTAGTTCCCACAGTGCAGTTTCCTCCTTTCATGACTGTCATCTAGCTCTCATCGTAACCTACAGGCAGGTTCCAACAGGGACCATAGGCACTGCAGAGATCAGCTGTCCTGAAGTCTAGGCCAGAGCCAGTTCTAAGAGAAGACCCACAGGACACCAAGGTGATCTTAAATAAAAAAAAAAAATTGACCTCAAAACCCCCAAAAAATTGAATTCAGAGGTATGAAAAAAACTTAATTAGTCAGGTAGTAAATTATATTTTAATTATCTAGGTGTCTACTTGAAAGTAAGAAGCAATTAAGCCTTGATCGCTAAGCCATCCATCTCACTGGCAAACCCTCCTTTAACAGTCTTTTATAAACCATTGTTGACTGTGATTTGTCTAAACAGAGCCCTAGATGAAGGCATAGAATGCCATAGGAGCCAATTATCTGCTTTTACTATGGCTTCAATACGAACAAACACCTTTGTTAGGGCTTCCGTTTAAAAACGTAAAATGCATTAACAGCTGGTGGAAATTGTAATAGGTGTACTGCAGCAAATATTTTGTAATAAAAACCCCAGAGCATGAAGACAAAAAGGTTTTATGAGAATATTACCATTTCTTTACTAATAACTTGTGCTAAAATAAAAAAAAAAAAGACCACACCTGTGAAAATGAAATAGCAAGAATGCCACAGCCACTGAACATAGCAAAAATACACTGAAAGGCATACAAGCAAACATTCTTCAAGTAAACTTCATGAATGAATTTGAAATTAGTTTCTTTATTCTTACATTTACTTCTTTGTGATGTTTGAACAAAAACTTGTAGATGGTTATATGTTAGTGTTTCAACTGGGGAAAGCATATCCTGGCTGCAACCTCTTCACATGCTCCCTTCAGATTCTTACAGATGTTGATGAGGTCCCCTCTCAGTTGCCTCTTCTGATAGCTGAATGGACACAGCTCTCTCAGCATTTCCTTGTAAGAGAGATGCTCCAGTCCTTTAATCATCTTTGTCACCCTCTGCTGGACCTGCTGCAGGAAGTCCATGTCTGTCTTGTATTGATAAGCTCAAAACTGGACAAAGCACTCCAGATTTGGCCTCACTAGGGCTGAGTAGAGGAGCAGGATCACCTCCCTTGACCTGCTGGCAATGTTTCTAATAATGCACCCCAGGATACCACTGGCCTTCTTGGCCACAAGGGCACACTAGTGGCTCAGGGACAGCTTGTTGTCCACCAGGATCCCCTAGGTCCTTCTTTGCAGAGCAGACTTCCAGCAGGTGGGCTCCCAGCCTGTCCTGGTGTGTGGGTTTATTTAACACGGTTAAAGGATTTCAGTGAGAAATATCTGATATAAGGGAACAGAGTCAAAACAGTTAAAGTGTAGGAAACATAAGATTTCCCATCCTATATTGGTATATGCATGTCTGTATAATTAAGAATAAAACTTCACAGGCTCATCTTCAAACTAGTTTAATTAATATTTTTTGAGGAAAATGAGAGACTTTCAAAATTCCAATGCAGGCAGGTAGAGAATAAGACTACTCTCTCACATAATCATGCAAAAAATATAACATTTGTGCCTTATTAGTATATTAAAAACACTACCATTTCCAGTAATAGAGTAACAGTTCTCTTAGAAAATGAGCAGTTACTGTGAAATACTGGGTCTGTAACATAAATTAGGCATGCTGGCCTTTGGGAAGAATTTCCTATATTTTACAAGCTTGATCTCAAAACTTTTCACAAACTACAAACACATTATTTCATTCCCATTCATGTCAATATTATTAAATTTGATGAGGCTGATATGTCATCCTTAGTGACACTAATGTTCAATGAATAGTTTTTGAGTTAGAAAAGTTGAAAAATCAATATCTTTGGCAGTCTTGGGAATTACTGACTTAATCTGCACTAGAAAAACATGAAAATGGACTTTACAGCCTTTGCAGTCTTTAATTTCTATCCTAAGCAGGATATAACTTTTTTAAATTATTGATTTTTTTTTAATGTGAAGTAATGAAGATAGCTGTTGAAAAATTAAATAAAAGTGATCTCACCATTTTATAGTCAGAAAAAGAAAGTGGAAAGTTGTGGTCATGCAAATGTGCTATGAATATTTGAAAAAAGAAGTATGATCATGGAACAAATTGAAATTTCACAGACCTGGAATGATGTTTCTGTGATAGAATTAGGTCCAGCTAAAAGATGTAATGCCTCAGAATATCATAGGCCATGTTATTCTAATAATTTTTCCAACTTTATTAGATTTATTCTGTTGATTGAGGTAAAGTTTCATTGCACCAATTTCTTTAAATAAAAACTAAAGTGTGTTCAGATCTGATTCTTATGATTATTAGAGATATGCTGCTCAAATTAGGGTGTAAATGGGATCATATGCTGAAGTCAATAGTAAAGATTTTATTTAACAGTAAATGTGAGGGAGAGGGAGAGAGAATGAAATAGAAAAAGAGAGAAAAAGAGCATCAGAAACACAGATTAAGGGGAGAAATATGGCTCTCATGTTTCCACAGTGTCCTGTTGGTCCTCTACTTCTGGTCTTCTCAATAGTGGAGATCCCATGAAAAAGAGTTCAAAGGGTTACTATACATTCAGGTATATGTGGGAATGCCCAGGCGTCTCCTTGTGGTGGGTGATTTTACACTGTCTTTTGCAGTACTGTGAGTCTGTTACAACAGCACAGATCATAGGCAGTCCTCTGCTGGAAGGCCTCAGAAATGAGTCTGGGGGCACAGGTGTCCCCCTGCCAGATCCACCCACAGCTGCTAAGTTGGCTTTCCTCATGTGTATATTGTTCTCCTCCAGCCTTGTTTACTTTTCTTAGACCTAAGATAACTGGACTATGAGATACCACCTTTATTGTACCTCAGGTTTCCAGCAGGTGGCTTCATTTACAGTCCTAATTCCCAGAGTGCAGGAGAGATGTTTGGGGAGGGTAGGAGGATTAAGAGTGGTCTTTGGTGGTTGCAGTGGACCAGTTGCTTCTCTATACAGTTTGCCATAGCAGGCAAAGTACTTCAGTGATCTTAACAGTGTTTAAGGCAATTGTGACTTTAAGTCTGTTACAAAATGTAAGCAGCTCCAAATGATTTCAAGGATTCTAGTGTGACATACAATACAGGGAGAGAATGAATTGTATTCTTTCTCCTGCAATTTTCAATTATACTGATGAGCTGATCTTTAGTGAATGCATAGTCACAAATATTTCTTTCTATTTTTATATTTTTTATTTGTTTGTTTGTTTATTTTTTTCAATACCCTTCTAGAATAAACAATTTTAGGGTTTTTTTTTTTAGAATTACTCAGAATGCACCACTAATCATGCCAACTAAAACTGCTAGCATAATCTATGTTTAACCTTTATTTAACAAGAAGTGACTTTATTCAATAGCATACTATTGCAATGATTTTCAACACATATTGCAAGATATCAGTTAAGGAAAACAGAAACATGAACTTTCTAGCAACAAGAACAGTCTTTCCTACAAGTCCTCATTTGCAAAGTCCTGTTGAAGCTGATCCTACTTGTAACCTTGAATAGCTATATGTAAAAGAGGGAAGAGATAATTTCAATGTTGATAGGATCTTCAGTTTTATAAAAGAGATATTTGACAAAAACTTTTTGTGGAGCCCTACGGTGAAGTTCTCTCCATCAATGATTACCCAGGTTATTTTAAGGTACAGTTTATTTTCTATTTCCTCTTAAACACAAGAAATATAGTAAGCCAAAGCTACAAATCATGTTCTCCAATTATACTGTGTTTTTCTTCAATGATAGAAAGGTTTTTTTTAGAATAGGCTAAAGGCAAAAGCCAGCTTATGATACCACACTTCTTTCCACTGAAAAAGGCAAAAATGCATATACTTTTGCAAATTTTTCATCTGGACAGAATGAGATCATTCTCTTCATGTCTTTCAATTTGTGAATAGCTATAGAATTGACCAAGTGTATCAATTATATTTTTTAAAAAAAATCAGTAAAAGAAAATTAAAGATAATACTTGAAGTAGCACTGTGTGAAAATATTTTCTTACTCTGAAAGGATAAACAAATTTGTCACTTTTATTTGGCAAATTCTATAAAATGATTAAAGAACAACCACCATGACAAGTATAAACAAATAAATAAACCTGTATATTTAATGGCAAGATTTTTATGGTATTTGTTAAATTACCTGAATGGCAAATCTTCAGGCTAGCACAATTTAATGACAAGACCAATATACAAACATAAAATATTTCATCAGTGGGGGAAATTTCAACTGGGTCTTTGAGTGTACTTTCACTGAATCCAAAGGCAAATTGTCTTGAAATTCAATTACCAGAAGCAGAACTGTGTTTCAGTGTTCATTATTACTATTATCATTATAATGATGATGATGTTTTCAACATAAGCAACATCACAATCTTATTTTTCTTTAAAATACAAACTTTCACTTATTTGATTTGCTGAAAGTTTATTTTAAATCACCTGTTCCTTGTTCAATGTGCTTGTACTACTTTGCTGTGTTGCTAGACTTGTCAAGAAATCCTCTAGATTATGAATTGCAAGTGGCTTCTTGTACATTTTAAAATCCAGCCACACATTCTGGGTTTGGTATTTTGCACTAATAATATGTCCTTTGAGGTTTACATTCCATTTAGGATAATACTATTCATTTAAGGATAATTCAGATGGGAATGAAAGTATGTTATCTTTTCCTCTGCTTGTTAGAAAAATAAGTACTTAAGAAGGAAAGAAACTTTAAATATAATCCTGATATGTGCCACTGATCAGATGATTGTCAGCTTGGCAAAGCAGAGCACTAAATTGTCACTCTGTGGGATACATTACTAGTAATTTCATTGTCTGAAAGTATAAACCTAACTAATTCCTTTTGTGATTCATCTTTTATTAATAAAGAGACACAGACAGTTAAAGAAAGGGAAGTGATTAATCTTAAAAGCTTCTTTCTCCACTGAAAGCTAAAACAAGTATTCACCTCAATGGTACAAATTTCAGATGCCTTGAATGGGAAAGATGAATGCAGCTTTCTGCTTCTTTAAGAATCTGGTGCTGATCAAGGAAGACAATATGATATTTGAAGTTCTCTGTACATCCCCTTCCTTTATAAAATGGTGATCTGTAGGCACAAATATTTTCAGACCTATTTTATGGTTCAACATATAATTTCTTCTTTTAAGTATCATTTTTTTAATATATATTTCACATATATCTATAATATATATAAAATTCTATGGTATATAACATCTTTCAGAAGGGAATTTCATTATGGAATCTGGAAAGGCTGTGGGTTGCACCCTTCCTGTACTCCCACATGTTTATCCTTGCCTTTTGATTTCTGCTATGTATCACAGAGTGATAGTTTTCTCATGGAAGGAAATAATTTTATGGCATCTATGTATGTTGCAATACCATTTGAAAAACCTTGTGTCAGACTGCTAATTGGTAGTGCTGCAGTACATATGTAAAAATACAGTGCTATAAAATACATAGTCTGAATGGAAACTGCAATATGCAAGTAATTTTCAACCAAGAATGCTTCTTCCTGAGTCAAAAGATAACATCTAACCTGCACAGAACCAGAGTACCAGGGAAACTAAACTGTCCAGCTGCTGACCATGGTAAAACTAAAAGGGAATTGACTTAAGCAATAGCTCATTTTATTGTTGTTTCTTTCTCCTAATATGCAAAAAAAATTAAAGACACTCATTTTAGTTAGAGCAGGAGTCTATATAAGGTGAAAATCCAACAGAGTTCTTCCTTCTCAGTTTGCTTTAACTGGTTGCATAGGAGCTTATATAAATCCTCAAAAAACAACTCCTAAAGAATGTTTCTCGTGGCACCTAATACATGGGACGTACAGGACTAGCAGTTTGTGACTACTTGTTGTTTTTCACCAAGTTAAATCAAGTAAATTCTGAAGATCTCAATGGAAAGTGCAGAAAGTTATCAACAACAAGAACTGTCATTGCACTATTTTATAGTATTATTGCTCATATAAAACTTTGCAGCTAAGGATTTATTTATTTTACAGTTTCAGAGGAAATGTGAAAAAACAGCAGAGTACTTGCATATGATATTTTTAACTATGATGTACCTCTCCCCTATTTCTGCCACATAAACCATGTCCAGTTTTAAAGTCTGATTCCATATACTGAAGAAACATATATTTATGTTAGTTTATAGAACAGAAAATCTTTATATTTGTTAAAGTCACCAAGAAAGGGAAGCTGGATTTATTTACATTCTTGTGTGTTCTGCAGAAGTCTGCTGAGATTGCCATCTGAAGCAATGTTATCCTGAGAATACCTTGTAATTATTTGCTTCTCATTTCTTGTTTGCTGTTAAAAAGTTCTCAAGCATACAGTTAGAAAACAAAACAACAAAACACATATCACTACCACACCCATTTCCTTCCTCAGCTTCTGCCCCAAACTAGGGGTCTTTCTGACATCATAAGTAATGCAATCAAGGTTGGTCCTTTCAAAATGTGAAAACTGACTCATGGACATTGACTTGAAAGGAAGGTGAATGGATTTTTTTTCTGCTTACACCATGGTAGTGTTCCCATGCATTATACCCCCAGGTTCCAATACAAGATGATGCACAGCAATAATGCTTGGAAATATTTTTTTTCCCCTTTCCTACAATTCCAATAACCTAGAAGTCTTGTCTATCTGTATTATCTTTCTTCTTTTAAACACTGGATATTTTACATATGATTCTGTGGTGAATAAAATGCATCTTTATGTCTGCTTCTCCATGAGTGCTAGGAAAAGAGTTTGAAAGTAAGTGTAAGTCTACTGAAGCTTTCCAGAATTTTCTCCTTTTTTTGAATAAGTGGTATTCTCTGCTTTTTTTCTCTGTATAGTTTTAAGTGCTCTGTGACATGAGTAAACACATTCCTGTTGACTTGCCCTAAGTTCACTAGTCCAAATGGGTAGATATCTCTGATTATTGCAAATTAATACAGAATCTGTGATTTGGTCCAATTATTGTTTGCTTAATTTAATTTTCTTTTTACATTAGTTTTTGAGTTGTGAAGAAAGTGACTGTCTGTAAAAAGCTGTGGAATTTGCCTCTTGCGTTCATCAAGCTAACATAATTTTAAAAGATTAAAAATAACCCCTAAACAAAACAAAAATCTATCAAATTAATAAAATTCACTAGGATGCCAGTGAAAGTAGTGTTGCCCTTGCAGTGTGCTTCTCTTTCTTCTTCCCCTCCCCTCTCTTTCTCTGCTTGCTGCTAAAGCATATTGTCTAGAATTCTCCCTTCTGTAGAATAAGCATCTGGCTGCACACCTGGAAAGCAAAATGAGTTCACTAATCTTGTTAATGAATTCTGTGGGGCAGTTAATTAACAGATGCTCCCTGTATGTTGCTCTTTTCTAGAAGAGATTTTACCTTATGCTTATGAGTTTGAGACTGATTAACGGGTGTTTATTGCAGCTAAGGCAGTTGTCTCTCTTTTTTTTTTTTTTTTTTGTGAGAGCCAGGTCAGTATTTGTGTAGGTTATTTCCAGGAGCTGTCCCAGCCCACATACACCATAGGTTCTTCTGTTCTGACATCCATATTCACATTGAATGGTGGCTGGGTCTGGAAGGCATAATATGTCCCACAAGCCCTTGCAACTTGCTTGAAAAGTCTCCTTTAATGATAGACATGTGGATTACCTTAGAGTTTTGGTGGGAATGCTAGACATGACTGAATTTCCTATGTGTTTTCTAAGTAAAGCTGCACACAATGTAGCATCAGGACCTGAACAGAACAGCTGGCAGAAAGTAGAAACATTTATGATAGAAATAAATTATCATTAATTAATGCAGAAGTGGGAAAAATATTTTCATATAACCAACAGGTTAACAAAGTTGCAAAGGAGATGGGAATCCTATATGGAGAACAGAACAGATGTTTGTCTGCAGAACCTGACCTGATGATTGCTAGCCACAGCAACTGCAACATTATTGAAAGTCTGGGGGTTTATACTGGAGGAAATATGTACTGTATGCATCTGCAGCTCTGATTAATTTATGCTCTAGAGTGTGGTAATACTGTTTGTATGTTGTAAAGGATATTCATTGCTGTTAGGTGGTTATATGGCTAGAAAACTTCTCCAAAGGTGATGAACATGGTGACTTCACTGACACTGATTCATTGTGCTGTGACAAATTGCTTATGTAGAACATTCTAACACTTTTTCTTCCTTTCTTCATCTCTCCCTGTGTCACAATCTCTGCCTGTCACAGCAAACTCACATAGTGAGCTCAATATGCAGGCTGAAAGGTTGTGTGAGCTGAAACTCTGGAAAAATGCACATCACATATGGCTCAGGCAAACTGAAGGATGCATAAGCAATACATTGTCATCACTTTACCAGGAGTGATTTTGGTCCATCTATGACTCCTGGGAAGAGGCACAGTGCAGCAGCTGTTGGGGTGTTTGGAGACAAAGCATAGTTTGATGTCTATGAGGCACAATGGGACACCGTGCCTGAACACTCCTCATGAAAGATCTATTAGAGCTGCCTACATAGGGCATTAAATAATATAGTGTAGGGTAACAAGCAGGTCCTCTTATTTAAGCTCTAATTCACTTATCAGGTATCTATAACAAGGAAGATATTGAAAGAAAGCCTTTAGCAAAGCATTGCTTAAAAAATTTTACTAAAGATTACAATTATTGTCACTTGAACTTGTGATAGATTTGGTAACGATAAATTATAACTTCCAGTAGCCATTGCTAACTTATTGATACAGTTATCAGTGCAACAACTTTTGAAACATTAGCTCATAAAGTCTAGTCTGTATAATCTTTCCATTTATAGGATAAATTTTGATTCTTTTCAACTCTAGAAGTTGCACTATACAAACTAACAAAAGCTGTTAGTATGATACTTATTGTTTCAATTTGCATAATAAAGATTGGCTTTTTGACTAAGAGAACATAATAAATGGCTTTGCCACAATGGAAAATAAATTAGTAATGTACTGGTTTTGGAGAGCTAAACTTTGTGAATTCCTTTCTTGTGTTACTGTCATTTTTTCTTTAATGGTTAATTTGAGTTATTAAATAATTGCATGATTTTCATTTAAAGCATGTGTGAAAATATTTTCATTGCTTGCTGTGGTCACAGTTTCTTATTTCTGTTGATGCTGTTTCTGAAAATAACAACCTGCTTTCAAAGACCGCTGAGGTAAAATTTTTATTATTCATTGTTTGCTCTATTTCATGTCATTTCTGGGTTTTAAAACTTCTCTGCCAATTCTTCAGTTTAAATTATTACAACTCTGATGTCAGACATAGTAAATTATGAACAATACTTCCTTTTATTAGGACAAATTTTACTTCATGAAGAGATGAGCCATCAGGGGGAATGGAATTGTACTTCTTTACTTGGAATACTCAGATATCTTTTTTATTAGAAAACATGTTGAACTAATTGAGAGTACAGTTTTCTATCACTGTCAGATGTAGGGTGACACTCTGAAAATGTTTCTTTACAAGCTGTGCAGAGTTCAGTGAATAGTTTTGTTAGATGCCACAGAGACAGTGAAATACTAAGTGCTCAATCGTGCTTTCCTGATTCAGATATAATCTCCCAGACATCCCAAAGCAATGATCTACTTCAGTAAACCTTTAGAACTTTAGTCATTTTTCATCTCTTTGCAGATGGATTTCCCAGCACCTTTGCCAGATTTTTTATTGTTTCATATAACATCTGCTTTATCACAAGCAAGTGCTATGAAAGCAGTCATGTGACTTCTCCACTGTCTAGTACTAAAGCCAGGTAAGATCCACAGGTACATTTGAGATTCATGGGCAGATCAAATTATATCTAAGTATCACATCTGAGCCTCAGTTGCCAGTTGTTGACTGTATGACACCATGGCAGAAGAAAATGATCGAAGTGGGACTATTTGCCCTATACACACTGTAAATAGCTGTTCCTTTGAATATGTGTGCCTGCATTAAGGAATAGCAGAAGCATAATTATTCTTCCTTCTGTCTCCCAAAGCCTGGCAAAATTCTCAAATGAGTAGGAGCTTCTATTTTACAAAAGTGTGAAGAGAGTAAATTTGGGAGTTTAGTGCAGACCTGAATCTATCACATAAATATGACACTGAGGTGTCCTAAAAAAATGCCTGCATTTGCCCGAATGCTGTGTGGCAAAGGTATTTATTTTCATA
>JAWWLZ010000042.1:40614364-40659833 GCA_035041345.1 Poliocrania exsul | reverse complement strand
CACTATCACTATATCTTCACTTACACTTGGATTTATTTTGAATTATTACTCAGCAGGTTTGTGATTCGTAAGCTACACCTCTTGTTATTTATCATGACCTACAGTTTGTGCAAGAGAATTCCTTGTTGTGCTGCTTTTTTTTTTCTTTTCAGTTTTATCAAACTTCCCATGTTACATTGAGAAGACCTAAGAAATTCAGTCTACAATTTAAAAAATTTTAGTTGTACATTAATACTTACACATGAAAGAGGCAATATGCTGCCTCCAGAAAGTGGGTACAGGATAATACTGAATTGGTCTTAGTTGACCTTCTTCTCAGTCTGAACTCATATAAATACATACAGGCCTAAAGACAAGGGTGAGCCTAAAACTGTCATCTTTGATTTGGCCTCTGTTGTCAAGTATTTAACCAGTCTTAACTATGCTTAAGTATCTAAATTGCTGCCTAAGTGCCAAGTTACCCATTATAATAATTTATATCAAAGTGCACGACCATAACACACTGACATGTTATACTACCCCTGGGAAGCTCTCCCCACATTTCTCTAAAAGTCTTCTTGGGAACCATTAAGTGCAATTAAGAAATGTTTCAGAGAAATAGAATCAAAGAATTTAGAAGTCTATACAAATGCAAAATATACATGCACGTGTGTGCATGCACGTATTTGTGCTTTAACCCTTGTCTTCAAGGCAAAGGGTGTTGGCTCTTTAAAGACAAGCAACCCAGGAGCCAAAGGCAACAGCAAGGCAGGCAGAACAATGTTCACATTGACAGAGGACACAGTCCCACAGTACCTATCTACAAAAAGCAGAGCAGGTCTGACTAAGATGACCATGGTCAGGCACCACAGTCCGTCTGGCCAGGTAGGTCTACAGTGACAAGAAAAGTCCCAGGTTAAGTCATGAACTCAAGTCAGTAGGTCAACATCAGCAAAGTAAATAGCCAGGCAAAAATGCTCCTACAATACTCTGACTCCTCTCTGACTGCTGTATAACTTTAAATGAATAAAACAAAAATGAATAAATGAATAAAACAAGATTTTTTTGTTCTGGAATTATTTTTGCAATCATCATGAGTTGGCTTAACTGAAATGAAGCCAGAGTATATAACAGCTGATTTTTACTCAGGAAAAGTATAAAAAAAAATGATAAAACTCTTTAAAGAATGACGAGCTTAAATATCAAGAACTGCTACCCCAAACATCAGGAGAAGTAAAATTGTACAAAGGCATTTTAAAATTTCCCATAGCAAGCAAAATGTAGTGACAGTGATTGCTTTAGAATCTTTTTTCAGACCTGTATGAAATAAAACATGCACAAAAAGATTCAGAAGTTCAGGAATTCCAAGAGAAAAAATCTTCAGTCTGCTCCTAAAAAGAATCCATAAAAAAAGAGGTTGTGATCAAGTACTGGTCAATGAGAGGCCCAAGAAGAAAAGAATTTTGAAGTGTTAAACTATGTCAGATTATCATATAACTTTCGATTTTGATTTTGATTATCATATGACTACAGACAAACACAGAATAGCAGAATTTGTCTTTGAGACGTGTGCATTTAAGAGCACATACAGAATCATGGAATAATTGGGATTGGAAGGCACCTTTAAAGGATGTCTAGTCATCAAAGTCATCATCTAGGTCATCAGGGACATCATCAGATACCTGTCTCAGGAGGGTGAATTCAAGAACTTTTTTTTTAGAAATAGCTTCTGACATAATTTAGCCAATATTCTTTGTCATATCTGGAAGTATCAACATGTTGCTGCTAAAATTTACTTCTGTATTTATATTTCAAATATGGAGTATGTTAACCAGAATATTTTTTTTTCTTTCTTTCAGGAAAATATAATGGAAGACAGTTTCAATGTTTGTTAAGATGATGCAACAGTTCATTGAGCCAATACTAACATATGGAGTTCACAGCTTTCATACTGCTGAAAGCTATCCCCAGAGTAATTTTTTGTACAGTAATGTTATGCATTAGTAGAAAATCCATCTGATTCAATTATGAGTTGTACAATCTGATTGCAGTAGTTCAGAATAAAAGTTATAAAATATCTTTTCCACAGAGTATTTTGGAGCCCTTGTATTTCTCTCTCTTTCTCTCTCTCTCCTTTTTTTTTTTTCCTTTTTCTTTTTTCCTCACTCTGTATTTTAAAGAAGAAAAAGTAAGTTGTTGAAATTCTCAGTTTTCCTGATCCTGAAGACTGGAAGATTCTTATATATCTCTTTTACATCATTGAAAATTTATTTTGAATTGTCAGCATGCAAAATAATTGGATTTTTCCCTCAGAAATTTGAAGAGTTCCCATTTATGTTTTCATTTTCATCAAGGAAAGCAATGGAAAAGCTCAGTGAAGTTGCTTTTCTGAGTACCAATCAGTCTTGGGAACTGCAGGAAATAAATTCACTCACCCTGAAAGTGATATTGTCAGTCAGAAAAGCAAAAGGCAGTGTTCTAATAATATATACCTGAAGCACTATACACACTACATATGGCTGACATTTACTGAATTATTAACGATTATTATATTTTCCTCCTAAGAAAATGAGGTAAGGTTCAAGTGAATAATAGGTGGTTAAGGTGAATCTTCAACAGACAACTTATTACTATTGCCAAAGACAAGGAGCAATGAAGCTTTCACAATGTCAAGATTTGACGGATAGAATAAACAACATTTATGACCAAGCATTTCAAACCTGACTGATAAAAATGCTGATTAAGATGAGTAAGTAGTAGCATAAATGCCAAAAATACCAAGGGGAAGCCCCTTTGAAACTATGGAAAAGAAATAAAAAAATACACAACTGGGTTCAGGTCCAAGGAACTCTAAGTTTAGTTGCAAAACCCCACTAGATCTAATGAATTCAGTTGTTAGCATATGGATTTAAGAACTGAATCCACCTGTAAAACTTCAGGGCCTGCACATATTATTGAACCTTTTTCTTCCTCCTCTTTGTAAAGTTTTCCTGTGCCATTTGATGCTGTGGTTCTGTATGACGAGCTGCTTTGCTATAAATAATACATGTGTACAGACTAAGAATTCGCTCTCATTTTTTTTTTTAAATGAGCTAATTATTCAATGTCTCTTGCCACAGTTTAACACTGTCAACTGGCAGAAAAAGTAATTGTTAATTGAGAGTCCATTTAATGAGATCAGAGACTCATGTTACGAGGATAGAAAGTTGATAAGTTTTTGAGGGTAATTGTTAACTAAATCAGCTATGTTCATGTTCCAATTTCTTGCTAATGGCATATAAACAAGCCATGCTGACAGTACAGTTTAAAATCAATTTCTCTCCACAGCTTTTTCTACCTCCCACCCACTTTTTTTTTTTTTTTTTTTTTGTTCTGATTCAATAACATTTAGTAAATGTACCATGTTGAAGGCAGATTCACAGAATCACAGAATACTCTGAATTGGAGGTGACCCACTAGGATCATCAAGTACAGCTCTTAATCCCCATACCAGGGATTGAACCTGTGATATTGACATTATTAGCACCAAGTTTTAACCAGCTGAGGTAATCTCCAATACCTAAATTTTCCTTCTTGCTGAGGGTGGGAATTCATAGCTCCTATTTCAGATGCTTTAGAAGCTTTGAGTTTGCTGAAATTTGTAAGGCTGTTTGTTCTTGGAAAATCTTGAAATCAATGAAGAGTTAACACCTAAAGCTACACTTCAGGATTCAAGAGCAGGGAACTTTGACATTACATGAGTATTGGATTAGAACATCCATTAACCCATATATCTAGTTTCATTTTTGTGGCAGAGGAGACATCCTGTACAGCTTTAACGGCAGGATTAGACCTGCAGTCCATCTACAATCTCTTTTTTATGTCTATTTCTTATAAACAATAACTCTAAGATGAACATGGCCTGTTTCAGGACCAACACAAACAGAAGCCATCTTCCACCATCTGCACAAATAACATATAGACTCTTCGTGCTTCTTAGAGACACAGGATCGTCTACAGGAATGAGGCTGACAATCATTCCTTTGGGAGAAAGTGTGTTGATGAGCTGTGTTGACAAGTGAACAGTAACTGTGAGAAAGAGTAAGAGATTGATAGGTTTTTCTCAGAGATGCTAAAGTCTCAGGAGTCTCAAACCTCCACTGAAGTAGGGATGCAGGTGGTCTTGGAACTCTGTCAAGTGGTTAGTCAAAAGTCTGGTGAAACTGAAGTCTTAGAGGCTGGTCATTTCCCGTACTAGGAGGAAATCTCCTCCTTCTCCTGAAAATTTGATGGCAACAAATAGGACTGGCACCTTTTACAACAGGTATTAGCCCTGGAACTAGAAAGACAGTCAACAGATGAAGTGGGCAAAGGTTCCCTCTAGGATAAAGGGGGCACATAAAGCAATGCAGCCTATCCCCTGCAACACAACTTTCTCTGTCATTATATGTAATGGAGGGTCTGGAATGTAAGGAACTTACAGTTGCAAAAAGCATGCTTGAGTCCTTCTGGGTAAGGATTACGGAACAAATAAATAATGCAGATATCATTGTGGCAGTCTATTATAGATCACTTAGGCAGGGTGATGATGCTGATGAATTATTTTTTGAGGAACTAATGGACACTCACAAACCAACTGCCCTTGTTCTCATGGGGGACTTCAACTTGTCAGATGTTAACTGAGAACACTCCATAGCCAGCTAAAATATTCCTAGAACACCTGGATGATAACTTCATGGTACAGGTACTAGGGCAGTTTACTAGGAAAGATGCCCTCGTTGATTTGATGCTGGTTAACAGAGTGGATCTTGTGAGTGAAGCAGTGATTGACAGCTGTCTTGGCCACAATGACTTTGAAGAGATCAAGTTTAAAATCTCTGTTGACAGGAGAAAAAGTGCCAGCAAAACTTCAGCCCTGAATATGAAGAGAGCAGACCTCAGGCTGGTCAGAGAACTAGTGAGTAATGTCCCCTGCGAAAAAAACCCAAACACCCTTTAATCACAACAAGCAAAGAAACTGTTGGGCACAAATTACTATCAAAACAGACTTTTCATTTTGTTGCATTTATTTCAAAGACTTGTACAAGAGCTTCATAAAGTTAGTGTGATTTTCTAGGGCAAATGAAACTGATTAATTTTCTTACATTGGTTTCATATCAAGCATGAGCATACCAAGATTAATTCATTCCACAGAGGTTCCATACCCTGTGGAGAGGTTCCTATGTTCAGATTGTATGTTAAAAATATGTAGAAAATTATTAGGAAAATAATCAACTTATTGAAAGCATTGCTTGCATATTTTTTAAATATATGTTTGTAAGATGCTCAAAACTCTAGTTCAAGTCCTTACATCATACTTTTATTTATAGAAAGGTATGAACTCACAGTTTTCGGGGTGCAAAATAGATGAAAACTGCTTATTAAATTCTTACTTTAGTTCTTCTCCACTTGCTGTTTGTGTGCTCTGTGGTTGGTCAGATTTTTGAAGTCAGCTGCTAGTCATTTTGCTACTTGAATTACATCACCGATAACTTTAACGCACAAATGGGAAGATGATAGCATACATTTATGGCAGCATAAGTCTCGGTGAACATCTGAAAGTTTATGAACACTTTCACAAATATCTGACTACTGCCTGAACTGTTATTAATTGTGGAAAACACCATGAAGAACTGCATTAGAATTATAGTCCTTGTTTTCTCAATTTAATTTTTAATTTGTTTATAAATTGTGCATTATATTAACTGAATAATATATGTGCACAGCTCTTTAATGGCTCTATCTTTCCTATGGAAATCAAGTGGTGATGCAGTAATCTCTAAAACTAATGGTTCAAGTTACGTGTTTTCTATGATCCCTATGAAACGCTAATAACCAGCAAGCATCAGAAATGCCTGCATTACAACTTAAAGGTTTGCAAAATATTACAAGGTAAGTGTAGAATTGCAATTTAATTTACTTTCTAAGCAAAAATATAGAGATAATCCAATCTGTTCACCAATGATAGTTCAAAGGGTTTTGTAATCTGGTTGGTAGTTTATTAACATGCCATGAGTTGCAAAGCAATTAAACCATAAGTATAGTATAGAGAACTGGTATAAGCTGCCAAAGAAATAGGACAATGCTTAGCATACATTTAAAAGTTCATTTGGTCTTTAAGATTAATATTTGAAGCATGTCCCCTCCTCAGTGTACAATACAGAAATCAGCTACAAGTTCAAGTCTAAAAGGCAGAACTTCAGAAGCAGAATACTGTTTATTTTATTGTATTTTATGGAGAAATGCCTTATATAAATATTAGGTGAGCTTAGGTGGATATATATGGTGAATGTGAATTTCTTTTTCATTGCTCTGTGGAGCAATAATTTTTGAAAACCAATTGTGTTGCTGAAGAAGCTTCCTACAAATGAAATATATTGGGAGCTGAATTTTCTTATGAAAATCACCATTAAGTCAAATTAGGGACTGTCAGTGTCAAGTTCAAGGCTGAGAAGATAAATCAATCCAGCTACACTTTGACTAAGGCAAAGTGAGCTAGTGGAAAGCCAGACTGTGACTAGAGGAATACAATGACTTTTCTCAGGTATTCTAGGTTTTAATCTGTTTGCATCCAAAAAGTTGTTGTAACACCAAATATACAAATAATCAAGCGTGGATGATTTTATTCAGTTTCTTATAATTCACTATGAAGTCATTTATGTTCATCTTTGAAAACTAGGCCTTTAAAATAGGGTATTTCTGTTTCAGTCAGAAAAGAGTCTGCTGGCATTTTCAATGATATTAAGGAACACCATAGACAGCAATTCTAGCGACAAATGGATATAAACTGCAACATGATAATTTCATTTTGGAATATTTTCACAGAGGTACATTCTAATAATATTGAGTATAGGAATTCAAGTAAGAGAAGAGCCCATCCCCAAATGCTTGTTCAAATTACACTTTATATCTTTCTATCTACTGTCACAAACACAAATAGCAAAAATCAGAAAAAGGTATTAAGTCAAAGGCAGCATCAATGGGAATTTAAATACTGTGAAACTATTTAGTTGAAAGCCAAAAGAGGGCTTTTCCCAGTAACTTGAAACTCATTGACCTCTTGGATCTAGATAATATGCATTGAAGTAACTTTGAATTTTATTATTTTGGAAACACAGAGCTTGACTTTTGCCAATAACAACTGGAAAAGTCTTTACTTGCTTTTGGAAACAATCTTGGTTGTCTTTTTATTCATTACAAAAATGGGCCTCTGATCCTTGACTGGACCTCTGGGCTCTACTACAGTGCAAATAATAAAATAATGGTCTATGTGGTACTGAATTTTCTTCATCTGAAAGGATCAATGTCTTAGTATACAGTGTATCCCACTCACCATCTCTCTTCCTTCTCCTAAGAAAAAGCTATTCAAGCTAAACAAAACAGTTTCTGAATGCAAGGAAAAAATTCAATACCTTTATAAAAATATATATCACACCAGAGAATTCCCTCAGTTCCTCTGCTCACCTCATTTGCATTGGATACACTGGGAAGGGCAGACATCCAAGCTCACACAATTTTGCTTAAGTGAAGCATATCAGAATTTTGCACAATGTGGTTAAAGAAAAAAAAAGGTTAAAAAATTATCCACTACTTATTGGGATTTATTTAACTATCCTCATTTCAGACATCAGTCAAGTCTGTCTTTTTAATGCTATAAGGCTTCCAGATAAATTTATCGAATGTTGAGATAATTAAAAACATTCTCCTGCTCTGCTTTTAGTACATGACTGAAAGGCAAAAAAGAAAAAGATAGAAAGAGGGAGAGAGAATTTTATGTTTCACACCAAGTACTTTAAATCTTAAAAACAAAATAATAATAAAACCTCCTCACATCTCAAACTTTCACCAGGTAAAGCAGTATAAATGTGTTCCACTATACGTTAGTAATGTTTATGAAGAGAATTTCATGTTGGACTTAGTGATCTTGGAGCTCTTTTCCTACTGTAATTACTCTATGGTTCTATGATTCTATGTTACCTCACCTAAGAACCAGGAAGGAGATTCCCGAAGTTACATGTTCTTTTGTGTAAATTTGTGAAAACTAAACAAATATTTACCAAGTCAATCTCTTATACATACAATTAGCTAAATGCAAATATCCTCCTTTCTTAGATACTAAACTATTATTGAATGAATAGGCTTCCATAATCATTCAACTCTTTCACTGAAGGACTGTATTACGTCATTGAAAGAGGGATATGTGTTGGAAAATGAGAGGAAAAACAATAATTAATTAGCTGCTAGAAATTACTTTGTTTTAAAATAACAAAGCTAAACTAAACTAAAACTTTTTGAAACATCCAGATCATACAAAATTAATATCTCCTCTCCAATCCCTCATGTAAGAATAAAATATCTCTCATGCCCATCTCGCTGAGATCTCTTTTGTCCCTTCTGTATTTTACATATATATGTATCTATATCTATCTCATGGTTCTGATTCAAGAATCCCAAAGCATGCAAGATTTAATTATAGCAGAGTTATTGTAGACCTGAGTCTCTATAATACAGCTGCCACTATAAAACATTCTGGAAATTCAGTAATCTGAATAAAATATAAATTGGTATATTTTCTTTACAATTTTAAATTTTATGCCCTTGGTTGAATAATCCTGTCTTTCAGATAAGGAAGACAGAAGGAAAACTAGTTATTTTCCATTCTTTACTCTGCTGTAAACATTTCTCCTTGGAATCAGGATATTAGAAGTATAATCATCTTTTGGGCTTTTCAATGACTGCACAGATTCTCCTTCTATTATTAATTTTGCTGCTCTGTTTATTTGGTGACAAATATGACTCCTAAGGAATGTCTTTTCAAATACTCTCTTTGGATAGAAGTCCAAATGAGAGCATAAGATTCTTCTCATTACAGAGAACCTCATGTGGAAAGACTCGTTAAAGTAGTCTCAAAAATTCTGGGAAGTTTTATACATGTATGTTATGTTAACTTACGCCTAAAAAAATTATATATTATTAGTGAATTTAAATTCTGTTCTATCACATCAGAGTTGATCTTCCTTTTCCTGCTTGCCACACTGTGAGAGAGAAGCCATTGGATGGATTAGGATTTGCAGGCGGCCTGGAAGAAATACATCTTCTGAGTATATTCTGATTTTTCTTTTTTAGTGCCTAGTATGCATGCTAATTTGTTTTAAAAATTATAATGTCATATGTCCTTAATAATTTTTAAAAAGTGAAGACTTCCTCTGCTGGAATTAGAAGGATTATTTGAGTTGAGCTTTAATGCTCTGCTGGCAATGTGGCTAGAGCATCTAAGTAAAAAGTTCAAACCCTAGTAGCAGACTAAGAGATTTTTAGAAATATTTCTTATTCATGAAAGCCAAAAAAAAAAAAAAAAAAAAAGCATGAACAAGGAAAAAACCCTGTAAACCTATCAAGTACATAACATCTTGATTTTGTTTTGGATATTGAATGAATATGTGTTCTTGAAATTTTTTTCAATACCAGGATTTTGCTTTGTACAGAAAAAATATCATATCTGACATTAGCATATCTTAACCAATTTAATAAATATGTTTCAAAGACTGTAAAGAAACATTTTCATTAAAGATGATCAGCATTTCTCAATAGTATACTATTTATTTGGCCATCTAGATTTGGAAAACTCCAAACACTGTAGCCATCATCTCCCCCCAAAAATTACACTTAGCATACCTTTGGTACAAATATCTTAACAGAAAGTACATGAGGAACCTGGGGAAAGAAATACTAATGCTTCTAAGGAACCTTTTCTGTTTTGGA
The DNA here is from genome assembly GCA_035041345.1 of Poliocrania exsul. Taxonomy (NCBI): domain Eukaryota; kingdom Metazoa; phylum Chordata; class Aves; order Passeriformes; family Thamnophilidae; genus Poliocrania; species Poliocrania exsul. Next base: position 40,650,074 of record JAWWLZ010000042.1, on the reverse strand, counting down.
ACAGGCAAAGTGTTTGTGGGTTGAGTTAAGATTTGAAACTAGAACATTAAGATCTAGTTCTTTCTGACAAGTTTCCTAACAGGTGTCATGTACTCTCTCCCTCCTGAAATTCTTATTTGTAGGTTTTTTTTTTTTTAAATCCTTATACTACGAAATTGTTCAGAATACTGGTTGAAAGTGCATGAATGTTGAACAGGAAAATTATCTCTACTTCAACTCTTAGAATTCTTTTACTTTAATTTTTCCATTTTCCTAATGTATTTTGTTAAATATTTCAAAGTCCTTTAGTTTTTCATTTATCAGGAGGGAACATTTTTCTCTCTTTAGTGAAAGAAGTTCTGCATGTCTTTCTGCAGAGCTGGATTTGCTCCCATACAACTGAGAAACTGATGTCAAGTGCTCTGTCTAGCCAAAGGTTTTGTGAAGCCTATCTGTGTTTGTGATCTACAACAATTTAGCAGAATTAAGTGCCATGGGGCTTGTAGGAAATACTGTTGCCACCATGTACCAGCTACGTAGGAAATATCCCTGCCAGACATTATAGGAGAGTAAGGTGATTTTAGTTAAAAGAAAATCTGAAGCAAACCAGCTTTCCCTCAGCTATTCTCACTCTCTCACAATCTCATGCTCAAAAGCACCAGGATGTACACAGCTTGAGGAGCCTGTCCAGGTCAGGTACCTTGAGGCTTGTCGAGGTGGGAACTCCAGGATCCATTGTGATGACATGGTGGAAAAGCAACATGAACTGTCAAGTCCTCTTCATGAGTCCTAGATTTCCCTTAGGTTGGGAACTGCATGCAGGTTGTGGTCCTGATGTTGGATAGTGGATAGCTGATCTTGTAGCCATTAACAGAGGTCATTCAGAGAACGCCGTTCCTGCTAATGAGCCCTGAAGCCTATCCCATTCCTTCTGAGGCCTCTGCATGCAGACATCCCATTCACTCTTCATTCACACCAATCTTGGCCTTCCTATTACAATTCTCTATAGGTTCAGAAAATCGCTGAAATACTGAAGTACCAAAAACCAATGTGACTTAACCAATTTTTCAGAAAATGTATTCCAGTCTTCATTATTATACTATAACACTTTTTTTGAAAGTATGATTCTATGGTTATGTTTTAAATTACTTAAGGAAAGTTTTTGGTGAATATACATAAATCATATACAAGAATATAGAAGAACTACAGATGTGGAATAGAGTAACTGAATGAGGAACAGCAAATTGAGAGACTTATTTTCCCCTAGAGAGAAACCTGTTCTTTCTAGATAGAATCACTCACATACAGCTGTGTGCAGGCCAATTTTAATTATTTTTCCAAGGAGATTTTATTTCATCTGTCTCTGAACAATTTCAGTCCCTGTGTAGCTGTTTTCTTGAAAGTTCTGCTGCTTCTTAAGAAATAGAATACAATTTATCAGACCACAGCATCATGGAATTGAATGTCATGAAAATAGCAGAAACACTTCTGAATAATAATAATTGCCACCTCTGGCTACCAACATTTTTATTCTGCAGAATTTTGTTTATGCAAAAAACCCAAACTTCTCTGAGTGAATCAACTCAAACATCTGAAGGAATGATTTCCATTAGAAATAAATGCCTCTGGGAAGTAATCTTTTGAGGATTTAGCTCTTACTTTCAAATATGTAGTTCCTCATGTGAGATTTGTGTAATTGTAGGAAATATTCAAAAAGCTTTCAGGCTTCAGTAGCAGCTGGGTCAACATCTACTTGATTTCCTCTGGCCTACTGATGAAACAGTCTCCCACTGAATAAAACATTTCCTTAACTCATGTTTTCCTGCAGTCTAAGTAATGATTCTTTCCTTTTTTCCTGAGATTTTTCCTATAAAGCAAAGGAGTAATTAAATCCAATTCCTCACTTGGTTCCTCTCTCTTTTTGCTATAGTTTTTATTTGTTTGTTTATTTTGTAGGGAGAAGTGCGGTGGGTTTATCTTGGCTGGATGTCAGGTACCCACCATGCTACTCAGCTGGGAAGGAAGGGAGGAAATAAGACAGAGAAAACCCTTGTGGGTCAAGATAAAGGCAGTTCAATAAAGCAAAAGCCAAGGTCACAAATGGAACCAAAAGAAAACAAAATGTTTATTCTCTATTTCCCATCAGCAAGTGATGTCCAGCCACTTCCTGGGAAGTAGTGCTTCAGTACCCAGTGTGGCAGCTCTGGAAGACAAATGTCACAAATAATGAATGCATCCTCCTCCTTCTTTTTCTTAGATTTACTGCTGAGGAAATGCCATATAGTATGGAATACCCTTTCGGTCAGTTTGAGTCAGCTGTTCTGGCTCTGTCCCCTCCCAACTTCTTGTCCAGCTCCAGCCTACTGGATTATGGAAAGGAGAATGTAGGAAAGACAGCCTTGGTGTTGCGCCAGCACTGCTCAGCAGTGGCTGATTCACTGGTGTGTTATCAACACCTCTGTAGCTACCAACACACAGCACAGCACTGTGTGGGAATGCCACAGCACTGTGGGGAAAGTTAACTCCATCTCAGGCAGAGCCCATAAGAAGGGGGTGTGTGCAGCTACTATATGATCATAATCTATTCACCTTCTTCCATTCCATAACCACAGTTCAAGTTCTGCTAATTGTCACTTGAACCAAAGCATTTTTTTTCAATTAATCCCCTTCCTTGAGTATAGTTACAAAAGGAAATTCAGTTGTTTACTGTAGCTTTTTTTTTTTTGATACTGCATTAATTACTTTCTCACCATCTGACATATTTGAGCTCAACACTTTTTCTGCCAGAGAGAACTCAAACTTCCACTCTCTAGGAGTGTCACGTGGCCATTAGACTGGCTAAAAGGAGACCATTTCTCTTCTTGTTGACTGTCTTTCACTATGCATCAAAAATATATACCTCACTAGACCAAAGAGAAGGGACAAAAAAGAAGCAAGAGTTCATGTATTAGTGATGGGGGATTGGCCTTCCAGCTGCTGTGAGCTTTCCAGGAATGATTCAAGGACTGTGCATTTTCCACTAAATAGTGGTTGGAAAAAGTCACATAAACATTTCCCTGAACAGGAACCAGGGCTTGAAGTGAAGTCGATGAATGTTCCAAGGAAAGACCTACCAGATCTCCAGTTATTCTAAGCAGAAGTAGTTCCAGTGCATGATTCAAACCTTGCTCTGCTTTCTGCCCTGCACAGCCTCTATCACAGTGCTGAGGGAAACCTCCTGGGAAACAGAAGCTCACATTTCTGTAGTCTGGGGTAGGCATTTGCTATGCACTGTGCTGCTGGGTGAAAATAAAGCACCAGAGTGGGACCAGTAGCTTCTCCTTCAGAGGTCTTATGAAAACCAGTAATTCCTTTGAGAATGCCAGTCATTCTGGGCAGGCTGGCTTTCAAAATAGAAGGTAAAAACCTGAAGTATCTGGGGCTTCTCCTGAATTAGGTGGCAACTGAGTGAGAAGTTTGGATCTTACCATTTGTACCGTAAGTGTAAGATGAGTGAAGTGGGAATTTCCCAGTTCCTTCTGCATATGTATTCCGGCTGTTTTAAATGTTAACTCTGATTCTCATGACTACACCTTTAACATTTTACAAGGCACTCAGGGAACTTTTTCCCCCTCTCCAGTGCTTGTAGTTAATGAGTTTTCAGGGTCAGAAATTGGTAATGAGCAAAGAGTTCATTTTGCAGATGTGCAGACCTGCAGCCTTCTCATCTTTAGCCTTTAAGCTGAAATTGTGAATTAATTTCAACTGAAAATGTAGACTTCTTCCTGGTTGTGGGCATGATAGTTTACATAATACAGGCTTGTCACCAAGATCACTAATCTTACTTCCCAAATACAGTGCCTAGTTGCCAGCTAGTAGACAAGCTAGGCTATTTGAAAGATTCGTTTTATTCGTCATAATGCTATGTCAGTGAAGGTGTTAAGTAAATTTCTCAAAAAAAAATATGGTCATCATATTACACAGATTTTGGACTGCATAGTTGCCTGCAGTTTGTTCTGTTTGGCCAATTTATCGATGTCACCTGTCAAGCAATACTAAACTGAATTGGGTTACCAACCATCTCACGTATTTCATTTGTTGACTGATCAATACTCGGATGGATTCTGAACTTGGTGCATTGAAAGAAAACTGACAAAAACAAACCCTAGCTCTGCTCTTTTTAAAAGGGCAGTTAAAAAATACTTTTAGATGGAACAAGCTTGGGAATAATAGGACATGCTTCTCCATTACATACCGACTCCTAGCAAAAAGGGTGAGATAAAAGAGGGGAAAATTATAGCGCTGAGGCACACAAAGACTCATAGCAATCTTTACAGAAAAGATTTATATTAGTAATTTTCAATGCCTTTAAAGTGTCTTTCTGTCTGGAATTAGGAGTGGACAGGGTTGAAAATAAAAGTGTGTTTCTTATTGATATGTCAGTCATAGTTAACAAGCACTGTTGGGAGGTAATCTCTTTCAATCAGTTTCTTGCAGGCTGGGAGACAACATTTATTACAGTGCAAATGAACTGGCAGCTGCTTTTTGCAGGAGGTATCAGGAGGACACATGAGTCGGAAAGCCAGTGAAATGGGGTCGCTAAGGGAGTGTAAACATCTTTAGAGGTTAAGATGAATAGTAGGACACTAAAAATATCCTCTGTGGAATCTTTTCTTGAAAAACAAAAGGAGGAGGGAACCTTTTTTTTTGCAAAAGTTTGGAGTACCTTATGTTCTCTAAGATACAGGAAAAAGTGTGTCTTACTGCAAATAAAAATATTGTACTTGTGATAAAACCTCTCTCTCTTCCTCCAGTCCTCCCTCCCTCTCTCCCTTTATTATTTTCTTCCATGGCTGAATAATAGTACTTTCTCAACAGTACATGAGAGTCTTTCTACACAAATATCCTACGTGTTCTCTACAGCTGCCTCATGGAGATGCATACTGTGTCACACTATTGACTATAAAAATCTAACTCACTGAATGGACTAGTGTTTGCTTGGAAATATTGCCTTTTTCCTTTGAAAGAAAGTTTTTTTCCTCACTGTGTCTTATATGAAGCTTACCTAGAAGTCTTTTTGTGATATAACAGCATAAGAAAGGGCATGCATCTTTATCAGCCTCTTTTCCTGGGAAAACATGAAACAGATATATTATCATATCATTTTATTTTTTGGCTAGTACTATTTCTTGTGCTTGCCCAACCATTGCACTCAATATGGTTGACTATAATGACAGCATAATTATACTGGCAAAATATTTAAGTGTTTTGTGGTCAAAGATAACTTCTATTTCTTCATTTCATGGCTATTATGCTTTGGGAGGAGGGGGAAAAGAGAAGACATAATGAGTTTCCCTGTACTTTACAGAGGTTGCATAAAGACAAGGCACATTTCTGCTCTTAAATTCATGAGAGGACACACATTGCATTTATTTCCACAGGCCAACAAGCAATGTATAAGGATATAAAAGCACAGTGATGGTAATATGACAAATTAAAAAATAAGAAAAGCTTATCTGATTGCTACCTATGGAGAAAGGTTGCATTTCTTAAACTGTAAGACATTTATGTTGCTGTTCAAAAAGTGCAAACTCATGCAATTTTCCATGAGTTAATTTCAATGCAAAAATCATCTTTCCTGCAAGCCTTTTGGATTCCCACAGGAAATTTCTGACTTTTCTCATGGGAGCATCCTCATTCTATTTGCAAATGAGGCTCAGAAACTGAAATAAAAAGCAGTAAAATTGTAAGAGTACTTCATTTTCTAGACATTTACACAAGTAAGAGGAATATAGTCAAGGCGTCTTACAAGCTGGAGTTAACTCTCCTATTTTGTGTAGGACTCATTCCAAATCAAAATGTTAAAGCTTTGACCAGAGTCAGCTGTCAAGTGGTTTTCCTTCCTTAAAGTTTTGCTGCAATTGAAAAAAAGAATAAGAACAAGCAATCTAGTCACTGACATTGTAAGGGTTGCAGAAAACTTTTTTAGTTTGAAGATGAGTAATTCAAAAGTATAAGTTTCAGTTCTGTAACTTGGTCCATCCTAGTTGTCTAGAATTAATTTCCAGTGGATCTAGAAATGCCTACTGTGAATGTCTTGACCATATGCTAATAAGATCACTTTCACTGATCTAATCAATAATGAAGAATGAATTTTCAATAGGAAGTATAAAATAACAGCACAAGCAAGCAGATAAATGATTTGACCATTCATGAATGTGATAGGCTATATATTTCTTTGGTTAAAAGACAAAAGTGAAGTTGTCATTCAAAATAGAATTTACACTAGGTATGTTAATAATGAATCCCTTATTTTGCATGAAAATTCACTGGTCCAACAGGAAAAAAATCAGACTTTGAATAAATAATCTCTGATTAAAATTATTAGCAGGTTCAAAGTGGAAAAATTTTTAAGACAGTTCACATGTGGTTTTTGAGATCAGCCTAGCCATGAATGTGAGGTGAAAAAAGAGACTGTCTCATAAATGATCACTCATTGTTTTCAACCTGGTAATGACCCTCACTGGAATAAAGTGCATTTAAAAAGTCTTAGTTGATGATAGGCTCGAATTTCCTTTAAATGAAATTTGCTTCTATTGTTAAAAGTTGTAAACTAGTTTATAAAATTTTCATCAATGTAATTTAGTAGAAAAGTATTTATCAAATTATCTCACCTTCTTTACATTACAGTCCTGAGAAAATATTTTTGTTTTAACTAGGAAAAAAATAATCTATTATCCAGTCTTCCACTCCTTTGCAGCACATGAAAGCTTATCTCAGCAAAGAATTTTAGTGAATTCAAACTATTAAATGTTTATTAGTTAAAGACCAAATAAAATTCTCATGTAATTTTGAAAAGTTTTGACAGGATTTTTGTGTTAACTGGGCATCTGTTCCATTTCAGAGGAAAACTGCTGATCATTGAAATGAGGAAATATTTCTTACACATCTTTCAGTTAAAAGGAGAATGACTACCCCATGTCCTGATGTAACGTTCTATATGAGTAGAAAAGGATGTGAGTTCCCGATGGATTTTATCTCACCTAGTTTTAGATGTCTATATTTTAGTTTAAGACTAAATTTGATTAAATGTAGGCATCTATTTTAGAAAGATTGCAGAGTAGATTCAGTTGAGTACAATGAAAACATCTCCACAGACTAAAAAATATCTAAGAGGACAATTTCAGATGCTTCAATATTCATGTCAGAAACTCACAACAAACCAAATAAATCCTAGTGCTTGTCTGTAAATGATCTACTTCAAGGTCAAATAATCGAGACTTGTTCTATACTAAGTGAAGTGATTAAAGGCAATTTGACTTGTCTGGATCACTCTGGAACTTGACATCTAAGGTTCAAAAGACAAATTGTGCCTTAAAAGTTTTACACTGTAAATCCCTACATGTGATCTAATTGTTCTTATACCTGATGTAACTATAATAATAATATAATATATATATGATACATATAGTAAATTAAGTAACATTTAAATTTAATGATGGAATTTAGTAATGAATTTATATAAATAATGGATTGAGTGACAGATAAATAGTTCTGTAAATTGGCATTTTGGTGAAACCCCCAAACAGCCCTTGACTGCATCCTAATGCCCTTGCTTCAGTGGGTCCTCCCAAGTAGTACAGATAACTGAAATTGTGTCTGTCTGTGCTTCTTTCTTGGGTTGACTTCTGTCCCGAGATATTTTTCTGGTAAGTGAAGTTACCATTTAATTATATTCATTTGAAAGAACTGTCTGACAGTCTCACTAGTAGTCTGAATCTCATACACTTCAGATGCATTGTCACAGAACTGTGCATCCAGACACATAATACTTAACATATAAGCTTGAAACCAATGGTTAAATTAATAAAGTTACTCTGTCTATGCATGAAGCTATGAAAAGCTCCTCTAGGCTTTCCTTATTTGTGCTGCATGGACTGCTGTTATATTGAAGTCTACCACTAATATAGACAAAGTAATAGAGGACAAAAAGGGCTTTTTTATCTTCCCATCGTCATCAGCAATAACATAAATTAATGCAATAAAACTTATTTTCTGTTGACATATATGAGTCCATATCATAAATATCATTGTCACAGTGATGGCTGATAGAACTTTTTTAGCAAGGTATATGGCCACATAATTTTGTCCATAGTGATTTTTAACATATCTTACATGTGTGCAAATATAACACAAAAAGTGGTATAGCCATTATATAGTCTTACAAAAGTGAAGTTACTTCTCATGCATGAGAAGAACCATTTTGATCTTATGAGGGGCACCTAAAGATGAATGTGAAAGAATAGATTCTTCTGTGCTTCCTAATATACCTAATGTTCAGACTGCCATGTCTTCTGGCTCACAGTCCTCATATTTTTTCACATTACTGGACAATGGAAATGAAAATACATTAAAAAGTGCTGTATAATTACCCCTTTAACTTCTCATTATTATAAAACTTCCTGATGAAAGTTCAAAAGAAGACCGTTTTATCAGCAGCCACATACTTTAAAGTCAAAACTCTGAAGTGCTTTGGGCAGGACATATGGCAAATTAGACCACACAAAATAAGTTTTCCAGTGAATATCTCCATATTCAGACATATGTTCATAATCCTGAATAGAAACAGGCCTTGCTGTGACAAAAATCACATGTCTTATGAATTGTGCCTTCTGTGCAGATATTCAAGATTTATGTTCCGAAAAGAAAGAAAATTCTAGAAAATATAAAGGACATTAAACAGCATTAATCACTAATTTTTTTCCTGGCAAATGGACTGTGTAATATTGCAATTACTAATGGAATTTCAAGTATCCCTCAGGTATTGATTCTATTGTGGCTCTGTCAGAAAAGGAAACAGCAAGAGAAGACTTTAAAGAAGAATTATTTTATCTAGTAGAACAAGAACAGAGTGAGATTAAAACAACAAAATGATTAATTTGTTATAGAGTAATAAGTGAAAAAGAATAGGAAAAAATTAGCATGTAGTAAGTTAGCAAAATGCCAAGGTCTTTAAAAATTTCACAGAATTATAGAATCATAGAAATATTTAGTTTGGAAAAGACCTTTAACAATATTGAGTCCAACTCATAACCCAGCACTGCCAAGTCCACTACTTGACTATGTCCATAAGTACCACATTTACATGTCTTCTACATACCTCCAAGGATGGTGATTGCACCACTTCCCTGGGCAATTTGTTCCAGTGCTTGACAACCTTTTCCATTAAGAATAGTTCCCTAATATCAATCTAAACCTCCCCTTGTGCAACTTGATGCCATTTTCCCTCATCCCATCACTTGTTACTTGGAAGAAGCGGCTAACATCCACCTAAAACCTCCTTTCAGGTAGTGGTAGAAGGCAGTAAGATCTTCCCTCTGTTGTTAGTCTTCCAGACTGAACAACCCCAGTTCCCACAACAGTTCCTCATAAGACTTGTGCTTCAGGCCCTTCATCAGCTTTGTTACCAGTCTCTGGACATGCTCCAGCACTTCAGTTTCTTGTGAAGGGACACAGGATTCAAGGTGTGGCCTTACCAGTGCTGAGTACACAGGGATATTCATTGCCCTGGTCCTGCTGGCCACACTACTTCTGATACAAGCCAGGGTGCCATTGGCCTTCTTGGCCACCTGGGCCCACTGCTGGTTCATGCTCAGCTGGCTGTCAAGCAGCACCCCCAGGTCCTTTTCCACCGGGAAGGAAGAGTGACAGCCACTCTTCCCCCAACTTGAAGCGGTTCCTGGGATTGCTGTGAAACCAAGGCAGGACCCAGCACTTTGCCTTATTGAGCCTCGTACCACTGGCTTCAGCCCATCAATCCTGCCTGTCCAGATCCCTACACAGAGTCCTTGTGTCCAGCTTGGTGTCATCTGTAAAATGATTGAAGATGCCCTTGATCTCCTCATTCAGATCATTGATAAAGATATTAAAAAAAACTGGTCCCAGCCCTGAGCCCTGGGAAATAACACCAGTGACCAGGCACCAACTGGATGTAGCTCCGTTTACCACCACTCCCTGGGCCCAGACACCCAGCCAGTTTTTCCCTCAGCAAAAAGTGCTCCTGTCCAAGTCATGAATACCCATTTTATCCAGGAGAATGCTGTGGGAGACAGTGACAAATGCTTTACTGAATAGTAAGGTAGACCATACCCACAGTCCTTCTGCCATCCATTAAGCAGGTCATCTTGTCTTAGGTTGAGATCAGGTTGGTCAGCAGAATGTGCCTTTCATAAACCCAAGTTGGCTGTGTCATATAGAGAAAAAAATTAAACTAATTGTTTTTTATATAATTACCTCTGTCTGAGAGCTTGACTAGAGTGAAAAGAAAGAAAAGTAGAGGACTAAAATAGTAAATGGGTAGAAAAGGTAAGCACTTTTAAATATAAATACAAATTCAGTGAAATAGTAAAATATCAAAGGGAATCAGCTGCTTTTTCTGGTAACCCTAATTTTCAGGCTATTGGAATGTCTCTTTTTAACTAAGAGACTAAAATTAATTCCTATCTTCTCTTGCTGTATGATTAGCTGGAAGAACAATGGAACTGTAGTAAAAATTTTGTGGCTGATATTCTAGTGCAAAAAAATAAAAACTGCTTTTCATTTCCAAGAAAAACACTGAAAAGACTACAGAATCAAATTAAGTTTTCTTTCTGCCTTCATATTAGTTTCTTTACATCTCAAAATACAGCTGTTGTTGCCTTCCTCTTTTCCATAAAGATACAAAGTATTCTTGTTCTGTATTTTGCAACCAATAATAACAAAGTTAAAATATATGTGTGTCTGTGTTAATAGCATGCTGTTGAAATTTTACTGTATTACAATTAGCATAGTCAAATAAACAAAGACATTAAAAAATCATCCTTTAATAATCATAGATCCTTAAGACAATTAATTCCATAGTTACGCTTACTCTTGGAACCTTAACTTGAAACTCTTAATTTAAGTCATATTTCCTTGCATTATAGTGCAACTCTTTACTTACATTCAAATCTCACATTTTCTGTTTCTGGAGCTGTGATAGTTTTGATCCAGGCCTTCCTTAGTAACCAGTTGTAACAAAGGAAATGCCCATTTCCCAGATATTCCACACCGGTTTTTTACGTAACAAGAAAGTATACATAAGAGAGATAGGAAGTTTTTTTTCTTCCAGTGAGGATTGAGAGAGGTGAATCTCTGTGTTGGTCTCACTTATCAGAGCCTAAGGCCTGTTGCAGTGACTGCTGTTATCTGCCACGTGGGAGATCAGAGAGTGCTGGCCTTCTCTTGAGGGAAGTTGGTGAGATTGTATTTTGCTAGTTCTGTTTTTTGTCCCTCTTTTGTCCCTGTTTCTCCCTCTCTTTTTCCTTTTCCATTCATGTACAAATATATAATTGTAAATAGCTGAATATATATATATATTCTGATATAATTCAGTTTCGTTCAAGCTTCTTTCAGGTTTTCAGTGGTTCGGTTCAGTTTTTTTTCTCTCACTTAAAAAGAGAGCAAGAGGGGAGGGAGGCAGCTAGGGCTTGGGAAGGAAGCGAAGCCAAACCAATACAGGAGCCATAATAGCCATTTGAAAATAAATGGAAGAATTTTATATATAATTTTATAATTTACAAATTTATAATTTTATAATTATATATATAATTTTTATATGATATATATATATAGAGATATAAATCATCTATATATCTATATATATCTATACCTTTTTGATATGTTATGAAAAGAAGTGTAAAAATGTGTAAAATCTGTGTTTGAGAATTCAACAGTCAAAGTCTGCTCATTTATATTAAAAATCAGAGAAAATCCTCAGTTTTCAGAGAAACACAATTGACTCAAATTCAGTTTCTTTTCTTTAGAAGAGTGCTGGGGTTCCAGTTCATGCTCTGAAACAGAGAGATATTATAATATCTTCACAAACAATTGCATTGATGCTTTCAATAAAGGCAAAGCAATAATTTTTCTTCTCTGATCTTGTTCTCAGAAAACTCTGAATTCTTTTAAGTGGCATTTTCAAAGACATTTCAGCCTGAGGCAAAGTCATTATGCATGGAATTATCAAATTGAGTAGTTCAGCAAAGTAAATTAAAACAACATTTTAGGGGAAGGGTTGGTTAATACTAGCCATAGATGACAGTCATGACTCTGATCCCATGTGAAAATAAAAAAGTCACATAATTATTTGAATTTCTTCAGTGTTTATCGCCTTTTCAAAACATTAGAGTTTTCTTGAAGCTTACCAAATAGTGTATGTTCACTACTGAATGTTCTCTTCCTCTTGTATTTAACCCCAAATTTTGAGAATAGCTAAATGATTACTATTAATGTTAGATGTTAGATAGACTTATAGAATTCAGAAATTAAGCTGTATGTTGCCCACGCTACTCAATAATTGCCTTGATGAGTCTTGTCAGTCTTATTGAACAAAATGACAGCTTGCTTTATTCCTCTCTTGTCTAGATTCTGAAAATAATCAAGACAAAATTCAATCAACTAAAAAGAGAAGATGGAAATAGTGTCACAGGGAATTTTAAAGGCTAGGAAATTAACCCCCATATGAGAGATTAAATCATAGTTAAATCTAGGACAAGCACAGAATATAATCCTGTAAAGAGGTGGAAATAGTTAACAATTCAGAACCTTGGTTTCAACTAGCATATTATCAGGGTCTGGTCCTGTAAGGAATCATGATCTATAGGAAGAAGTGGTGGAAACTGATAGAAGTATACTTCTCATACAGTACAACAGTAGCACACTGTGGAAACTGTCCATGGGGAATGTTTAGCTGGAAATCTTCAGGTTTGGGGGTTTTTTCCCCAGAAGTCAAATGCTATTATTCGAAGTATCCTGGAATCAAAGTCTCACACTGGTCTTAAAAAATAACCTTCATCTGAACCAGTTGCTTACAGTCATCAGTTTGGACTGTTGCTAGGATATCTCAGTGATATCTCAAACAAATTTCTTGGTTTTTCTCTCTAGGCTATGCTCTTTCTCAGGGTTCTGAATGCAGCAGAATCTAGCTAACCTGAAATATTTTCCCCTTTACTCAGCATTTGCAACCTCCTAACAGCCTTCTCAGGGATTTAGGTGACCCTGTTCTAGATTTACTCCAATGTGGTGCAACCAAGTAACCTTGGATCAGATCTCTGGCAAACAAAGAAGCCTACTTCATAGTTATTTACAATAAAATTATTTCATAAAAGAGGTGTACTATATGAAAATCAATATTTCATTCTTCTTGCTGTTTTCTGTTTCATTGATGAAAAAACCACATATAATCAACTCTACTCAGAATTTTAAATTTAATTAATTTAATTTCAGAATAAAGAAAAAAATGCTTTTTTTTTTGAATATAAAAGAAATGAGACATGAATGATGACATAAACTTTTACTGAATGTAGGTAGATCTTCAATTTTTCTTGTTGAAATATTTCTGACCTTTGCAAGATTATTGGAGATTGTGATGAGGACACAGATATGTTTTCAGAGCTGAAGTGACCAAGCTGCAAATCCCTAAGTGGAAATTCTTAATTCCCATGTCTTTAATCTTTTCCCTATTCTGTTTTAGGCTGTTCAGTCTGATCAGGCAGAAGCCAAGAAAATATGAAGTATTTTATAACTCTCCATCATTGTTTATTTTAATGCTAAAGGATATGGCAAAGTAGATTTTCTTCCCATATAATCTTTGCATCATTTTTGCTAGTGAAAGTTTCTGACAGTTGGAGTCTGACATGGTATCAGCAAAGAAAAAGAAAAAAACCCACATAAATTAGTAAAATTGACTATTCCCCTTTGGATTTTCTATCAGGTCCTATGATGTATCTGATTATTTCTGAAGGGAGTTTGCTGCATAGCCTATTGCAAAAGACTTGTGCTATCACAGATGTTACATTGCATGCATACATTCCTTTAATGCATTTGCACATTTCATAAAACTATCTATTGATTTTAGGGACTCTGTGAGTGAAGAAAAATAGCTACTGGAGACAATTAAAGAGCAGTGCTGTTCAGTCATTTCCATGAAATCCAATATGCTTTCTCTCATCACCTGTGGTCATTTTATAGTGTTCTATCATCGAGACATGTAAGTGGTTATTCTGTTTCCCATTAAGTGGAGAAAAAGAGTGCAATAAGATTGCTAATGCTTAAGAGCCAAAAGACAATCAGGTACCCAAGTCCAAGGAATCTGGCTGATGCATACCAACATAAATGTTTTAACTATGAAGTAGGAAATGCATTGAATGCAGTAGGGAAAAGTTCCATATTTTTAAATCATCCTATTTTTATTGCTCACTATATTCTCAGTGGCAAAATGTGACTACAAATGGATTTTGTTTTTACCTAAATGATCACTAGTGCCCTCTTGGCAGAGTCTAGGTGGATAGTAGTATGTCAGTAGGAAAATCTCCTGAGATGCCACACCAAAAGACCAATCAAGGCATACTGCTGCTACAAAAGCTGACATATACCAAAGAAAAAGAAAGTAAAAAGGCAATTTTTAAAATTTATTTTCAGTGTGTGCAGTGCTAATAGGGATTAGCAAATTTGTCCTCTAAATAAATGCAGATGACACACTATCAATGCTGTGCACTGCAGGTTAGTTGTGGGGAGGACTACTCTCCTAACTGTGGTTGCTTATTATGCCATTAAATCCTGCCTATACTTGCACTCCATTAGATGTTGGCATAAAGGAGAACCAGCTGGTGATTAGCTTAAATCAAAATAATTTTAATAGTGCTGTGATGGTCCGTACAACAGTGAAAATATTTATTGAATGTGGGAACTTGTGTTGCGTGATATTGAAATCAATAGGAGGTAGGTATATAAAATTTCTCCCATTGAGATACATTTCTTCTGTGATTCAAAACTCTGGCAGATGTCCTAATTCATCTCTCTGAAGATATACAGGCCCTAAAAGGGGATTTTCTCTTAGAGAATAATGATGTTTGGCACTTATTCCTCATAATCTATAGTCACGAACATTTCTCTTGAAATTTGTTTTTCAGGGAAGCATCCTTTATTCTTTATTTCATGAAAGTATTCAGTTTCTCAGACTTACCAGGGAAGCCAATCTCTTCTATATGTAAAGGGTTTTTTCCAGTCACTTCCCTTAATTATTCAGGAGTTTTGATACTATGGGTATCCACATGGTGGGTGTTCACTTTCCCCCAAAAACTGTATTTATCTGGAGCAAGTGTAGTGACTAAGACTGTCACTGCATTTGAACTAGAAATACTTGTCAGTGTGGCAATATAGGTCAGGGACCCGACTTACAAATTTTTTTCTTGGAAGCAACTGCATATTTACTAGAATATTTATATAACATAAATGGCTTTTGCTACTATAGATTTCTTCATTTAAGCAACTAGAAAAAATAATAGCAGAAAATTCAATCTTCTCACAGTATGAATTATACCTATGTAGAAAGATGAGCCTGAATATACTCAAATCTTGTCACAGTTGTTCAAATTCTGTAGGATTTGATTATTGGTATCTTCATACATACTCGGCAATGCAAAGGAATAAATCTATTGAAACAATGGATGAAGTGGATGACAAATTATTCACTCTTCAGTAGCATACAAAGTAAAGTTTCATTTACATCTACTAGGATGATTGTATAACTGTGCAGTTCTTTACAGCACATGTCTAATTATATAAAAGCCAGATATTCTTCAATACTACCCACTGCTTTATTATTACATGCATGTATCAGCAGCTTGCACTGAAGATGAATTGGGATAATCAGAACAGTCATCCTACTGGACTGACTTATTGGAATATTGCTGCATCTGACTGAGGCCTCATGAGGATTTATATCTCAAAGGTAACAAGGAGGCAGCCAGAAATTGTATTGAGCTGAAGAACAAATGCCATATTTGTGCCTGATTGCCCCCAGAGTGTAATTTATTTCTGAGCCTCTGAGTTACTAAAATAATGACAAAAGGATGAAAGTCATTATAAGGAATCTACTTTGTTTAAAATATTTATTATTCTGATATTTAGTTTTACAATAACAGTACTAAGTTTTCAGTATTTCTTTTTTGTAAAATGTGTTGCTTATGCTAAAAAAGGACAGCAGAAAATGTACTACAATTTCAGTTACTTAAACTGCTATGTTAATAGCAAGTATCTGCTATGAGTCAACTTGTGAATTCAGACTTACTCAACAAGTACAGTTTAATTACTTTTTTAAAGCTATACCAGCTTTCATTGTAAGTCTTCAGATATGCTTTTTAGTATATTATTTTCCTTATGTTCCATTATTACAAGCATTTATACCTATGGTAAATTTGCTTTTTAGAATAGGATCCTGTGGATCTCAAGTAAAAGGCATAAAGTGCTTCCTGGTTTCTGGTCATGTTCTTGACCTGAGAGGACAATTTGCATTCTGTTGCACCCTTCTTCACTCACACAGGGAAGTCATTCATTTCCCTTGGTATGCCACAGCAATAACATGGTGGAAAAAAAAAAAAGGTTTAATCAAAAAGTGTGACCATTCCAGAGCAATTTTCCAGCTTGTTCACACAGCTTCATGGACAGCAAGGAACTTGGGAACTTTTTTCTAAGATTGTGCCTACATTGGCAGGTACAGGGTGATCTCAGATTATTTAACATGGACTACCCAAGGAAACATAGAAATGAGTATGTGTGTACCTTCATTGTGTCTGGAATGAGTTAGATGATGCTGAATGAGTTAGCTAGATGAAAGGCAGGATACATTAGTCCAGGTGCATCTTCTTCAAATGAAACTGCATTGTTTCTAGATCTGAATTTACTCCTACAAGGAGCTGCCTTTTGCCATATAGGCTTGTCAGCCATATGCCTTCTAGCTCAGGGACTGATCAAACAAATCATGAGTATTTTCTGCTTTTCTCATTCACAAGCCAAGCTTCTATCAAATACATTTATTCCTTTAGAAATGCTGAATTTTTCAATGCACTGGCATGCACCCAGGCACTTACACATCTGCCTCCTTGGAGTAAAGACATATTTGGTTCAATTTTAATCAGCAACAAATTCTTCTTTTAATATTTCACCCTAGTGTAAGTTTCCTCCATGTGTCATACATGAGAGGCACTGAGAGCATGACAGGCACAGAAGAATAAGAATGATGCAGTATGACCTTTCTAACAATATCTCCATTGCTTTCATAGATATAATTATTATTATATAATAATAATTTATTATTATATAATGACTTTGCAAAAGCTGTGTCACAGAATAGTATCTAAAGAATTCATAGCTTTCTTATTTTATTTTTTTTTTCTTTTTATGAAGACAATAATGGAGAGTATGAATAAAATTTCCTCCTTGAAATCTCTTTCCAAGGGATTTTTAAAATTGATATAACTTTATATCTTCCCTGAAGAAATCACTCCTGATCAGCTGGTAAGAAATTAGAAGTGAAAGAGTAGGATTAAGATAGGAAAGAAAGAGTTAAATTATTAATAGCAAAAAAGTAGCTGTTTGCAAAATTCTGCATATGTGAGAACATATTCCTCCCAGAGGAAAATAGAGGATTTGGTTTTATTCTCTCTCCAGTCATTTCAATGTCTTCTTCTTTTAAATGTAAGTCCGTACACTTTTCATACACATTCATTTTTATTTGTTGTTTTTTGTTTTTTTTTTTTTTTTTTTTTTTTTACAATAAAGCCTCCAATGGCATAACAAATTGGAAAATGGGGTTTAAGTGTAATCCCTGTCAGAATTATTGGAAACTTACAGAAGCTCAACAGAATGGTGAAAACACAAGTAAATAGAAAGCTAGAAAACAAGTACTTCAAACAGCCAGGAGCTGAGAATGATGATTAAGGGCTGTAAAATAAAAGGACATCATTAAAGTTGTTTGGATCCTCTTTATAGAATGGAAAAAAACCCCACAAAACCAAAAAACCAACCAAACAAAAAACCAACAAAGTACAGAAGGCAAACCTCTTGTTTTCCATTAACTTTTTAATTCTTACTCAATCTTTTCCAGGCAACAGAAAGTTTCTGCTCTTTGTAAATTAAATTCACTGGTAAGGAATGTCAGTCATGAGGCTGGACCAGCCAAGGAAAATACACTCAGGCTATTATGTCCTGAAATACACATTTTCTCTTTTAGTCTACATGGTACCTGTTCCCTGCTTTGTCACCTTTGATGAAATGGCATAAATCTGAAAGGAGGAAAATCTTCCTTTGTGTGAGCCAAATTATATGCCAGAGTAGTGAAAGGCAGTTTTTTTTTCAAAATTATCTCATTCTTTTTAGAGCAGGGCCATCTTTGTGAGCTTCCTTCCTGAGTACTGTAAATGAAGCCCCCAGGAATATTTTATCCTGCACTTGGAAGGTTACTCCTTAAATGTATATTCTGTTCTTCAACAGACATTCACAAACTTTCAGTTGGGGTTTTAGCTTTCTCTGCTCAAGAAATTTGAAACTTTGCAAAATGTCCCTTGCAACCATCATTTTTCTTTCTGCATCAAAGTAACATTAGAAAAAATCCAGGTGCTGATGATAGTTTTTGATCTTATCATGTCTTCTTTTACCTCTCAAGTGTTTGTCATTTGTTGGTGTATGTCTTTGGCAAGTACATCAGCAAATTAAAGGACAACAAAAACTACTCTTATTTCCCCTCTTCTTATCTTGGTGTCTTACAGGAACCACAGTGGAGAACACAATAATATTCCAAGTAAGGACAAAAATTAGAAATTTATTAGTTCAAAGAATTAAGCAGAGAGTTTACATGTAATTTGTTTCAATCATTTGATAGAGTACAAAAAAAATTGAATTTTTTGTCTGTTCTTACTGGCTGAGGCAGGAAGAAAAGTTTTTACAGATAAGCATTGTGTGTGGAACAATTGCATAAGCATTGCTACATAAAGTGCAAGCATATTAGTAGGCATTTATTTGTCTTTTTTTCTTTTTTTTTTCAATTCTGTATTCTGTTCCTTCGTTTTTCTTTATTTTTTCCTTTTTCTCTCTTTATTTTTCTTTGTTTTTAATTTTTGTGTGTGTGTGTGTGTGTGGTTTCTTTTTCTCCTCAGTTTAATCTTTTGTCTGATTTTAGATCAGGTACAATTAAAAAATTTCACAGTATTTATGATACCACCAAATAACTTCTTATAGAATATAAAATTTCAGTGATGGTGATTTGCTCTAGTAACTGCTACAATAACGTATTTGAAAGTGGTAGATGACTGTCAGTTCTTTTCTACATTAACTGTCCTTAACTTTTATATTTATGTTACTTGGATTTGTATTAGGATGATTAGCTATTTAGGTGTTCCTTTTCTCCCACTGAGAGTTAGTGTGTAATTTATAAGATTACATTCAGCTTTATTCTATTAAGAATTTGTAGTTAGATTTTTCTAATTTGACAGGACTAGGCTACCTATAGTTATCCCTTTCCTGACTACCTTCATATCAAGTAATTATTATGCAGAGTTTGTCCTATTTTAGATTACCTAATTACCTCCTTGACAGACTGTTGCTTTTAATGGATGTAATAATGACAGCAAGGGAAGGGGAGTGATTTGTCCATGGTGACTAAGCAACCTAGAGCAGCAGAGTCATGGAGGTAACAAAGGTCTTCTGAGACTTATGACTCTATATCTGTTGATGTGCTCATCCTCTTTGCTAGAGCAAATTGCTGTTACTTTTGCCTTTTGTTGCACCGCAGAACCGCTGGAGCTTTCAGGGAATGAACCAGGCTTGGGTCCAGCTGGCACCTCATCAAACAAATTCCTAACAGTCAGATTGCAGGGTCTTTGTAGGAGACACGTGAGCCAGAGGAAAGCCAGCTTCACTTTGGGAGTGTAGGATGAGTTTAGAGATGGAACAGTTAGAGACAAATCCACAGTTTTTTATGTTTAAACTGAGAATTTAGCAAAGGTAATGTGGAAATCACTGAGAGACAATAAACAAGAAACCCCCAATCCTTTTTTACTTTTTCAGTTTTTCGTTTTTGGGCCAGTTAACATGGCAAACCTCCACTTTAAGTATTGTAACTGCCTTGGTCTGACTATGTCTGTTTGTCTCTCCAGCCTACTAACTCCACACATAAGAAATTAAATCCTTGAGACATTAAGGGATACTTGCCAAAAACCTCTAAACCTCTTTAACTATATTTCTAATAATATTTCAGTCCATTTTTTTATATCTATTGTTTGCTTAGAGCCAAGCAAAATATTTTTCGGAACAGTTTATCTGACAAATTTAGTTCTTATGTATCATTCATGAAAAGACTATGCATTTTTTAATAATTTGTTCACTATTCATAATTGATTGATAAGAGTAAATGCAAAAATGGGGATTATGACAGCTGCCAATACTAAAGGCTCAATGATCTTTTAAATAATGAGATTTAAACTGAGGCAAGGGAGGAACAAAGCATTTTTTTTCTTGTTTTTCTCCTCCATTGACTTTTTATTTTTGACTGAAATGATGGTTGTAAACTTTCTCCAAAATGATAAAGAATATATTAAAAAATTAAAACATTATATACATACATTTACTTATGTATGTATATGAGATATATGTTACTTTATATAAATATATGCAAAATATTAGAGTAAAAACTGTAGTGAAATATAACTTTTACTTGTTTTCAAGGTAGGGAATACAAAACATTAAATAGTAGTGGGAAACCCCCCTAGATGTTGGCAATTTAGAGGCTGTAATAAACACTTATGTTAATTAATCTCTTATCATTCATGTTAGCCATTGAACAGCTAAATGTGATCACAGTCTCTGTATGTGT
The DNA here is from genome assembly GCA_035041345.1 of Poliocrania exsul. NCBI lineage: Eukaryota > Metazoa > Chordata > Aves > Passeriformes > Thamnophilidae > Poliocrania > Poliocrania exsul. Next base: position 40,629,388 of record JAWWLZ010000042.1, on the reverse strand, counting down.
AACAGCAGCAGAAGGCAGATGTAAGCAATCTACTGGATTCCAAAGAAGGAAGGAAGTGTTGTGCAGATCTCTGTAGTTTTGGTTTGCTCTTTTTCCTCCCTGTCTATATTACACATTAAGCACCTGTTCAAACACCCCCTTAGGTCATGTGTCCCTCATCAGACCTGTGTGCTACTGGAAGAAATGATGAACCAATTTGGTCTAGATGGGCTTGGGCAAACACTTTCATTTTGTCAAATTAGCCAGAATACATGACATTGAATTTATGCCAACTTTAATGGAGTTTTTATGTTCCATACAGGAGAACAGACAAGGCTTCATCTGGCATGAAGCTACTGATAAAAACTTAATTCATCAGAGCGCTTGGACATATCTGAAATAGCAGAATAGAAGCAATCTGGTCTGGCACTCTGCATCATTTAGCCACACTATTTTTGATCTGTCACCACAAGCCATGCAGACAGTTTAACATTGTCACACCACGGCCAGATACAGCTTTGAATGAGATAACTGGAGGGCTGGAGACAACGTTGCCAGCCCTGTGCAGCTGTACCAGCACTGTGCTGATAGCACTATCGTGCTCTTGGGCTCTTAGTATTTCAGTTTGACACCTCACTGTGTGGTGTGGACTTGCAGTGTTCTGAGAGCTGACTGGACAATTTGATTTTGGATGCATGCTAATAAAAGAGCATTTTACTTTGGTCTCTCAGACTGTCTTTCCTCATAGCTGGAACACACAGATTGTTATAATTTTTGGTTTGGGTTGTGTCTTCAGACAGAATTTTTGAGCATACAAATAAGATTAGAACCAGACCTGCTTTACAGTTTTATATTCTTTTTAACCAAAAGGATTGGACTCTTGGAGTGTTAAAATAAAAACCCCACCAAACCAGCACATTCCTCTTTATACAGTCAAAAAAACCCATTGTACTTGCTTCCTTGAAACGGTTAGTGAAATGCTGACAATGAATTGCCATCAGCATTTGCTGCATTGTTAACACCTATTGGATATAACTGGTTTTATACTTCAAATAATCTTTAGTAACTGCACTATATCTAGACAAATAGAAAAAGGAAAAACAGTGATTATACTCAAAAGCTATGGTGACACAGTGAAGGAAAAGAAACAATACGTCATTTTTCAATGTTTTATCAGAAACCTTAAATATTTAATACTTATTGGCTGAAGTAAACAATCAACACTCAATTGAAATCACTTTAGGCCATTTATTGTAGGTATCTGTATAGAACACAATGAACATTTTTAATCAGAATCAGCTTGAAAAGAGTTTATGAACAGAAAAATCCATTTTTATTAGGTAACATATTCACCAAAAGTTTTTCATCTGCTTCTTGCTGTGGTTGGAAGTTTTATTGTGTCTATTAAAAGGGTGGAGGGAATCAGGACTTCTAACTGCTCATAGTCATACAGGGTATTTGGTTGCTTTTAAGAATCTTTGTAAATCTTCACGAGTATTTCATAATTCAGAAGTAGTACTGTTGTTCAAAAATTAAAACCTAAAAATTAGAGCCATAAAGAAAGAACAAGGGCCAGCAATGCAATTGTCATTCTTAAGGTTTTAGCATGCAGTTCTTGTATAAATAAAGTTATCAACAATCTTTGCCTCATTCTCTTCACCAATGACTTACTTTCTGAATTTGTCAGATTGTAAAACCTAATACAGTGGTCAATATCAGCCTTTGTTTTAGTCAGTCACACTTTCTGGTTTAAAAATACTCTCTTTTAACAGTGAGGGAGAATGCATGAAACACTGCAACACTCACATCCTATTGAAACATTTATGATTCTGCAAAATTGCAAAATAACAATTGGTGTTAAAACAGTTTAATATTTTAACTCTATAGGAGAACAGCAGAACTGGACCTGAAATACAAGCTGCCTGTGTCATACAGAAGTTACTAATTATGACAGGTTCAATATATTTTCCCTTCCTATTCTAATGGCTGTGGAAAAAGTTACCCATCTTTTTTTTTTTCTTCAATGGCACATGATATGTTCTTCTCCTGGCATAAGTTTTGACAAATTTCCAGCACTTGGCTTATATCCTTTCTCTATGACATAAAGTATGCATCCAAAATGCTGAACCAGTGCTCTCACAGCTATTCAGTAGTCAGAAGAGAGTTCTGTAATATAACTGCAGTTTCCAGAACTTTTTATTTCTCTTGCCTAGTTTAGGGAAAGGATTTGGTCAATATCTGACTGAATCTCAAAAATATAAACATATCATTTGATCCAGTTGAGTGTTTCTGCATTTTCTGTAATGAAATGCTTCAAAATAAGAAACAGATCACTCTGTGACGGATTTTGTTAAAATCCTCTGCCAACATACAAAAGATGGAAATCTACTTTGAGAAAATAATTGATCTTGAAAGGTGTCAAACTTCTTATTACATTTTGGTATTAGACTGATTTAGTTTGTTAATGCATTTGTACTGCTTAAATAAATATTTCAAATTAGCTGTTTGGATTCATACAGGAATGTTTTAATGGAGCTCCCCCATCAGGGGTTCTATGGCACAAAATCTTTCATTTACAGTCTCGGCTTAAATAACACATGACACTGTTTCCTCTGCTGGTTACAGGGTATTACACACATTTTATATAATATTGTAATTTAGAATCATGGCCATGTTGTGCTGACTTTTCATATCTGAACCTCAAAGCTTCCCATCTGAATGTGGTTGAATCTATTCAGCAAATCTTCAAGGGTTTCCTATGTTTATTGAGTGCTACCACCTGTTAAACAGGTCTCTAATAGTTACCTGTAGAATATATGAATAACTCACCATATAGACCAGGACAGAGGTGACACATCTGTTCACATACTGTTATGTGGCTCAACCACAAGCAGGAAAGGAAATGCTTAATGATGTACTTCATGTTGCTGCTTAATGGGAGAGACAAAAATGGTTTCTCTGTTGGAGAAAGAAAGCTAACAGCTGTGTAAATCTGTGCAGCATTCAACACCTGGCCTGTTAGGCATCTCTTGCATAAGTTTCAGCAACAGCCATCTGTTCTTGTAGGGAGGGTCTCCATTCTGCCGTTACAGGGTGATGTGGTAGAGCACAGCCTGGACATTCAGTAAGATCTAAAAAAACGGTTTGTGGCTATTCTGTAATAAAAACATCAACATGAAGCCAAGATTAGCAGAATGTGAATGTTTGGTAATGAGGTACTTCTGCCTCCATGAGGGGGTTTTGATATGGCTCTACAAATCTATTTAAATCTCATAGCTTTTTACTAGGATGTGTCCACCAAGACTTGCTTATTTGCCTCGTTAGGGTAGCTTATTATCTACTTGATACAAAACAGGGGACACATGTTCTGACAAGTTATACTCCACCTTAGCCTAAGTCTATTTATAGAAGCACTTAATTTGGTGTTTCTTCATATAGATTTATTTGCATTAGATCTAGAGGGAAAAGAGGCAAACAGTAATCATGCAGAGAAACAATCTCAAAGAAGTGTTTTCTATGCCTCCCCTCACTATATGTGCTGTACATAGTTTATGCACTATTTATACCACACATAATGCATATAATTGGAGGCAAGCATGATGGTTTATTCATTTTCAGCGAAGTTGTTATTTGCTTTGCTGAAATTCTAAAAGCTACTAGAGATGTTTTTGAGTGTTGCCAATGTAGCTTTGGGACAGGGAAAGAAAAGATAGTTACACGCAACCTTTTTCATGATAGAAAATCCAACATGGCTACAACTACTTCAGCCCCATTGTTAACTACAACTATAGAATTGAAAATGCCATCTTGTTGAATGAAAGGTGGATTTTGTATTTTTTTTTTTATTTTAATAACGGTTTTTGTGTTTCTCCTGGTAGTGTGGAGAAGGATGAGATAATTTCAGTTTAATTGGAGTGCTTTCCTTTGATGATGTTTGTTAAGTTTTAGGATACTTCAGATATGTTTCTGCTGATCTTGCTGAACTCACATCAGCATGTTCTTCGTTAATTATACATTCTGTACTGCACAGCTACTGTGAAGCCATTTCAAAACAAAATAAATTTACTTTTTCTATTTTTTAAATATAGAATGGTTATGTAAAATGGCCATTGACTATCGTCTATTGATTGGCTGTAGGACTCAAGGGAGACAATGCAAAAAGAAGTAATCTTTTTATCTAGCTGTTCCATAGAGAAGGCATTTTTACATTATCAACTCTATTGGTTAGATACACTCCACTATCTTCATTCAGCTAAACATTTACTGTAGTTTTATTTGCATTTGTTTTGGTGACTGCTTCCCATTTTTCATGAAATATTTAATATTTTCTGACATGAGAAAATAAGGTAAATGCCCTTTAATCTTAATTCTATGTTTTTTAATGATTCCTACTTTTATAAAAAGAAAGGCTATACTTATGATGGTTTAATTTTTACTCTGATGTGATTGAATAAGGTACCTAAAGTAAGAAATAGGTTTATTTGATTCATTGGAATCAAACCTCAGTTTATCATAGGTCCTTGGTATAACCTCTACAGGCATATCCCCATGATTAACTGAAACCATGTTGTGAAACTTTGGTTTAGAATACTCTCTACAAAAGACCATTTTTATGTAGAAGACTTGCGTACATGTCTTGATATTTCTTAGAAGAATTGATATTAATCTTGGTAAAACCCCAACACAACCCAACTCAAACTAAAAAAAAAAAAAAAAAAAGAGAGAGAGAGAAAATATCCTCATCATATAAATTTTTCTAGAATTTTGCATGACTAATAAAAATAATGAAACAGGCACATAAATTATAATATTTTCCCAAGGGGAAATACACAAATGAAAATGTCTTCTAGATTAATCTGAAATATTTTAGTGAATTACTAGATGCAATTCATATCACTGTAGCTACTTTTTTCCTAACAAATCCCTATTTTTAAAATTGTTATTATTTTGCATCAATACTTTTGCCTTTAGTGCATTTCTTAAACAGTATGATCTGTATTAAATTTACACATAAGCACAAAAAAAGTCTAATCCATTAAGTTTCCATGACAAATGGTTTAATATAGATGAAGTAGTCATTGGAATCTTTCCTGCAGCCACAAGAAGCTGCTAGCTTATCAACTGGAAACAAAGAAGCATCATAAAACATTTCTCAGCAAAGCCAAGAAGAATGATTTGATACCTAAACCCTCCAGTAATTGAAAACATATAACCCATATACTTCTGAATTATAGCTGTGACTAATCACTTATGAAATGGTTTTTACTCCCAAATACTTGCTATGGTGCAGCAAAAGTGCCTATGAATTAGAAGTATGGTCTAAGATATACCTATCATTCAGGACAAGCATAGTTAGTTCCATGGATGCCAACTCCCTACCCTTTCACTAGCACCCTGCAAAACCTAAAAGACAACCTGGAAACTGACAAAATTTTATTTTTGTGATCTTTCTTGAAGTCACGTTGTCATTTTATTTATAATTCTATCCCTCAGGTGATTAAATTTATGAGTACAATAATACCAAAGGCTACTAATACAGTTTTGAACATTTTGTCATTAAACATTTCCTAATTTACTAGAGATGGGAAAGTGGTGATATAGGTGAAATATTAAATCTTGCATTTAGGTAAATCAGTTAAATCTGAGGAGTCATTAGCAGCAGTTGAGATCAGCCAGAAACCTGTTCTTTGACCTGTATGGGATAAGTGGGTGGTCTTTTTCATGGCTCTACCCAGATCACAGAAAATACTGCCATAGTTGACAGCATCTGGCAGAAGTGATGAATGAACTTCCAAAGACCTACTGTATAGTAGTATCCAGATAATTAGAAGCTTCTTGGAGGTTCATGTATATCTTAGTATGGAAACTAGAATGAAAGTCTCCTAAAAGGCAACTTTTAGTCATGATTTTTATCAGACGTTACCTTTTATGTAGGAGACTTGGACTGAATTTATTAACATGGGACTAGTAAAGATCTCTTGGATCAGATTTTTCTGTCCTTGCTACAACAGACAACAGCATTTCTTCATATTCACTTCATAGCATAAAACTCTATCCCAAATCATCAGTCTCTGTTATGAATCTCTCAAGACAGTTTCACTACTTCAGGCACTCAGTAGGACATCACACTGTAATTTCCAACACTATTTCTACTGTGTTATGTATTACTGTGAAACAACTCCTTACAGTTTTGTACCAAGTATTGTTACTGATTAAGGATAGTTTTAAAACAGCTAAAAAAGTATACAACATGTTATGTCATTGTTCATAACAGGATTCTTTCAGTGTTTTCTATTAGCACATTAGCATCAGGAGAGATATAGCGTGGGAATTTCTGCTTTCAAATTCTTTTTGAATTCTTTTGAAAAAAAAAAAGACATATGGCAGACACATTTTTAAAACTCCAAAGCTCAAATATTGAAAGAAAATTGCAAATATTAACATACTCTAGCAGATTTTTAAAATGATTTGCTTATGCTTGGCTTATTTAATTTTTAGTTTGATGTATCGAGCTCAGGATTTTATTGTTTCATACTAATATTTTTCATCTTACAAAAAGATATTTCTTTACTAGTTTGAAAACAATGATTAATTTTGTTGAAAAATAAACTTTATAAATAAATTCAAAATGCATGAATCTTTCAAAAAATAGAAGTAATTTTATTGAACTCTGCCCTAAGGAATTTCTGAAATAACCTGTGAAAATGACTGGAAATGAAACAAATTGTAGTTCAGTCTCTTCTAACTCAACACAAAACAGGAACAGTTCATCAACTTCACTTGTGAAGAAGAGGTGTAGGAAAACATCCAAAAGCAGTCAAATTACAGGGGGGAATAACACAATAATTATATTTTTTTTCTCCCTAGAATCCACTGTGTAGACATCAGTGAGTTTCTTCAAGGCAAATACTGTAGGAAGGGGTAGATTTCCATATGAGAGGTTTTGCCACCAGTTAAGAACCCAGTCTGAAAAAAATGGCAGCAGAGTTCCCTTTTAGACTATATTAAGTGAAGCTCTGTGAATTCTTAGAAGAATAGAAATCAGGGCATGGATTGAAGCCATTTTTTTCCACATCTTTTGTGTTTTATGTATTTTCTCTTTCCTAGTGCCTGCCTGTATTCGTGAATTATTAAATCCCATTCCTATTAGAGCCTTTCTGTAAGTGATGTTGAGATACCTTTAATTTTACTGCGTTTGGCGAAATTAGAGACTATTGGTTCCACAGTTTTTTGCCTTCATTCAGCTGTTAGAGTTATACTTGAATTGTTAAAAAACAAAGAAAAAAACCCCACACCACAACTCCCCCAAACAAAAAAGCAACAAACCCTTCAAACAAATAAACAAACAAAAAAATTGAACAGTATTTTCCCCTTCTTGTCTCTTTATCCTTGTACCCAGACTTCAAGATTCACTTACCTGGGAGTTTATAGAATGAATACTAATAACTTCTATAGAAGGCTAATTTTGTGCCCAAGCTCCATTTTTTCCTGATGCCTAAAGAATATGAAAGATTGAATTTTACCAATGGCTCCCTAAATTACTTATCATTAGACAAATGTCAATGTTAATGTTTAAAAAGTAAATCTAATTTTAAAATAATAAAAATTACAAAATAACTGTTATATTTAATAGATAGTATAAGTCAATAGTCCCTACATGATCATACATCTAGTGATATGTTGCTTGGCTTGATATTTTTCCTGTGCTCTTTCAGTTTAGAAGGTTGTCAAATTAAGCTGACTCAAGAGGTTTCACACGCTTCCTCAGGGATGGAATATATTCTTTTGACAATGCCAATCCTTAGGCCTGTTTTTCCCTGAAATGGATGTAGATTTGCAACAGACATCTTCCTTCCTGAAGAGAATATCTGTTGAGTGTAAATTTGCCCCTGGGGTTCAGAAACCTTCTTCCTTGCTCTTGCCCTGCACTACCAAATTCACTATATGGTGACTTATCTCGTAATTCCTGAATATTCTATTGTGAGAATAAAAACCCACAAATGGTTGGTAATGGTGACTTTTGAAGACCTCTCCTAGCTGGCTGGGTTTCAGCAAAGCCTAATAGTTATGTAAAGAAATTTATTTAACTATTGACTTTTGCCTCCTGTTCATATTTGTATTATCATTGGTTTTTCAGTTGTGTATTCTTATAGCATCAGATGACATCAGTAAGGGTGTATTTAATATATATAAATGTCTTTTTAAAAAATTAATTAAAATTTAACTCTTACAAGATTTCTATGACTATATTTTTAGTGAAAAAAATATTTTTTTAATCATTCAACACTTTCATATTAAGAGGTAACAATTTCTGGGAGCTTCTTTGACCTGTTTTAATTTAGGATAAATAATTAATTCAGAATAAATATTAGTGCCTCTAAAAAGGAAAAAGATTTTACTAGCATGAAGATTTTAAATGTGAGACTACACAACTAGCATTGGTAGTTGTTTACACCAATGTTTGATAAAATTTAATTTTTACAGAATGCACATGAGTAAAAAAAAATTATTCAGAGAATTCTGGACAATTTTGAGTTTAAAAAATCCATTTGTGAGAAAACAGTCTTGAGTTTAAAAAAATGCTGAAGGAATCTACCACATATAGCTCGCCCTACAGAGGACTTTTTTTTAGGTGTGTATGTGTTTGTGTGTCTTTGTATGTATTGGTCCCACTTCTGTACTAACGTATCTAAGAAAGGGTAAAAAATGCTATGCAACAGCATCTGTGAAAGAGGAGTGTGAAAACATAAAAGGAACAACCCTGCAGACACCAAGGTGAGTGAAGAAGAGGGATAAGAGGTACTCCAGGTGCTGGAGCAGGGATTTCTCTGCCATCTGTGAAGGAGATCATAGTGATGCAGGCTGTCCTGCTGCAGCCCACGGATGTCCATGGTGTGGCAGATATCCACCCACAGCCTGTGGAGGACCACACACAAGACAAATCAGGTAAACCTAACCTGAAAGAATGTGCAGCATGTGGAGATCCCATGATGGAGCAGGCTCCTGGCAGGACTGTGACCCTTTTGGGAAATCATGATGGAGCAGTTTGCCCCTGAAGGACTACACCCTGTGAGAAGGACACATACTGAAGAAGTTACTGAAGAACTGTATCCTGTCAGAATGGATTCACAGTATATGGTATGGATAAAGTCCTGCCAGAAATGGGCTGGTGAAGAGAATCAACCAGCCACTGATAATACTTTAACAACTGATGTTTTTAATGTCATTTGAATGCACAGAAGGCCTAGTGAAGTGTCTTTCTTGCCAAGTCATTGCTTCTTCTTCCCAGAATACCCTGCAAGCTCAGTGGGCTGGGGGAAGATTGTGACATCATGCTACCTGAAACGCTCTCCCACTGAATGTAAATCCCCTTACTCCTATTGGTCCAAAGCCAGACTCCCCTCTTGTCTCTTATTGGTGGGTTTGAATCCCTCCAAAGTCCATATAAACCCTAGACCATGAATAAACTTCCTCTTTGTTCCTCTCAATCTCCAGGGGTCTCTCTGTGTCCTTTCTCTGGGGCTCTCAGTGACCACGTGGTAGGGGAAAGCAGGGAGCACATTTTCTCCTAGATTATGGACTAAAAAACTCCAGCACCAGGAGAATCACCATATCGTTGCTGACTGCACCCCTACAACACACAGCACCAATGAGGCATAAAGAATTCCAACCGGTTCAGTATCCCATGAGAGGGAACCTATGGTGGAGCAGGGGAAGAACATGAAGGGGAAAAAATGGCAGAGATGAATCCTTATGAACTGACTGCAGCCTTCATTCCCTAGCTCACTGCAGTGATGAGGAGGACAAGGGGAAAATATTCATAGTGAAGTAGAGCTTGAGAAAAAGTGTGGGGCAGAGGCAGAAATACGGTGTTTTCAGACTTGTTGCTATTTCACTTGATCCTACTCCATTGCACTTAACTTGGTAATAAATTAAATTCATGTTTTCTAAGCCTAGTCTGCTTTGCCCATGATGTTAATGGGCAAACGATCTCTCTGTCCTTATCTCAAATTAGAAGCTTTTTGTTGTATCTTCTCTACAGGTCCTGATGAGAAGGGAGAGTGATGGAATGGCTTGGTGGGCACCTGGCAGCCAGACAAATTCAACTCATCAAAAGTATTCACCCTTCTTCTACAAAAACATGTCAAAAGTTACTTACTGAGATCTCTTGCTTTGATTTCAGACCTATTAGCATTCAACGAAATCTAGTGTCCTCTATCTGTTAGGATAATTAAAAAATAGTAAAAGTAAAGTTTAACTGAATTGTACTTCTTACTTATTACCAAGGAAAATTATTTAGACCCTCTACACAATATCATTTTCAACTTTATTTTTCTCCTTTTCTGTCTTTGTCTCTATATTAGCAAGGAACAGAGCAAGTCAGCATAAAACAAGTCTCCTGCTCTATTGCTGACCTCTTGTTGAATTGTGATTGACTTACATTCCCACTAAGTACTATTATGTAGCATTATAAAAACAAAACACATGGCCAAAATATTGTTCTATTTGCATAGTCTTAATGACACAGACAATGAAATTAATATCATGTTTTTCAAAGCTTACACAGGAGGATGGTAGAAATATCTGACCTGAAAAGTTTGTTTGATTTTGCAGCTTCTATGCCCAGAAAAAATCAGGAAACAACTACCTTTTATTCAAATGTGTAGGTTTTTCACTTTGAAATATAACATATACCTGCCTGCCCCATGATTACAGAGGATAAAGCATATAGATATACATTATACTTAGATTATGCTGTAAGCATTTTTTGTCTTCAGAATCTCAGATTGCTTTTATATTTAATTTAATGAGAAAAACAATGTTCCTTTCAGATTCTGAGGTCTGCTCCACCCTTTGGGATGATGTGAATAGTTTGAAGGAATGCAGAACCACGATGCCCAAAGGAAATGTCTGTCTTGTATTGCTTTGCAAATCAGAGCGTATATCGCAAGACTTCTTGTACACCCAATTAGCCCCATTCTGACTTCAGCCTTTCTCAGAACTTAGAGAACAGGTATGGAATAAACATGGTCTTGCATGGTTTATATTGACAACCTGATATTCAAATATTGATAGTAGTCATCAAACAGATCACGTATGTATTATTGTGGCTTTGTACTCCCATGTATAGAGTCCTGCAAAAATTCACACCTCTGACTCCAAAGTATGTCTTTCTTTAACTCCTTTAGTCAATGATTTGCCAAATTATTTTAGAAATTAAGCCTAGGAAAATGCTCAGTAGTGAAAGTAAAAAATTGAATGAGCATGGGAGTGACACATACACTGATCAGAAAAACTTTTTGCCTCAGATTTGTGGCTGGATGAAAAACATTTATAGATTGGTAGAAGTGACAACAAAGTGATTTAATATATTTGGTTTTAATCTTTATTTTTTCATATTAACTAGTATGTTCCAGTTGCTTTGCAATGCAATGGGAAATGTAGAACAGTCATTAACAATACTTACTGGTCCATTAGTCTGGCTTAATGAAAAAATTTCTTTATGGAGTTGCAAAACACCATAGCACAAACTACAAATGAATCTGCACAGTACAATTAAAGTATAAATAAAGCTGGAATACTCAGGATTTTAGGCAAACTAGTTTCTCTGTATCCTATTCAACAAGGTACTGATTTTAGTACCTTAGCCACTGTGAACTGACAAAAATGCCTGGCTGTTATTTGTGCTTGTTCTCATTTCCTCTGTTGTAGAGCATGGAACAAAGTACTGAAAAATGGCTGTATGGATTTTCTTTTCAGAAAGCAGTCTGCATAAAATTACAATCTTAAGAAAAAATAAAACATAATGCTTAAATATATGCAGATCTCTCTCACATAGGTTTTACATACTGACTTTCATCCATAAGTACATTGTTGAACATCACTAAACCCACAGCATTCAATGCAGAGCTAGTCATTGTCTCCCATAGAGCTTTGACTCAGAAATTTAAAAACTAGGAGGATCATATAAGTCCACTACGCTTCTAGTTTGTGGAAGACAGAAATCTGGAAAAAGATTCTAAACACCTCTGCTGCTTAGCAGGACTGTATACATATTCTCAAACTAGAAGTATTTTCTTTAAAAAGATAGTTCTGTGCTATGAACAATCTCTTCACGTACATAAAGGGAGGAGGAGGAGGGGAAAAAAAAAAGCATAATTTTGTGACCAAGAAAAACTGTAGCTCATGAGAAGGAATCAAGTTGGAGAAGTTTGTGGACAACCGCCTCCTGTGGGAGGAACCTCATGGTGGAGCAGGGGAAGCACTCAGAGCAGCAGCAGGAATAACCTGTAATGAATTGACATAACCTCCACTCCCATCTCCCTGCTCTTCTGAGGAGGAGGAGGTAGAGCCTGAGGAGGGCAGGTTGGAGGAAGATGTTTTTTAAAAATTCGTTTTACTTTTCATTATCCTGCTCTGATTTTCATTGGCAATAAATTCAATTAATTTCCTCAAGTCAAGTCTGTTTTGCCAGTGACAGGCGAAAAGTACTGTTACCTATATATCTTTCAAAAAGCTAAAAAGTTGTGGAGTTCTCATAGTAGTGGGGTCTTTTTGTCTAGTTGTTGGTTTCTTTGGTTTGTTTGGTTTTATTTTGTAAGAATAATTTTTTATAATTTTTTATAATTTATTTTATTTTGTAAGAATAATTTATTATATTTTTCAGCCTGTTGGGGAACATCTTATGACCTGTAGTACCCATTTACCAATGTAAAATTTCCTTTATGATAGTAGATATTGGGAAAGTTTTCTTACAAGCTTCATGATCTCTTTCAAAGTAATGTACTTAACTGCACAAGACCATACAGTTCTTCAAAACATTATAATAGATTCAAATGCCTGTATAAAACAGAGTTGTAGGGAAACTAACCTTTTAAAAAGTATGTTTGTTCTTCTCTTATTCCAGTGTTAGTGGCAAATCCAAGCAAAGGCTGTTGTATTTAGAATCTTATTTATTTGTTATTTTTATAGCCCATTTTAGAACACTTGCTCTACATTTTCACATGAAAATCTCTCTGCCATAAGTACCAGAATACATTTTTCAAAAACTGCACTCTGGAATGGTTTCCCTTGCTTTACTTATTGTATTCTTTTTAATGCAGTGCTTCTCAAAGTAAGAGTTGCAGCCTCCAAAATTGAATTTCCATCACAAATCCAACCCATTCTCTTTCTAGTTTTCCAGCCAGGGAGGGTGGGAGGGAAGGGAAAGGAAAAAAACAACCTCTTTGGGCTCAGGATAAGATTACTCCACTGTGCTGACTTCTTCAAGATTTCCTGAGAAGTGTCTGAAGCATTTAGAGCAAAACCAATGTTGAATTCCCTTTGTGGAGCACTTGCAAGCAGCTGTATGGGGAGACAAAAAGTGTAGTTGCAAATGCAGACTCATAAAACATTTTATATATTGAATAGTTATGTTGCCTGAAACTGAAGAACCTTCTGAGACAACATTAATCTGGGTAAAGGTAGAAAACAGTTTTTTACTGAAAAGCATTTCAGGTCTACAAAAGTATTGATGCGCGTGTGCTACAGCATAGAAATGTTACAATTTATAACACTACTTAATTATCATAACTAAAGGTTCTATCCAGTCTAAGCATTTTCTACTCTCAGGCCACCTTAGTGTCACTCCCTGAACCTCCCCTGGGCCTACTCCTTGGCACAGCCCCTTAGAATTGGGTCTGGGATCCTGAGACCCCTTACTTCCATCTTCATCATCATGCCACTTTTCCATCTTTGGAGTTCTTCCAAGGTTCCCGGGTCCTCTCTTCTTGTTTTCATTAAAGTGGTATCTTAATATTCTAGTGTTATGCATGACTATCAGGCAAGATGTTCTAACTATTATCTTCTCCATGACAGAGAGCTCCAGGAATGTGTCACAGAGGTTAGAAGCTACCAGCTAATATTTCAAGTATAATAATCTAAATAACTATATAAAATCTACAAGTATATAAAATCTACAAGTATATAAAATCCTAAAAAATGTTACAAATATTTAAAATCCTAAGGCAACAGTTAAGTGCTTGATATGAGACTTGGTTTTAAACTATAGGGTAAAATTCACCTGGCATTACAGGCACCCTTCAGGTTCTGTACACACTAGGGGCTCAAGTATTTTGCTACTTTAGCAACATGTAAATACAACATTGGTTAGGTAAATTACAGTGTGCTATTACCATTGCTGCCACATGGAAACTGTGTTGCTGCTTTAGTATATGGTACAGTATTTCCTGGTAATCCCACAAAAGGTTCATGTCACCACTGGGTTATTAAGAGCTTTTGTGACATTTAGATATTTTTGCTGGGTTTTTTTTAAATTATTTTACTACACTTTATGTTTACATTTTGATAGCTTTTCTAAAGCAAATAATAAACAGAGATGTCTTTTATACTATGTACATAAAAGGAAAGGGCTTGCCTGCTCTATGTTCTAGCCTCCCAGGACTTAGATCAGAGAGTTGGCCTAATTCACTGTCATTTAAAACCAGATGTTTTTTCTGGCACACTGTCTTCCAAAACCAGCAATAAAATAGATCAGATGGTACTCAGGAAAGCTTTAGTGCATTAAGCTAGATACCACAAATAAGTAGGAACAATGAAGAACTGAAAAGAAATCTTTAAAAAGAATCCAGATAAACAAGTGACATTTTCTTCAACCGTCTACTGAGTTATGGTTCAAAGAAGGTCTTTAATGCAACTTTGGCAACAGGATGGAGAGCTGTTTCATGCCTTAAAAATAGGTGCTGATGCCATGTATACTAATTTACAGAGGTCTAGTTATTGTTACACAGAATAGTTATAGTCCTAGCTTCCAGGAATGGGATAGCATAAAACTACGTGCGCTAATTTGGAAATGTAGGCTTTATTGAAGCTTGAAGTTTATGTAGAAAATTAACTTAGTATTGGTTCTGTATGGATGGTGAGCTAGTGATTTTAAAGCAGTTTCCTCCAGATCAGTCCCTGGCCCCTCACATCTTCTACAGATATAACAGGATAAAGTGAAGTAGACTAGTGTAAATACAAGGGGAATGGGTCAATTCCTTCCCC
>JAWWLZ010000042.1:40585425-40614264 GCA_035041345.1 Poliocrania exsul | reverse complement strand
CCCTTCCCCTTCCCCTTCCCTCTCTATTCATAATTCACAAAAGCTGAGAATCTACATTCAGAATTTCAGACCTTTGAATTGTGTCATGCATCATAAATATCATTGGTAAAAAGTGAATGTGAGTGTTTTCTACTTGGGCTGATGAACACAAGAAAGTGTAATCTATAGGCTGAAATAAATATAATTTTATTGTCTAAATTGCATACACATCACCAGACTGTTTCCAAAGTAATTCTAACTAAACAAAAAATTCAGATAATCAATTGAGTAGCTGTGAATAATTTTAGGAAAATTAACAGCAGTTAGGGAAAATGTTATAGGAGGAAAATCAAAATTAAGAAACACAATTAGAATTACAATAATAATTTAAAAAGCCTTAAAAACTCCTTTTACAAGTAAAGATTTTTAACTCCAAATGGAGAAGTGTTAGAAGCACTGCAATGCAAAACCACTGGACTAAGTGATGCTGATACAAAGTCCAAAGAAAGACATATATGTAGTGCTCAACACAGCACAGTTTGACAAAATTTACAAAGACAATATGTTATAAGAGGGCTTTGCAATGCTAACCCCGTACATAAACAGAAAATATGAACAAATGGTCCTTTTTTCTTTTCCCTTCATTGCATGTAATCTGTTAATCCTCAGAGGGTAGATAGTAGAATTAGTTGCACTGAGGACAAGGATGGGAAAAGTCTGAAGGGGGAAACGACTGTGAGCATTGCTGAATTCATTTCTGTAACAAGAACATCTCCTATACACTTGACTGATTATGACCATGACAGGAATTAAGAATTCCTCTCCTCTTTTTCTGTCCCAGTATTTTAACTCTCTTCCTTTTAAACACATTTTATTTTTCTGTTTTTGTATCTTTCTTTCATAGTGAGTCTGTTCCTTTCCCATATTGTTCTAATCTGCAGTAGTCCATCTTTGCATCCCCTCAGTCTCTGATCCTAAAACAAAAAAATTCTAAAATACCTACTGGTCTCATTCTTTAGACATCATGTAAACAAGCTGCAAAAATTCAAAGCAGTGTTTGTGGTACTGTGAATGGTGAAACATTTTCCCTCCCAGATACTGGGATGTCAACAAATATATATGCCAAATCATTTGCTCAGGTTTGTCAGATACCTCTCAAGTACTCCCACAGAGAGTCTACTTCCTAGACATTGTATACAGTTGTAAAAGCTAAAATGTGCCAAGGCCTCTGTCATCTGAAAGTCATTTGTGGGAAAGTGCCTCTTAATTTCATAAGAACTCATGTGGTTTTGAATAACTGTGCTACGTGATCACGACTGTACCCACTGTCCTTTCTGGACGTTTTTAAGGTCAGTGGAAAAAACCAAACCAAAAGCCTTCCAAGATAATATTGGGCAAAGTTTTCCTCTATAGGTAACTTAACAATATATTATAGAATCTTCCACTAATTTTGCTACATTTAAACAGCCTAGAGACATGGTCTAAGAGTGACTACCAGTGATTTGTAAAAAACAAAAGTATTTCTACTTCCTTTTTATCTGAAGATTCATATCTAACTAATAAAATCCATAGTAGTTGTCACTTGAAAAACATATGAGACCTTTTTAGATGAGAAGATACAAAAAGAGATGGAAAATGAACAAGGAAAAAAAGAGCAGAAGAAATGTATCTGAGGAAAGCATAGTAGACAGATGGGAATTAGTGTGATATTCCCAGCTAGCAATTTTGACTGAGACTGTGACTAGGACTGGGGGCATGATTCTGCTTGCTGTCTGACATAGCTGTAACTGAACCAATCCCATATCCGTTCTTGTACTACTGTAACAAAGGTAGTCTCAAAATTATTTGCTAGCATAGAATCTGAGCTAAAGGAAAAGTGTAATCAGACAAATCAACTTGCAAGGAAGCAGAAGAGCTAGCCTGGAGACAAAAAGCAAAGCAAGAAACAGACCAGAACTCAAAACTGAATTTCAAGATGGGACAGTGGAACAAACAAACTTGAAATAAATTGGTTAATAATAGACTAATAACATTTAATTCTCCTTGGCATTCAACTCACTCAGTTTCCACTGTAAATTGAAAAGGATTCACCTAGAGGGTTTTGAGCAGCACCTGGTTTGGATGCTCCCATTAAACTTTGTCAAGCAGTATCTCTTCACTCATTACAGACAGAGCCTAAGGAAGCTACCAAAGCACTTAATGACAGCCGTTAGTTGGAAAATAGCTGAAAGAAATATAACCTGTCTTCTGAGATGAAATTGTGAGGCAAAGAAGAAATAAGTAAGTGCTCCATAGTGAGAAATTTTGCTATTCACTGTGACTGCATAGGTCTGCAGGTGGTAGAGGAGGGAAATACATCTTTCCCTGTCAGCAGGAAATACCCAAGCATGCTCAGAGATTTCATTAGCTGAAGCAGTATCAGAGTTAAATGATTAGGATTACATAGTTTGACTGTGTAATTTCTAGTTAACAGAATCAGCAGTATCAGAAGCCAGCATGCTCTGCAGAAATTGTAGTCTTCCACAGAAATCAGAAACTATGAAAACAGTTATTAAAAAACACTAAAAGCTGTTAATGAAATTTCAAATTTTTACTTAACACTTGACATCTTCAAGTCCTGACAAACACCTAGTCAAAAAAAGGCATACAACTTTCCGACTTTTGTCCATTTACAGTGCTATTTCTCCACTGATGGAGATGTGGGTTCTTAATTGACATTTTTCTGAATCAGAAAAAAAAATTAATTCTCAGTATGTTTCACAAATTTTTGAAAAAAACAAAAACTCTTTTTTTAATAAAAGTTCTAGCTAAAATTGTCACTGGAGGATGCATTTTAAGTTTCCCTGGCAGTTCCGTATTGGGGGAAAAACAAACAGGAAGAAGGCCTGCAGCTTTCACAAAATTTGTACAAAATTTGGGTTTCAGCTAAAATACTTAATTTTTCTGTTCATTAATGAAAATTGCTTTCATCTAACACAAATACTCTCCCCCTGCTCTCCAAACCCCCATGCTTCTTCTTAAAAATCTGCAATGAAAAGCTTTCAACCCCCATAAGAGTGTTATTTTCAGCTTGGGTAGATTACATCTGCTTTGCTAACCATTTTAATATACAGCATATTTGGAATGGGATCAGTATGAAGGATGGCCAGATTTTTGCCATGTCCTGGAAGTTTCAGCTGCCAAGGGCAGAGTTCTGAAGGAGGGAAGATTGTACTTCTTTTTGCAAATTTATTCCCTGGGGATCTAGGTAGGCATGATTAGGAAGACAATTCAGGAGGGAGGTTGTAACCATGACAGAGGTAAAGTTTCCCGAAAAGGTAGCAAAGTTGACTGTTACAAGTAAATTTTTTGCAAAATTATTTTGAGATGGATCATCTTTCACCTCTACCTGTAGTAGAAATTGCCTAATGTGCTTTAAGAAAGCATCATATATAGAACACTCACAAGGAAAACGTTAATATAGAGCAAATGAAAACACTTTATATAATGTG
Source organism: Poliocrania exsul (assembly GCA_035041345.1). NCBI lineage: Eukaryota > Metazoa > Chordata > Aves > Passeriformes > Thamnophilidae > Poliocrania > Poliocrania exsul. The sequence continues at coordinate 40,610,794 of JAWWLZ010000042.1, read as the reverse complement.
ACTGTGCTTGATCTCGCCTATGCTTGGCAAAAAAGTAATTTAATTAATTATTTAGTTGCCCTCTTGCAACTTTTCTCTGCAATGAAATCTGAAAGGTAGTGGATTCTTTTTCTTATTCCAAATTTCTGTACCCATATGAAAGTTGATTTGGGTATTTTTTAAGTAAGAATAGTTATCATGCTTCACTTTCTTCAAGTTTAGGCAACTGTTAGGTAGCACCAAATTTTCATTTCTCCAAGATTTTGCAGTGTTCAGATGTTTAATGCCAAGAAATCAAATGTTAATTTCTGTTATTTAACATTGTATGATGATACTTCTGTTTTAAAAAATCCTAATAGTTAGAAAATTTTAAATTCATGATGCAGTCTCTAAGTGCTTTCTTTCTCACTTCAGCATGTCCTTCAGTTTCAAGCCTTTCTCCCCTAGGTTGTTGCCTGTCATTCCCTGGATTAAACCTCTAAGAGTTGCCAGCTGGAAACTAGTATTTTAATAACATTTTTTGCTTATTTCTTCTCTATCACCATGTTCTTGTTTTGTTTTTCTTTGAGGACAATTTTTTTTCCTCAGTAAGGGATATGAGGACTTCTTAAAGGCAATCTATCCCATGCTCTGAAAACTTCTGGAAAAGTTTCTGAAGTCTGTATTAATAATTGACTACTAGACAATTGATAACCATTCTGGTTGTGGTGTGTTAAACTTGTCTGGTTGTCAGGTATCCATCAATCTGTATTTTCACTCCTTCTCAGCAGTGAGGGAGAAAGTACAATGAGAATTTCATGGGTTGGGATAAGCACGGTGTGATCACTTACCCATTACTGTCATAGAAAAGGCAAACTCCACTTGAGGAAATTAACTGAATTTATTATCATTTATTTGCAATACGGTAGAGTAAAGACAAACACCTCTCCCCTTCCCTTCCCTTCTTCCCAAGCTCAGCTTCACTCCCAGCTCTTCTATGTCCTTCCCCAATCAGTGTACAGGAACAGGGAATAGGGGTTGCAGTCACTTCGTAACTATTCATCTGTGTTGCTCCTTCCTCCTCCTAACTCTTCCTCTGTTCCACTAAGGGGTCCCTTCCACAAGGTACAGTACTTCAGTTATTTCTCCAGTGTGGAGCTTTCTCATGGCCTTCAGTTCTCCAAGGACTGCTTCACTGTGGGTCTTATCCATGGGATGCAGTACATCAGGAACCCACTGCTAATCTTGCAGGGACCCATGGAGGTCACAGGTCCTGCCAGAAAACCTGCTTCTGCATGCATTCCTCTCCACAGGCTGTAGTTCCTGCCAGGAGCCTCCTGCAGCATGGCTTTTGGTCATGTTGCTGTTTGCTTCAAGGCATATCCACCAGCACTAGGATAGGGTTCTCCATGGGCTACAGCTGTCTATCTGCTCCAAACTGAACCTCCAGGTGTTGCAGGGGGACAACCTGTGTCACCATGGTCTTCTCCATGGAATACAGGGAAATCTCTCCTCCAAAGTCATCCGAAGTACTACCTCCCTCTTCTTTTTTCACAGACTATGGTGTCTACAGAGTTGTTTCTCTTACCTTTTTGCACTCCTCTTTTTCAGATTCTGTAGTGCAACATTTTTTACCCTTTTCATATGTGCCACCAAAAGGCACTACCACCACCACTGATAGGGTGGTCAGCTTTGTCCTGAAGTGGATCAGTCTTGGAGCTGCCTGGAAATGCCTCTGATTGACATGGGAGCAGCTTCTTGTTATTCCCCACAGAAGCCACCCCTGCAGCTCTCTCTTCTATCAAAATCTTGCCACATAAACCCAATACAGTACATAAATTATGTACAGAGCTGTACCTATTACACTTAGTCTTCTATTTTTCATCTATATTCCTAATTTTCTTAACCATAAATTCTAGATTTTGGAGGATACAGATGAGATTTGGGGCCCTATTGTGGTAAGCACTACATCTATATAAATAAAAGTCAGACTCTTGTTCCAAAGAACAATTAGAAAAGCCAATCCATCATATACACTTTACTACATTCCTCAGAATCTTCAGTGCTTATCATGTTCTTAAAATGGAAGTACTTTGAATTTGTTGACCTAATGAATGTTTTGTAGGTGGGTTTTTGTTTGTTTTTTTTTGTACTTTTACAGTTTTTTATAAAACAAAAGAAAATCAGAAAAAAATTACCTCTGATCTAAAAGGCACACCATTTTTGAACACAGCTATACATCTCAAGCTATAAATAATTTCTCATGAACAAAGAGCTCATAAGTTCAGTTGCAACATTTCTTTGGGAGCAATAAAAAATAATTTGGCGTTTCAAGTCTGATAAACAAATGTGTAGTATCAGAGGGCAGAGGATTCATGAAGCGTTTAATAAAAGAACATATTTAGTATCATCTAGTATGCTTTCAGCTGTCTGCTGAGAAATGGTATTATGTATCTCAGAAAATATGAGTCTACAAGTATGAGACAACTTTGCACATAATAGTTTTCCTGTACTTTAAAGGGAGAACTCATTTTTTTTCTATTTTTCTCCCACTTTCCCCCAGAACAGTTGAATCATATTTTTGGAGGGAGAAGGGGTGGGGGGGTGTGTTGGGTTTTGTGTTGTTTTTTTTTTTTGTGTGTGTGTGTGGTTTGTTGGGGTTTTTTGTTTGTTTGTTTGTTTTGGTTTTTGTTGTTTGGTTTTTTTTTTAGGAAAAAAATCCAAACTAAACCAACCACAAACCCAACTGAACTAACCCAAAAAAACAAGAAGTGAATTAAATTCTAATTGAGCTTTGGATATTTGAGATTTTCAACCTAATGGCTTACAGCCAGAAATTATTCAGATTTACATTCAACTTAACTGTATTTGATCAAGTTTTCTCCAGAATGTTCAGCAGTTTTGAACCAGCTAGTGAGCACAATCACATTCCAAAAGTCATGGTTCAATGTTTACTTGATAGTCCATTGTAGAAATTAAAACAGTAAAGACTCTTTTTGGCCATAGTGTTGTGAGAAAGAAGGTAAAGAAGGCAGGAGACAAGGACTAATGATGGAGGAGGAGAGGTAGGAAAGAAGGGGAGAAAGAGAGAGGAAATCCTTATGAAATGAGTGTTTTTGAAGCTATGAGTCAAATAAAATTATATTAATTCTTAGTAAAGTTACTATATTAAGATAGAGCTTAGAATATATATATATAATAAAGTATATTAAAGCTGGTGCATTCCTGCTTTTAATCAAAAGCTTACAAGATGCCTCTCCTGATACCCAAGTGCTTGCAGTGGTTTTCCATCCCAAAGGCAACATAATGAAATACTGCAGCTCATGAAGCATCCTGACAATTTTGACACAAATGGAGTTGGAATATAATGCTGCCAGGTCCCAGAGGCTGCCATATATAATGATACAGGATCACTACCACTGGAAAAAATGGCAAGTTGTGTTTTGCTTTATACGACAGGTCTATATTTAACTGAACTGAAAAAAACACCCCCAAAAAAGATCTGAGCTTTCCCTCAGGGCCTGTGGGTTTGCTGCTTCCCTTGCTTTTTTTTGCCATGTCTGATAATGAAGAACCTGATGCTGTTTGATTATGGACACGCTGGACTATTCATAGCATTTATCAGGAGATGAGCTAAAGGCAAAAAGGACCAACAGAAGAATGTAAGGCTATAATCATGATAGAGTCAACCAGAACAAACCATACCACCTCAGGAAGAATTCTGAATTTGCATGAAAGCAGTATGGTGAAATAAGAGCCAACTTGCAGTGTAAAATACTTTTTCTTGAGAATCCTAAATGTGTTATATGCTCATTATGATATTTAACTTTGACCAGTTCAAATTTAGGCCCACAAACTGAACAACCACTAGGCATGGCAGCACAGATCAGTGATTGCAGAGTACAGAAATGGTTCAGTTATACCTGAGACAAATTGAGTTTGCATGTTTCAAGACTATTCAATAATAGGAGTCAAAGGATGCTATGTGGGTATATTTGGGAATGCGCTTCTGACCCAAATGAAAATGCTGATTTAGACCATGTGAAATCTCTTTTCTTCACCTCAAGGTTAAAAGCTGCTCAACTTTAAGATATTTTCCAAATAAAGTACTTTCTTGAGAGTAAGGTCGTAAATTGCTGCTGATCCTCATAACTATTCTTTTGACTTTTTAGTCATGTTTACCTTTCTTTACCCTTTTCCTTCTTCAACATATGACCTGTTTATAAAAAACTTACATGGTAGGGCTTAATTTCCTAGTTTACTTAAAGAATGTCTTCAGTTATCATGACTAAGAATAACACTGCTGAATTCTGTATTTAGTACAAATAACAGAGTTCAGTCAAAATAAAAGGAACTAGCAATCTCAACAAATACTTAAATGAGAAACTATTTTCTCCTTCCTTGGTTCTCTTTGAACTATAGACATTATAGTTCTTACTGGTATCATTAGGCTGTAGTTGACTTCAGAGAAAGGTATAATATTTATATAATATCTTTTTATCTTGAAACCACAATTTATGAAGCTCCTGAAATAGTGCCTTAATCTGCTTTTGCTAAGAGTTAGAAAATTGGGTTAATAGAAACCTCAAGGGGTCATATATACATGCAATTGCCTGGATAGTGCTTGAAACCCCCCAACAGTGGAAGCACGATCTTATTTTTCAAGCTACACTAAGAATTAGCTAGCTTTTAATCTTAGAAAAATTCTTCTATTTGAAATGGCTTTTTAAACCCCCTACCTAATGCATTATCTCTGCTTAGCAGGCTTCTGACGGCTCAGTAAAAAAGGCGAACAATTATTTTGGTAGGCCCAAAAATTTGGATACAGCTGTTCAATGTCCTTTCATTTCCTACAGACTGTGAACTGCAAATTCTTTGGTCTTCTCTAGCTGATCATATTTCCTACATTACTCTCCAAAGATGCCCACAGTTGATAAACAGCTTTATGATATTTGTTTCCTGAAGCAGGATATTTTATGGGACATTTTCACCAGTGCTGAGTAGAACAGAGTATTACTTAATGAGTTTAGCAAATAATTTATTATAATGCAGGAATACCTTAAGACCTTCTCAATCAGCTCTAGTCAGATGGATTTTGACCTTCAGGATTAGCCCACAGTTGAATGGAACCACTGTGTACAGTACATAAACACTTTGGGATAGTAGTGAAAAGAACACTGCATCAGTTTCTGGGATAGGATTTAGCCACCCTAGAGTTTCTGAGAAGCTCCGAGTATTAGTTTTCTTCATTGTTTTTCAACAAAATTTTATAAATTTATAAATTTTATAAATTTTTATCTGTTCTTTAATGAGATAGGAAGAAGATGGCTGGCCTTCTTCGACAGTGAATGGTCCAAACTGACTCCCTTGATTTTCCTCTGAACCCTGGGCAGGCTTTGGGTGAAACTCAAGGAGAGAAGAAAGCCAGATATTTCTGCACTAAATAAGTGATGAAAGCTTGTTTGTTTAAGAATATAAAAGCTGGACCCTTTCACAGCAAGATGGAAACCTCATCTATGAGCAGACACACTGCAGAGGATTTCCCAGTTACCAAGCTCAGGGCTCCTCAGCTGTCATGCGGGTCTGGAGGCTGAATTACGGTAGAGTATTAAAGAGTAGCTGATGATGTTTCTTTCTTAATCACTATAGACTCTGTCTAGTAATGATTAGGTGCATTGCTATGATTATCCTTTTATAATTCTTTGCTTCCTTTGTAAGTTTTTTGTTGTCTTGCACTATATTAAATTTGCACACTTATTCTTTAAAGTTAGCATCTGTGTTTCTTGTGCTGATCCTTGTGCTCTGGCAAAACAACCTGGACATTAAGAGATATGATTTGTTTATTGGAGTAATGGTAGAAATTAAAATAGTAGAAACTACTCTGTGATATATTTAAATACTCCTTTTTTATATTGCTTAATATTCCACTGATATCATCCCTAAATATGCCAGATATATGTAAGTAGAGTAATAGGGTGTTTAGAATTAAACACTCTGCTAAGGCTAGTGAAATCCCAGTAGGCTGAAATCAATCCTTTACGATACTTGCAAAGTGTCTGACAACACTAGAAGTAGTGTTAAAATACATATTCCATTGCACATTATTACCTTCCATTGAGGTAGGTATTTCATGTGTAAAGATGAGATTATCTACATGTTAAAAAGAGAAGTTACTTTCAAGAGATGAGATTGATTTACCTCTTGTTTTGTTCTTGCTAAAACGAGACCAGCTCCGAGTATTGTAATGAAGAGATCATAGGAATATTTGCTTCAATAGATATTTCAGATTGTATCTTGTTACTTCCATTGTGAAACTATTTTGTATTTTAATTTAATTTTAAGATGACTGTTTAGAATGACAAAACTAATACAAAATCAAATACAGAGCAGTATGGAGGGTTTACCTGGTCCAGCAGCTAAGCACTCAAAGTCACTCACTCAATCCCCATAACCCTGTGTTCCATGGGATGGGGTAAAGAATAGGAAAAGCAAAAGTGTGAAAACTCAGTGATTCAGATAAACACTGTTTAATAAGCACAGAAAAGAGAGAAAAGGACTTGCAAAGGCAATAATTCACCGCCTTCCACAAACAAAGCAATGGCCAGTCAGTCTCCAAGCAACATTCATTTTGTAAGGTAATTCCCCATTCCACCTTTGCTTTCCCCTCCCTATTTCATCCCAGTTTTATTGCTGAGTGTGACGTTACATAGCATGGAATATACCTTTGCCCAGCTTGGGTCAGCTTTCCATGCTGTGTCTTGCCCCTGCCTCTCCACTCTCTAGGCAAGAGTAGGGGTCCCTGTGTGTAGAATTAGAAAAAGAAAGCATAGAAGTTGTGCAAGAACTGCCAAAACTTTGGTGTGAAACCAGCACTGTTTTAGTCATAAGTGCAAAGCACAGCACCATATGGGCTGCTGTGAGGAATGTTAACCTAGCCAGATGCAGTACAATCAGTTCAATGCTATTTAAGTGTCAACACTATTAACGTGTAAAATATGTGATTATTGCTTGAAAACTTTAGGTATTTTCTTCACACCTTAGTGTAGAGGTAGAATAAGAGTACTTGCCAGTGTTCATGTGTTAGGTGCAATTAATGCTGAAAGTAATGCAAACAAGTGATGTTACCAGCTGCAATAAATGAGATAGCTTAAAATAAAAGGCAAAAAAATATAATTCACATGGAGCTTCACAAATCACTTGAAATTATAAAATTAGTTTAATTATAGCACTCTTCCCAAAATGAAATAAAAATAGTTAATTACTATGAAGGACTTAAATTCTGATGGCACATTCATTAATTTCAAATTAAACTTTTTCCTTTGACATAGCTGAACTTAGATTAGCCATCTATGTCATGCCTTTTTGGTATCAGACAGCAGATTAGAAAGGATAAAAAAATCAAAGTGGATGTTTTCCATTCTAATCTTGACAGCATTTTTTCATTTGATAGGAAAGCTCATTTAGCTATATTATGAACAGGATTTATATTGGCTGGAATTTGTATTACCTAGATTTTTACTTTGATGTTAGTACTTCTCATGCTTCTTATGACAATCTACCTTCTTTATTTCCAATTCATTTTGCTCTAATGAGAAGTTAAAGATCATCCCTTCAGACATTTAGGAAGAGTGAGTATACCCACACAAAGACAAAGCTTCTTACCAGTAATTTTTCCTATGCTTTTAATATGTTTTTAAAGAACAAAAAGAAACGTAACCAGAACTCCTGACACAGAACATTAACACTTGGTTCATCCTAAAGTTTCACTGTAGCAGAGTACATAGCAACAAAATGGAGAATAGGGTCCCTAGGAAATTACCTTTGGCAGCTGTGTAAACAAGATAACTCTTTTTCTCAGTTTAAAGGGGTAATAATGAGTTTCTTTATATAGACTGAAAGAACAAGCCAAAATATTTGTGCAAATTGTAGCCATGTAGCCACCCACGCAGATAAGAATGTAAGGCAGAGTTTTCAAGAATTTCAGTGGGACCCAAAGCCCGTGAGCTGTGGTGCACTGGTAGATGCACTGTGCTGTCAGTATGCTGTCCCACTGTTAACACCAAGGAACACCTTCTAGGGCAGCCAGGAGATTAGCATGATGCTTAGTCCTAGGCTTGTGAAGTTCATTGGCTGAACTTTCTGCTCAAAACTGCACATGGCTGTCCTCTTGCTACACACCCGTCAGGACATTATCTCTATGTAAGACACCTATTAATTTTCAGCTAAACTACTGCTATTTTGGGGGAACAGCATCTACGCTATGATGCTATTCCACCAAAGCCAGAACACCATATTCCAATACACAGCTAGGAAGTTGTCAACTGAATACTGGAAAGATCAGAAAAAGAGGAAGATTGGTAAAGTGATTTAGGAAAACTATGCACAAACTTTACATCCTTAAATTATTAGCTTTCTGGATCCTCTAGCATTTCTACCATATACTAACTATCCCTTAGGACTGCTTTTAATCCAGATAATTTCGGCAATCTACTTTAAACAGCTATGAAAACAGTCATGGTGGGATACAAAGCAGATGTGGAAACTGGTGGCCAGAATGAAGGAAAAGATCCAGAATTTCTCTACTTTTCTCCGCTGTTGAAGCCAACATATTAAGAAACTATGGTATAATTGGTTTCTCTATGTGGAACTATATACATCCTTTATATTAATTCTGTAAATGAGAAAAAAGTTGAGGAATCTTCATAGTGGGGCTAAGGGAATGTAGTGTGAAAGACCATTTTTACACAAATGGATCTAGCTTTAAATTTAAAGGAGGTTTCTTCACTCTTTTTTCTTAAGCTCTTCTAAATTTACATTCTACCAACAGAAAATATTAACTGGCCTTATCAGTGATTAGCAAATAATTAGTAGTTTAATAACATAATTTCTGGGATTCTGTAGAACTTTCTGTCCATTAAAAAAAGAAAAAAAAAGTGTGCTTAATAAAATTCTGTGTGTTCTGTTTCTTCCCTGCAGTACTTAACTGCTAATGTTTCTCTTTAGTGGGACTATGAATCTTTTGCCTATGTGGAAAAATTGTATCTACAAATACCATATGCATGAACAATAGATATGATTGTTTTATGGACAAAATCTCTAACATCAGTCATGGGAGTTTTTGCTCATTTCCTGCTAATTTGCTGGACACCTTGTCAATGTTTGACAATAATATTAATTTGTAATTGTCAGGGTCCCTAGAATTTCCTTCTCACTATTTACCATTAAACATTCTGCCATAGATTGTGTTCCAAAAATATTTTAGATCCTTTCTTTCAAAAGTTGGCCTTTTGGTTTTTTGTAGTTTTGTTTTTGCTTTCCTTTATTTTATTTTTGTTTTGTTTCATTTACTTTGGTTTTGTGGGGTTTTTTTGTGTGTGTGGGTGGGTTTTTTTAAGTTTTGCTTAATCATTTGTTTGTTATGGACTTTTTTTTTCTTTTAGGTAACATCTGAAGACTTTTTATGCCTCCCTTTTTATCCCCTGTTCTTCTTAATTAAAGAAACAAAATTAATATTTTGCTTTCTAAAAGCAACAAAATGGACAAAGCCAAATAAAGAGAAAATGTGGGCCAAAACCAAGACATTTTCTTCCCATTAATTACAGTTAATGAATATAAAAGGCAGTAGTCCAAAAGCAGTGGAGAGAAGATTTCTGGTGATCAGATTTCTAATAATTCAAATCATAATGACTTGGAGAAACAGGTAAAAAAAAATAAGATAAATAGAAGGCCATAAGAGGTCTTGAAAAGATCAAAGGTCTGTTAAAAGGTTTTGATAGGAAGGGAAAAGAGCAAGCATGAATCATGTTTGTCCTAAGACTATAAATATGAAGAAAGACATTGTGTCCGGCATTTTCTCAAGCAAATAGAAATTCACAAGTGTAGGGTGACCAGAAAAGGAAGGAAGCAAGATTTCACCAAATCCTTTCACTGAATCAACTGGAAATGAGGTGGAGAATCGCCAGTGCTTTCCACCTTTGACCGTCTCCTAGATCCTAGCCTGCTTAAGACTTTGAACCAGCAACGGCATTCATAATTGCAGCTGCTGTTCTACTGCTTAAAGCCAGAAAACTGTGCTTCTGTATTCCCATAATTACATAGCTAAACTGCAGCAATCTTTGGCAATTCACTGCTGCCACAAGAAGTCCTGCCTGACCAGATCTCCCTTTGTTGACTGCCTTTCTAGCCTCCAGGTACATACTCATGCCATCTCCCTCGTATGGGACCCTATGTTTGTTGGACTTGCAGTGAGTTGATTCACTTCCCTGAATAGAAAACCAATTCCACCATCATCACTATTTTTATGGTATGCTGAGGTACTGATTTCAGCAAAGGATCACACAGGAGCCAGAGAAGAGAGGGAAAGGAGTGATGTGCTGGAAGTTAAGCAGACATGCGCAGCACTCGTATGTATAATAATGTCTGAATAAATATCATCTGCCATTTTCTTAGAGTAATATTAAAATTTTGGGTGTGGTGTGGATTTTTTTTATTTTTCCACAAATGAAGGATTTCTATGGAAGTTTACACCTGTTATAAATATTTACCAACAGCAGGCAAGGTAGGTATCAACTGTGCAACAACTCCCCTCTCATTTCTGAACAGGTTTCATAAAACAGATGGGCAATAGAAATTGCTGATCTGGTGGTCTTTTTATTCTGTAGAAATCAGTGCCAGTTACTATTACAAAAAACCAGACAGTCCAGGCAAAATTCCATTATGTAGATTGCATTGTTATGGATACAAACATAAAAAATGTACATTAGATCTATTTCTGTCTGTTATTTGAAGACTTAGAGTAGATGTGGGTCATAAAAGGAAGAAAATAAGAGAAAAGAATCTGGGAAAAATTTTCAGTTCATGAAGCATAGGCCTAATAATTTAGTGTAAGTCCTTGAAAATCAATGACAGAACTGATTTACGTGTTATGGAAAATGGATATTCTAAGGAAAAAGTCTGACATTGCTTTGTTCTTTTAAAGAGTTAAGGGAAAGCAGGTTCTAGCTTAAAAATGTTAAAGAATATATTACTTCTTGTATTATAGTCCTCCTACAAACAGTATGAAATTAATTTTATTGACAGGAGCCCTTTCCCTTCAGACAAAATCATTTGTATTAAGTTTGTCTTCTTGTATAAATATCCATAACATTATCAGTTCCTGCATAATATGGCACAAATTTGTTGAATAAATGTGAAGTTTTTAAGTAATATCCATAGTTAGATATGCCAAATGGATCTAAAATGAAGGTACTAAAGAAGAAATGTTCAAAGCTAGAATTACGGTTTACAAGTGGTTTAGTTTTAATAAAGCCATAAAATGCTCAGAAAACTCTAAAATTCTATGCTCTTTAAAAAATCATTTATCATCATAGAATGCTTCAAACTCAAAACAGCACCAACTTCTTCCCTAATTTCAAGAATATTATAAACCCTTTTAAAATAAAACCAGGATTATTTCTTTTGAGTAGCAGGTTTTTTGCCAGTCATTTTGAACTTTCTGATTTTTACAGGACTTTCAGAGTGGTATGGAATGATTGCTCTCACTGTATTTATAGTCCACCCAAAACAGAACTCATGTCCTGGCTTTCTGAATCAAAGGATGATCTGGAATCTTGAATTTCACTATGTAGGAGGAGAACTTTTTGAAATTTGCACCTTAATAAGAAATCTATATCTCATCTAGATATTTTTTTAGGAATTATCATCTTATGTAGTCATTTTATTTATTAATAAGTGAGTTAAATGAGAAATCACCTCCTTTTATTTTAAACTCTGATGGATTTTAGCATGCTTTCAGCCAAGAAATTAGAGACCATTTGTTACTGTAAAAGGAGTAACATGTACTGGATATGATAATTCATGAATAAAAGTCCAGATGCCATGTAAAACAATGTAGATCCCTAGTCTTTATAATTATCTTGCATAGTTACAAGAGGATTGAAAAAAGACTGAAAAAAGCCCCACAATTTTTATAAAAAGTTCTTGGCTGTAGAAAAAATTTGAGCTCAAACCTTGTTTTCTTACTCTGAAAACTCAAAAATTCATGACTGCCTCATGTAAACTTTACCTCTTTGGCTTTTGGAAATGTAGACCTTTAAATAACTTCAACTCAATAAGAGTTCAAACAGTTTATAATGCTGTAGTAATTTCAACCTGGATTACTTAGCAAAAGAAACCAGTTTTATTAGAGTTGGCCTGTTTGCAACTGAATTTCATAGTGCCATCAGAGGAGGGTCTGGTGGTTTTGTGCAACACTATAACTCTACCTTTGCACTGTCTTACTTTGATATCTGACTTTTTAAAAGCCTGAATGACAGAAAGGAGGAATCAGAAAATATATAAAGTCTGTGGAAACTAGTGGCAAGGAAGTTCATGTTACCAGCAATCAGAAGACACAAGGAGAACTAAGTATTAAAAAGATTTAAATTCTAGAACACAAGTTTCATCTTGTGCATTTAAAAGGTCTGTCTGAAAATTCAGCATTTACCACTCTAAATAAATGAGTTTCCCTTGATTGTTCTGATCTAAGGATTTCAAAACCCAGTCAAAAGTATTGATTTTGCCTGGACCATTTCAATATGACATTCTGATATTAAATCTTGGCAATTGAATTATTTTTCATTTTTATCTTAATAGATTTAAATCCAATATGTAAAAACACCAGAATTAGGAATACACTAAGTAAAGAAATTTGATCCAATTGCATAATATATCTTATATGAAGATTTTACAACTTCTAGTCATGTTTCTCTCTCATGTGTGCAGTCAACCCTAAGCAGAGTTAAAATCGCAGTCAAAGTGGTGGTACAAATACTAACATGAAAACCTGATTTTTTTTGCTCATTAACATGGCCTGTGTAGTATCTATTTCTCTATATTGGGATAGTGTTAAGTGGTCAAGGTTTTTAATCATTGAATAGAAAAATCTTGTCTTTTACCTCTACAATCTTGAGAATTAAATTGTTTTAAGGTTTTCAAAACAGTTACTCTATATTTTAGCGTGGCTACATCTTGTTTATGAATTTCCAGAGGTCTTGTGATCAGATTATCTTGCTTGCGGCCAATTTCTACAAGGAGCAAACACTCTCTGTCAATTAATTGCTCCCTGGTTAGAATAATATTTCAGTCATCTGTTGAAGATATTATGACTGACATTTGGATACTGTCCTTACACTGTATGTCAAAATGGTTTTGGAAAAACTGACATCACACAAGCCAATAAAAAAAAATCTACAATATAAGAAAGCACAGCATGGAAGGACTTGAACAGTAAAGCAGTGCACTGGCAGACATTCCTTTGTAAGCTCTGAGATACCGGCCTGGATGCTTATCTCATTGGTAGATATAGGTTTGATTTAGGAAGAATGTTTTCCAGCTGAGTAATATTCAAGTTGCCAGATGTCTTTATTATAAGAAGGCTATAAACACAGTGTGTTTTAGGGTGCTGGAGAATCTAAAAGCTGGCTTTTTTCCATCCTTGAGGGGAAAGAAACTTGCAAAGAACAGTTGTCAATTTTATAAATAACACCCAAACAAAACCTTTTTGCTCCATTCTGTGCAACCACATAGCTGATGGGCTGTAATGCTCAGATTATTACAGCCAATATTCAACGTTCAGCAGCAAGCAACATGATCTGCTGTCCTTCCTCTCTCCTGGTGTGATGCTCATCTATGCTTAGAGTCTGCTTCTCTCATACAAGTCAGCTATAAATACCATTGGCATCTTGCCTTGCTGATAGAACTCAAATCCTTTTTTTTCAGGAGCACTGGACCTCATAAAATTTGTTCCTTAAAATTTTTCTGGGTAGCTCTAATACTATCTAGTTTATAGCTGCTTTAAATATTTTATCAGGTTATGCTTTGAATTGTCCAGTCAGGTTAAATATTTTTGTCTTTAGATCTGTTGTTTCCATGTGGAAAAGACAGATCTATGTAATTTCGGTTCAGCTCTCCATAATTTGCTTTACTCCTAGACAATACCAGTTATAAAATATGTACCATACAAGATTCAGCCTACCCAATATCAATTAGAAAAGCTGTTTGCAAGGCTTAGTTAGCTGAAACTTTCCCAGCAGGATTACTGTGAGAAAAATCATATATTTTCACTCTCAGTTCTTGTCAATTAGTTGGTCATAAACCAGTTCTTACTCACCAGAAACTCTTTGAAGTTCAATTTACTAGAACAAAATTCATTCAACCCATTGTTTTTTCAAGTTTTAATCATCTAAAAATGCTGCTTTTTATTTTTTCTTGCCACAATGCGTACTTATTTCTAACGTGTTTTCATATTAATTTGCGTAGCAGAAAGATCTGTTGCTTTATCATCCTATTACAACCATTTCACTTCTGTTGGCAGGCAATAAAATACATTAAAATATGTACATTTTCTGGTACAATTATTTTGCAGAAAAAAAAAGTATGAAGTGTCCTCTGAGTGGTGCATAAAAAATTGCTGAAGTTTTGGTGTATGGAGAAAAATTAAGTCTATAAAGGAACTGTGGCAAAGAGATGAATGGAAATAGTAAGGAATAAACCTATTAGCTAGGTGATTGATAACTTGATCAGGTACCACCTGAAGCACAGGGGGAAGTGTAGTACCATGCCAGTAACACTTATCATGGAGATTCAAATACTCTACAATTTTGCTGAGTACTATATTTTTCCCAAAATAGCCAATATCCCTGTTTTTTAAATGGAAATTTCACAAAAGGTCTTACCTATGCTTCATTCACATGCTTAGTTACTTTTTTCTTTCAAAGGTGGACAGACTCTAGAATAATTGTTAAGAATTAATTGAGTAAACTAACTACTCTTTCTCCAGGGCATAACAACCCTGAGGGGTTGTTGAACCTTTGTAATTTGGCAAGATGACTTTAGCAGAGAATTTAGCCCAGTCTTCAGTTCACTGCCTAAGAACAGTGACAGTATTGGCACCTGCTCAGCCAGGAAAAAAAAGTAGGTTAGTAATATACAGTAATCCCCATTGATACCCTTACAGTCTCTGCTTCCCTTCTCCAGTACCATCTCTGTGGCTAGGGATTTCCATTGAAATTAGGATAGACAATTTTCTTGGGTACAGGTGGTATGTGTGTAGAGAAAAGAACAAGAATGGCAACAAGGACTCCAAGGTTTATTTGCCTAAGTCTTCATTTTAGTACCTTCATGGAGCTCAATTTTTGTTTCCTACTCTTCCCACTTTATTGTCCTGATCTACCTACCACTTACACAGACATGAAACACATGCCGTTTTAGCTGGAATATCTCTTTATTTCCAGGCCTTTCACATCTCTCACAAGCTGAACCACCATCCTTAGGCTGCATTTACTGTGAAGGTATCTTGAAAATTATGTCAATAAAATTTTGCAATGGGATTCTAACTGCCCTCCCAAAAAACTGGCCCCACTTTGGCTCAGCTGATAAGAAATCCATTAATTTCTTAGCTACATTTTGCTGAGGTCTCTAAACTGCAGCTTAAGAAGGGATGTGTAAGACAGCATTTGTGCCCTTCTGATCTCAATCCACCTGGCTCCAGGCTGTTTCTTCATGTCACCTGAAGGTCATTACCAGTTGAGCCAGCTGGCAATGGCCTTGAAGAGCTGATATTTTTTCCCTTTGCATTAGATCTGCCGAAAATTTTTTTGCCAAATAGGCCTCCATCCAAAGCCATGGAAATTGTTCGAAATGTACTTGAAAATCAACTTTACCATCTAGAAAAGATAGAACCATGATAGAAGACGCTCCCATCTTCAGAGATTTCCCACAGGAGTTATGCACCCATAACATATCCCTCAGGTAGCAAAGGAGGGACATTGAAGCAGCTCATTTAAGGGCATAAACACAGCGAACTGTGTACCAAAGATTTTAGACAGTCCTTTAATTCCTTGTGACATGTACAGATTCTGAAAGATGTCTCCTACTTGAGCTGCTGTTTCAATTGGTTCTTGCCTCTAACACAGAAATGTTTCTATATCCTCCATGACTGCCAAGCACATGGCTGCTGACAGCAATGGAATTCTATCCAGAGGGATATATAAAACTAGGAAAGGCTATGGACCAGAGATGCAAGATGCATGTTGAGTGAGTGTGATTGAGCTACCAATTACATCCACACAGGGAAAGACATTATTATATCATTGGTACTACTACTACTGATAGTCTTAATCAGTCTTTATATACAGGCAATAATTTACCCACATCAACCTTTAACATAAATAGAAAAAGTAGTATAAGGTTGTATTCTCCCAGTAGCACAGTATCTCACATAGAGCCCACATGTGCAGAGACTAGATGCACTTATCTGTCTGTAGATCAAATGCCTGTCTGTAGAGCAAATATCTCCACCATGTTCTGATTGCAAGCCAGTGGACTGTCAGTGATCCCAGCCTACTCTCCATACTCTGGTATGTAGGAAGCAGCAGTTGCTCAGCACATTCTAACATGCATTTTTTCATTCCCTACACTTCATTCAGTATTTTAAAAGGCTTATGTATCTTGTTTGTGTATCTGATTTCTCTAGTTATATGTGTTGGTTTAATAGGAGGCATTATCTCTCCCTGAAGTTATTCTGTATATGTTATAACATATATGTCATATATGACATAACAGATTTGGTGCAAAAATGTGTCTTATTTAAAAGTTAATTAATAAAATAGAAGAAAATCTGAAAACAAAATAAAGACTGCAGGGGACAGATGGTAGGGTTGGAAATTGTAGTGGTGAGATGTGATCAAAGATAAAAAAATATGAAGTCTTTCTTCTCACAGTCTTGTATTATGTCAGACATGGGATGGACAGAACAGGATCATAGCTCAAAGGAAGGAAAAAAAATTGCTTCACACTATCTGCCCACCGAAAATACTCAAATTCAAAAAGTTAATGTAAAATATTTTTAAGCAGATGAATAATATCTGTTTAAAATATTTAACTGAAGAAAATATTCAAATACTTCTTGTGGGTGTCTTCAGCATTAGACATTTTAAAATACATTTTAGAATTAAAAAAGACATCAATTTCAACACTATAAGTGATTTCTGAACCAAAAAACAATACTCCATAATATCAAAATATATTTTTATTTTTACAAGTGAATTAAACACATCAGTGATATATGTTTGTATTTTCAAGATAGCTTAGTGGTATAAAACCTAAATTTTCCTAGATTGAAAATTAAGGGAATTATATGTCTTTTCACACTTTTAAAAGATTATAACATATATTTCCAGTGGAAAAAAATTCTCTTGAAGAACTACCTACAATTAGAAATATGTTAAAAATGAAAGAAAATTGTATGTAGTAAACAAGTTAGAAACTTCTTCATGAATGAAATTGTAATGTCCTTAAAATTAAAATTCTGTGGAAAGATAGTTTATTTGAAGACCTTAATTTTGGTTCCTACAGATTAAGCACCTGGTACCTACTTTGAGAAATTTTCTTCATTTTTTTATATGCAATGACAATTTTAAAATTCTTTCTGTGTTCTAATAATGTGTTAAAGACTTTCATAATTCAACAAAAATTTGAAGATCTTATAAAAAAGATAATATTTCTGGTATTTACCTAATATTCTGAAGAAGTGAATTAACACACTTTAAATAATGTATATTTCAACATTAGGTCAGAGTGACACTAATCTTATATGTTCTTCTTCACTGTTTTCCATTAAAAAAAATACATGTTATGTCTGCTACATATGAAGCTTTGTCATTTTCTGAGAGTTTCAAGGAGAAAAGAGATTTCTATTTAAAAACACCATTCAAACACCAGTTTCCATTGACTAGCATTCCCATTATTTCTTAGACTGCTGTAAACCTCATGTTAACTTTATATTGGCATCACTTTTTAAGTTACCAAGTCAAATAGTCCCACTTCCAAATCAGTTATTGTTTAGTTATGTAGGTGCTAGAGCAAATCACCTGTTCAGAAGGGCACATCACAAGGTAGCTCTGTAAGGGACCTTAAAGTGTCACCCAGAACTTTCTTCTGCTCCCCTCCGTGGGATCAGTTTATGTCAGTCTTAGCAGATGTATATATGTCTACTATCTTAAACGCTCCATAATTGCTGTAAGTGATTGCCTCTGTTTCAGCTAGGGTAGAGATAATCTATTCTCAGCAGCTGTCACAGTGCTGTATTTTGGATTCAGAATTAGAACGGTGTTGATAACACAGTGGTGTTTTGGCTTTTTGCGAAGTCTAACCTAAGTTATCTTTTTTCTTGTTTCATGCTCTGCCACTGAGGAGGTAGCAAAAGGGGTTGGGAGGGACCATAGTTGGACAGGTAACTCAAACTGACCAAAGGTATATTCCACATCATTAGAACATCATACCCCGTATATAATCAGGGGGGAGTCACCCGGAAGAGGTGTCTGGCATCAGTCAGCAGGTGGTGAGCAATTGCATTGTGCATCATTTGTCTTTCCTTTTGTATTATCATTATTATTATCATGTACCATTATTACTGTATTTTACTTTATTTTCAATTATTAAACTATTCTGATCTCAATCCACAAGTTTTACTTTGATTCCCCTCCCCATTCCACCTGAGTGGGGGAGAGAGAGGGGAGCTGGTTGAGTGAGTGGTTGAATGATGCTTAATTTCCAGCTGGGCTTAAACCACTTCCTTTAATGATAGATTGGTTTTCCTACTGCTTAATTTAAATCCTTCTTGCTGCAATTGTATGACCATTGCTTGTTATTTCATTCAACTTAGACACACAGAACAGAAAATTCCTTTATTTTCTGCAACAGCCTACCATACATTTGAAGGCAAATGCCTCCTTTCTAGGGATGGATGCCTTTCTGAACTGACATCTATGCTACTTGTCTATAGTGCTTTTGAATACTAGGCTTGTTTTCCCCACTTAAAGAGACTCATGTTATGAAACTGATGGTTGACTGAACACTTATTTATATCTTCAAATATTGTTTATTACTCTGCATACCTACAAAACAATTGGCATATGAAATTAAATGTACAAATTGTACTAACTATCAGAGCAATTTGAGTAAATGTTGCAGAATTATGCATACATTTCAAATGTCTGTTAATAACAATATATCAAGTTTTTAATTACGCTTTTGTAATTGTTTACCTTTTTAAATTCAATTTATTACTTTAGACAACATACCCTGAAGCTCAGTCATCTGTATACCTAAATGGAAAATTTCTGCAAGTTGTAATCAACAGTTTTCTGGGCCCTTATATCTCACTGCATTTATGTAATGCTATGAATGCTAAAAAAGAAATTGTATACTCACAGCAACAGTTATTCTGCATTATCAAAAATATTTTTACTTATTATATACAAGTTCCATGTAGCCTTATTCCCCATCATTGCTTCACTATTGTTCTTATTGGAAACATCTCCATCAATGTGTTTAAAGAACCACATGGATTTTTAATTATTTTTAGTCATTTTTAGATCAAAGAAATTCTAAACTTTGGAAGAGAAGCCAAACAATAGAAAAGGCAGATGATGAACAAACAAGTCTGAGAGGAATTTGAGGATTATGATTGGTCCAAACTTTTAAACTGCAAAACTGAAATGTAAATCTCAGGAAAGCAAATTTCTTTTTAAGCTACTCTGTCTCAGAAAGAGCAAAGCAACTAAATATGGGCTGTGTCTATATCTCATTAAAGTCAACTGGAATCATTCCATTGACATCAATTGGCTTTATATAAGGTGAATTTTAAAATGTCTCTCTTGAGTGAGAGGAAGTAGATCAAATTGATGAAGGGGAAAAAAAAGCTTACTGACTTCCTTTTTTTGAGTAATAATAGCACCTGGCATACATGAAAAAGCAAAGGCTTCTTACAGATAAATACAAAAGGAAAGAAAAAATTAAAGTATATTTAGTGAGGAGAAAACTCCACCATGTCCTAATCTGTCAAAGCACTGTCAACAATAATTCAAGAGGGGCCCATGAGGTATGAAGAAACTTTAGAAAATCTCCTAGGTCTTCCAGACAAATACTTTGTTCTGAAAATGAAAATATGTAACATGTTCCATTAGGCTAACTTGCAGTGTTCTCTATGCTGACTCAAGTATCTTTGTTATAACTTTTCTTTCTGTGTATATAGAATAGATTCCTGAAATATATATCAAAATATATGTCAAAGTATTTATGATAGACATATTCCAAGTATGATATTTTTATTCATATTTATAAATAAGTTTGTATATATAACTTTCAAGGACTTTTCTATCCAGCAAAAAATACTCTAGATTAAAGCAGTACTCATAAGCACATTTACTCTCCTTCCTTTTTCCCTTCTCCCACTCCATTAGAAACAAAGTCTGTAAAAGAACCAGAAATTACAGGGGATAATGTTGTGGGTACTGCAGCAATTATTTATGAATACAATAAGTCCATTTTGTAGTTTAGTTACTGAGTGATGATATACTATATAAAGAACAGGACTTTTTTGCTCTTATTAGGGCAAGACAAAAAACACAGGTATTTGAAAACACACAGAGGTATGCAAAATGATGTTTTGCTGATAAAAAGATCAAAGTATAAAGTAGTAAATAGATAAAATCTGGTTGTTAAATTAACTGATATCTTGTCTTTATCTTACTATAAAACTTCTTTTCTAAAGGCAGAACCTATCAGATATAAAGCCTAACATAAATTCACCAAGCTGTTTTATAAAAAGTTGTGTAAATATTAGGAGTTCTTAAGGAACTTTCTGATCTCCTTTGCAAGGAGGCTGAACATGATTCTGGAAAGTTCAAAGTGAAAACTTCGAGCATCTAGGGAAGTTTCAGAGAAACTATGGGTATATGGAACAAATTTAAGTGTCTTCAGTGTAAAAGCAGTTGACAGTCTAAAGTTCCTGAGTTATGTCTATGGCTGACTTAATGAGGGCTTTAGGATGACCAGATGCTTACCTCCAAGTCCCTTCATTATAGTAGTCATAGCAATAATAACACTTGCTTTCTTCAACTAAATATACCCTAGTTTTATATTTACTATACTAGATATATCATACCTCAATAGTGCAAATAGTATAATAGTACAATATTGTACCTAAACTAATTTAAACTCCCTATACCCTCTCTAAAATCCTTGAAAATTCTATGAATAATGCTACTGTACTGTCTTTTAGCTTCAGAACAAAGAAAGTGCTCTGTATTTCTACGTGAATTAAGAATTTCAGTGTCTGAAAGCATCTTCTTTTGTAGTTTATAAGCAGTATGTTACTCCAATTCATGGTGATCAGCAGTTTTAGAATGATTCAAAACAGCATTTTTCAGAAAAAAATGGTAGTTGCACCACAGGAAGTTTCAGGCATAAAATTCAATATTCATGTGTGCATGTTTTGTTCTTTAATATTAGTAAACCGTTCAAATTGGACAATGGACCATAATGGATATTTTACCAAATCTTCATTATTTCTTTATTCTTGCAGAACATAGTATTGAATTAATTTTAGTATTGGGAATGGCCCACAGACAAGCTCTGTAGCTCTACCTTTTACCTCTGTTTTTTAATTCAGTAATCTGTTTCAGATTTACAGCATAGAAAACAAAAAAACCCACATCTATCTGGGGGAAAAATCTTCAAAGGCTACTTTTTATTTGAATAAAGAAAGACACAGGTGCATTTGCTGTTCTTTTGTTAATGCCAAGACACATCCTCCACTGTGATAAGGACACTACAATAGGGTAGGTAACATGGATACTTAAATTCAGATTTTGCCTTTTTTTTTCTCTCTCCTATCACTGTGGAGAAAGAGAATCATGAAAATTAGCTTGAAAAGAGAAATTTTCCAAGTGATGACCTCGTATTATCAAACATTTAAAAATATTCTGCATCATTAGCATGTTTTTTTTCTTCTTTTTCTTGAGTAAAGAAAGCACCTACACAAATGCACTTCTCACACAGGAAAAATCTTTTGAAACCCATATATTCATTATAGAGTTCTTCCCTTCTTCCTGCATACCACATGCAAAATGTGGGAAACATCTTGAGATCTTGAATTTAGAAGCAATAAAATATTTTAGCAAAGATGACCCAGTTGGAGCACTGAACTAGTAAAGAGTAACAACTATGACAGGCTTTTTATTGTGAAAAGAGGAAGATTTAGATAAATTATTTTTAAAAAGGAACTGAAGAAGAAATGATGTGAGCACTTTTATCTGCTAAAGATCCTTATTGAATATATTAGCATGCATTTTGAACTAGTGTCTATGGTAATAATTGCTCTTAATGGTGTGTCAAGTTACTCTTGAACAGATAAAATGACAGTGCAGTTATGTATAATGCTAGCGGGTTTTAGTTTATTAGATAACCGCGTAACAAAAAGCAGTCTTGAAATAGCTCAAAGTTCTTTTGCACTATTCTAACATAAATGCAGATGTTTGCAGTTACTAACTTTTTTTGCCTTCAATAAAAATATAGCAGCTGTCAATAAAATGTAAAAAGTGAAGGAAATAAAGGAAATTAAAAAAAAAATAAATAAAAAGGACTAGTGCAAAGAATTCCACAGCAAAGAAAGTAAAAGAGCTGTAAATGAGCAGAGTTAAGACCGGATAAAATATTTGGAAAAATATATCATACATTTTACAAGAGCTGGTATTCCAATGCATATTATTCAGTGGCAAATGCCCTGTATGTTTCTTAATAACCTTTTAGTACTACCTATTCCAGAGGAACCCTTTCCTGTTTCATATGAAGTTACGGCAAAGCAATTTGCCTTGTGGAATGAAAAGGAATCTGAAAAGTCCAGACAGAGAAATCCAATTTCATCTCCAGACAGCCACAGTGCTATGTGCCTTCCATTTTAATGACTGGTGGATTCTATTTCCATTTTCCTGGCATCATAGAAGACACTGGCTTTCCTATCTAGTGAAGAATCAGTCAAAAAAAAAATCAGTTTTATATTTTTTGGAGGGTTGTTTATATTGAACAATGCTTGTAATGCCATTTATTAACACCTTACTTCCTTCTTCCATTAATTCGGATAAAATAGAATTGCCAGGTTAATGAACTGTAGGCTTATATAAATTCTGACTGTTGCTTCATCAGCCTTTTCTTATTCTATGCCATCGATCCATCAAACGTGAGCTGATTGCAGACATCTAAAAAGTAAAACACCTCTTATCCAAAGACTGAAGTTGCATTTAGGCCTCTGAAACACTCATGAGCTTCTCTATCAATCTAGAACACATTTTAAAAAGTATATTTTTTATTTTTCCTCCTCTTGTCTTAGAATATCATATTCAGGGATTTTTTAGGTTGTTCAAACTTGGTCCTCAGAGGAATGACTGTTTTACACACTAGTTCCAATAAACTAGCATGACCTGATATTGAAAACAATTTTTGGAGGAATATTTACAGGTTTAGATGGCAAAACTGTAATTTGTTTACATACAGTGAAGTCTCTTGATCTTAGAAATACATTAAAATTGATATATTTACTTGCTAAATATTTGAGTAACTTTTTATTCCTGTTAAAGGTGTTGTTCAACTTCACCAGTAATAAAGGTTCTCCTTTGCTACACACTCCACTGTTTGCATATACATCAGTGTATGTGTTCAGACCAGAAATAATTGAACTAAAAGTTTTCATTGCATGGGAAATTAAAAAAAAAAAAAAAAAGATTTGCCCTGATTAAAACAAAGTGAAGGCAAGCATGTCATTAAACAGTTATTCAAACAAGTTTGCATAGAAATATGAAACAATCTTAAAATTTAAATTCTTAGACTTTGATCTATGAAGTTTAAAAGAGGATCCTTAAACTTCTAGTTATGATTGAAATGTCTGAGCACTCCTGGCACAGAACTCCTGCATTTTCAGATCTCTTGATTCAAGGATCATTTGACATTTGAAATGGAAACGCTGGGATTTGCGGTCAGTAAGCCTGGAGCTTTTGACTTCTGACCCCCAGTCCTTGCAGCCCAGAGAGTTGATAGGTGATGTACTGAGAAAGTGGGCAATTGAAAATTGGTGGAATTTTTTAAAAAATATTCCACTGAACACTATTCCTTCGGAAATTAAAATGAAACTCAGTTTTGCTTACAAAATAGAAGCTGAATAATGTTACTGTAAATAAACCAACATTTGCTACATTTTTGGGGAAAGCTGAAATCCTTTCGAACAATTTAATATTACCTTTCTTCTTTTGCAAACCACTCATGAGTACTACATTACTTACTTTTTGACTATAGAAATTATCTTAACTAGTATATACATCAATTGGGTTTTTTTCTGACTAAAAACTCATATGATACTTAAACTGAGCAATTGGTATAGTTTACTCCTAAATCTTTCCCTAACCTGACAGTAGACATTATTACCTTAGAATCACTTTATTAACCTACTGGAAATAAAAAAAAAAAAAAGGAATATCACAACACAGTTTTTCATTCTGTACTATTTTTGTATGATATTTGTTTTATTATGTATTGCAATATGTAACTAAGAAAACTACATGGATCTAAAAACCTGTGACTTATCTAGTTAAATGACAACATGGACAGAAATTGAAGTTTCACTTGCTCTACTTGCTCATATGCATTTCCTTGCATCACCCAATATTAAAGGACAGCTAAGTACAAATTTGATAGGTTAAAGACTAGAAGTTTATCAATGATTTTCTCACTGAATAGCATTTCTGAAGTTTTTTCCCAAATGCTTCACTTTGAGCTAGATTAATATGAAGAAAAGAGACACCATAATTTTAATTAGCCCTAGAATATGCAGAAAGTTATGGAATATCAGGCAGTATGTAAAATACTTATCAACTGCTTAATTGCTTTAAATGTTGCCTAAAATTGAGGAAAAAACTTTCAAGACAATATTAGTACAGGTAAAGTAGAGAGCAGTTCCTTAATGAAAGCTTTCAAGTGCACAAAGTATATAGGCACACACAGAGAATAGGGTTCTTACAAATTAATAACACCACTTAATTATCATATCCGGTTGGTTTATCCAACCTGAGAACCTTTTGCCTCTGGTACAACCCAAAGGTTCTGGGCCTTCTCTCTTGTTTTACCTTGTTGTTCTGGTCCAGGCATATGTGTCCAACATGATGTCCTTGCTGCTATTTTATCCATTGAAAACATAGTTAAAAAAAATTCAGGAATGTGGTATAAACCGTGAGAAACTGTGAGAAATTGTTAGCTGCTACCTGGAGTGTGAGAAACTATATAGCTATATAAAAATCTATAAAATGTTTAAATCTAAAAATATATAAAAATCCTAAAGTATACAAACAAAGTCAACATACTTCTAATAGCGTCCTGGCATATACCATTAACAATCTGAATGCTAGTCATTAACTACTATACACATATGAAAGGAAATGCATCCTTACTACTATCTTACTATCCTTACTCCCTTTTGAGGGGAACTGAGGGCCCTATATGTCGGCCAGACCCATCCCACAGGGAAGTTTGCTGCCTTCCTGGG
>JAWWLZ010000042.1:40543594-40580845 GCA_035041345.1 Poliocrania exsul | reverse complement strand
TTCCCCCCCCCCCCCCCCCCCCCCCCCCCCCCCCCCCAAAAAAAAAAAAAAAAAAAAAAAAAGGTACTGGTTTAGCAAAACCAAGCTTTTTGTCACCAGTTTTGATGGATTTTCAGTTAGAAAACATTTCTCAGATCAGGGAGTAGATTTCTCTCCAAAGTGAGAGAATCAGAAAAACAAATCAGTTGTGGAACTGACCTGCACCTGGCAATCCCAGGCACATTTCTCTCACTGCCCTCATTCTGGTCCAATTCCTCTCTCTCTCATCTCCCCATTTTCTGCTTCACAGGTTCTGAGTTCAGAAGGATATTATAGGAACTCCTCTACAGGAATATCTAAGATGTTTTCATAAGTGGAACTGTTACAGATTGAGTTAAAAGAGAACATCAGTTTCTTTGATTTTTTAGAAGGAAATAAAAACCAAAGTTATCTTCTTCATGAAATTTTGAGATTTTTGAATGCCTCATGGTTTCATAACTCCAGTTTCAATCTCTAATTATGTGTTCAAAAGGAAGATTCCGGTTACACAGAAATGGGGACAGACAGTCTGTGGTAGGCAACTAGTTCATTTTGCAAATTCATGACATTAAGGCCTACAATTATGATAACTCTCCATACAAAACAATGATTAAAACTAAGACCACGGAAAATCAACTACTCAACAGACTGAATATCATCTATCTATAGGGTGGATGCTGAGTCCGGACATTTTGCAAGTAGTAAAAATCCCTGACTCCAGTCAATAGTTTAAAATAAAATGTTTAATTTCATGAGCTGATGTGGCATACAACTACTTTTCAGCTTAAAGACTCTGTCATAGAAAAATTGTAACAAGATAAGTATTTTCAATCAATGGGGAATTTTTGCTATCCAGTGATAAACAGCAATGTTAACTTCAAAATCAGTAAATCCAGTAATCTTGTTAGTTTGGGTGGGGTTTTTTTCATTTTGTTTTGGTTTTGTTGTTTGGGGTTTTTTTTCAAACTTTATATTTTCAAGCAATTTTTGGAACTGTTGTAATCCAGCATCTGTGCAGGACATAGAATTGAATGACTCAGAAGATAATCTACAGTGAAAGCTGCCTTAAGACACCAACAAGCCCGTGCTACAAAGAAAACTACATGGAGAAAGAAACAATTCCGGACTGACCTATAAGACCTCTAATCTGTGCAGAAAAACAGAGTTGAATGCTGGAGAGGAGAAGGAAAATGTGGGCATACATATAGACCAGGAGAAAATAAAAAAAGATAAACACCTTAATTTAGATTTTTCCTTTATTTTAGGCATGAGAGATTAAGTTCATTATTTACAGAATGAAACCATATTCAGTCACTCAGAACTCCAAAATGGTTCTTGCTAAACTAATTTTAACTAACATTAATTAAGGGATTGCCTAAATTTTCTTGTGTGTTGGCATCATGCAAACTGGTGAACATAAAATTTTGCTATATTTAGCTGCTACTAAATGATGTTAGGACCAGATAAACTATGAATATCACAGAATACACTTGTATGCCTCTGCAATAAGTAACCTCTTAATATTATAGAAATAAATGAAAGGTATCTCTCTAAACAGATAAAGGAGAATTCTGATATTCAAAAATTCCCAATTAGAGGGCTGATCTGGAACAGGACTTGAGATTTGCATATCGTTATGACTAAGTAATTAATTGTAAGGTGATAGACATATGGAGTGTCTTGCTTTCCAAAGATGGAAAGATATTCATATTGATGTTATTACTAATATGTTCGATAATAGAAATATGTGATTAAAAACTGTGTATCAGAAGATTGGATTTTTGAGGTACCCTGTGCTGTTTTCCTGCTTAGAAAGTCCAATTTCCCAGCCATTTTGAGCCAAATTTCCCAGCCATTTTGATTTATATTAGCAAAGTGCTTTCTTGATAAAATAGTATTCTTTTTTTAAACTGTTACAATAGGAAACCTTTTCATATTTGGGAGAGTAAAAATACATAAAGCCATATAAAGTTGTTAATAAAATTGCTATGTGCTAAAAATGGAGAATCAATGACTGAAAAAAATGTGGGTAAAGTTAATTTATGTTGTTTCCTCTGGGTAGATCTACAGCACATGCTAAGAAAGAGCTAAATAAATGAGCTCGAGGTAACAGGTCTTCTTCAGGATTCTGAACTACTAGGATTATTTTGGTGTCTATTACAGTATTCTATATTCTTACTACCTAAAACAGGAACAGTATGAATCTCAAATGACAGAGAGCTTAATTGTTTCCGGAAGACTTAACTATAGTTTGAAGACACATGTCCTTTAAAAGCATGTTAATCACTGAGTACTTAAAAAACCAAAAACAACAACAACAACAAAAACCTCCAAAAAACAAAAACAAAGCAAAACAAACCCATGATTAGAAATATTGTTTAGATTTCTACACCTTCCAACTATGTACGCTGTAGTTTATAGAAGCATTGAAATGACATCAGTCAGTAGTTGAGTAAAGAGTTATGGCACCTTGTCCTACTTTAACTGCCTTGAACAAAAAGATAACCCTAGTTGTCTTGGCAATATACAAAGCCCTCAAGAAAAGTCTACAAAAAATTCTCTAAGTAGGTCATTCTGAAGATCATAGTGATTAGAAAAATGATTTGGCATGGATGCTAAGCATCTCTGAATTTTCTCTTAATTTTTCCCTTGCCACTAATACAGTTTGAGTTTTCAACTTCTGCCATGTAGGCTTCCATTTTTCTTAACTTTGAAATAAAAATTTCCTGCAAAGGAAATAGACAGGATGATTAGCCACTACAATTTTGTGAAATTCCATTTCTGGTTTACTTAAATAATTCCTCCCTACCTTGATACTGAAGGTTAGAAAGACACTTTTAGGAACTCTTTCTTCTTTCCACCCCCGGCCCCCCAGTGTCTTATTTTGCCAAATTTCTATCAGTATGGTTAATAATGGAAAGGTAATTTTGAGTTTATTTTTTTTTCTTCTACCTCTAAATTATTTTGTATTTTCTGAATGACATGCAAGGCATGGTATTAATCAATTAATTTCCAATAAACAAATATTTGTTAAAATATATAGACTTACAGTATGATAATCCAACAAACACCTTGACAGAAATGTCATGTCCTATTTTCTTATAGTAAAATAGGAAATATAAGTTATATGGTCTGTATAACAAGGAAGACATTCTCTTACATATTTGAGAAATTCATCTTTGGTGATTTGTTGTATCAGAAATGGTGCAGCAGAAATTAGAAAGTTACTGCAGATGTTTCATGAATCATATATTTCTAGGCATTGTATAAATAAATAATGATCATTTAAGTGCATTTTTTCATAATAATAGCTGAGTTATCTTTTCATTGTATAATTTAACATGTGTTATGTAACTTCAACAATTTCTTTCAGTGATCCCTTCTTTCAGCTTTTTTTTCAGATTTAAATTATTTATATTAGTGTTCATAGCTCGCTCTGCTCTCTCCTGAAATCCAGGGGACACACATAGTGTTTTTCAGTTGGTTGGTTGGTTGTTTTTTTCAAACAAGCTGCCTGACTGTCATTCTTCCTTTTTCAATGTCTTAAAATGAACTTTGTCTACGTAAATTGTAGTGGATAGAATTTACAATACTATTTTAGTTTTCTTTTCATCCAAGTTAACTTTTCATCCAACTGGCAGTTCTCTCAGTATTTTAAAACCATGACTGTGTAGGATTCACACAAATATTCCTATTTACTATTTGTCTGATGTTCAGCCAGTTGAGTTATTGGATGGCTTGTAAAGGTGCAGTATTTTGGCTTCCAGAAGAAATGCCAGTATATTACTTCGCTCATGACCCAGCAATGTAAATTGTCTGTAATAGTTACTCCATTGAGTAACATTTAAAAACTGAAGGTGTTTTCTTCAGTTTTACAATTATGTGGTCTACAATTTGACAGTGTTTATGGACATAGCATTTTTATTTCATTAGTTCCATAAATTTTCTAATAAGCAGATTCTCTTTTTGATCTCTTTCTTATCAGTTTTCTTATAGGGTTCATCAGCATCTTGAAGAGTGTATTAAGTTATGCTGTTAGTGTATGTCACATGTTATTTGTTCTCTTCCGAGAGAGAAATATGAACAGTGTGGGTGTCACTGCAGCGTGTTTTATGCACACTTATCTTTACACTTGTATGTCCATATGAAAAACATTGTTATATGTAACTATGCAAGTTGCTGAATTTTATGTTTTAATAATGCTGAAACAATGTGCTTTGTCCTTAGTGAAGGAGGCAGGAGATGCTCTGTGTGGCTGTGTGTGTGCTTGTGAGTGTGTGTGGCTGTGAGTGTGTGTGGTTGTGAGTGTGTGTGTGTGTGTGTGTGTGTGATGTGTGTGTGTGTGTGTGTGTTTTGGCTGGATGTGACAGTGGTTAAGAACAGAAGGGAGATGAAGGAATGGAATATTTATTTTACACTCAGTTAAACCTGTAACAGATGTTGTCTATCAGTGCTGACTGTTATACATAGCACAGAGACTTTGATTTTCCACAGAAATCAAATCACCTACTGTGGTTTACACTTCTCAAACTTTTAGAAGTTGTTTTAAGTTGCCATGGAGGACATAAAGAGTTTGATTTCATAAGACATGGAAAGCCAGCGTGTAGATCAGAAAACCGGTTAGATAGTTTTGTTATATCCTGAACCATTGGATCAAGATGTCAAGGTGTTTGCTTCCTTCTAATAAGCATAAGGGTTATTTTATTGTTTCACTTAAGCCCTCATCCCCAACATATTATTGGTTAGAGAAATGAGTGACATAATTAAAAGTAGTTAAAAGAACAGTCAGCTTTAATCTTTGAAATGCTATATAGAACTTTTCAAACCTTGCACTTAAAAGCATATTAAAATGGTATGTTTAAACTTTGCATTTAAGCATTACTTTTTATTCCTTGAGACCATGGGCACAGTATACAAAAGAACTAGAATATCTGAAGATTATTTGATTCATAAATTTTTCTCTTCAGATTGTTACATTTTAGACAAAAATGGAGTTAGTAAGAATTTTAATGTATAATTTTCTAAACATCTTATGAAAAATTTTTAAAAGTATACTGGTTTTTTCCTTGTTCCTAGGCATATTCTTCTGTGGATTATAGTGCTTCTAATGTATTGAAACTGAATTCAGGGTTTAAACTTGCTTAACTCAAAATTCCTTATATTTTCAAAGGTTCTTCCATCTAATTTTTCCTCAACAAATAGTGATGAAAAATGCATTACTTTAAAATGTTGGGTTTTTTTTTAAACCCTAAAGCTGAAGAGTCTAAGTCTTTACTTGTGAAGCTGGTTGGGTATAAAGCTGTTCACTCAAAAACATTTGCAGATTGTCGAGTTTCACAGGTTAATACGTAGCCTGGTCTAATATTTTTACTTTAAACACATATACCTGCCCTGTTTGTCTGCAAACAGTTTCATTCAATCTAGTATCTCCACGAGACACAGAGATAATGAACTGCTTAAAAACGTCACAATCTGCCTTTTGTCTTCCATTCTCCATTGCACAGCAGTGCATCAGATATTGTATTTTAATGGCGAATACACATTCATTACCAGTGGCACTGCAGAAGCAGCTATTCAGCTTGCAATGAGATGTTCCAAAGACACAACTGGGAATCAAAAACTGAGTAGATTGTGGCCTCTCATCTTTCTGCTCAACATAACAAAGCAGTAAAATCTGTGTTATAAACTGAAGTCTTAACACTGTAACACAAACTGTTAGCTTATAAGCTAACTTTTGGAATTGTTCAAGGGACCTCCAAATGGACTAAAAAACCCCAAAACTAAAAACAAACACATCACAAAACAAAACAAAAAAATCACTTAGCTGTTAGAGTTGGAATTTCAGAGCAGTTAACTGGGGAGTACAGAAACTCACATTCTCTGTTCTCAACAGTCTAAGACTTTTAACACAGAAGCATTGAGAAAAAGAGGTAACACAATTTAAAAGCTTGAGCATATGTAATTCCAGTTAGAACTTGCAAGGTTATTTTTCCAGAAGCAGCCTAGGGAATTTTATAAGAGATTTTTCATCATTGTACAAAATAAGGTCACTGTAAGATTGTCACCATTTCATTGACAGAAAGGCATAAAAAGAAAGAAGCCATATTTAATGTGTTGTCTTAGAACAAGATCACTTTCAAAATGTGTGATTTCACATGGACACAAGCTCATCAGTTTTACCCCTGGCAGCTGAGGTTTCCTGAGGGATTAATATCTTCCCCTTGCTTACATTTCTCTGGAGATTACAGGAGTCATGTTTCCTGTGATGCACAAGAAAAAGATTTCAAAGCACAAGGGATTGTTCTGTGCAGGCACAATGGTCAACTTAAAACAAGTTTTCATAAAAGTTTTTGCCTGTTTTTCATACCCACATAAATGAAAAGTGTGCATTGTACATACCCTTAAAGTAGTTACAATAAGGTTTTATACATCAAGATGAAAAATTTATGTGTTTATTTCAAAATTCAGTTTCCATTTACTTCACTTGTGTAGAAAACTTATGTGCAAAGTGCAGAAATACTTTATTCTGAAGTCAGTTGTGTTTATTAAAAAAAAAAAAAGAGTGCTTGGAAAAGTTGAAAAGTTTAGCAAAAGTATGGATTAGCATAATGTAAAAAAGCTGTTTGAAAACAACTGTTTAAAGAGTAAGAGATAATGCATAGCGAAATCTTTTCTAATATCCATAGATATTACAACACATTGCAATTTTTCATACACATTAGAATTTTGTGGGTTCTTCTGGGGCTGATTTTTTTCTAGTGGGGCTAGAAGGAGATGTGTATTAGGGCAACACTAAATATGACATTAATGTAATGGAGGGTAAACATGAACAGACACAAAATTAGTAAAAAATACCTGTGTAATAAATAGCACTGCGGCACCTCATGGGATGCCTTTAACAACTTGCAATGTGTGAGCTACTCATAACCATATAATGCATTGCGGGGGATTTATGTCACCCTAAGGGGCTGAGCAAATCAGAAAATTTTGTTTTAGAACCTTGAAGGACATTTATTGACATTGCACTAGATGTAACTACATTAACCATAAAATGTTAAAAGAAATTATTTTTTTCTTACTTTTTTTCTTACAATTAAAATAGTGCCCAATTAAAAGCAATTTTTAATAAAGAATACATTTTAAAGTTATGACAGGTATTAATGAATTAGACCTAATAAAACTGTCCTTTCATTATTTATTTGAAAACCCTAATCTTTATTTTAAACACATATTTTTAGTAAGCACTTCCTAGTCTGACATGACCTCAAGAACAAAATTAATGAAAAAAAAAATCATGTTCATTAAGTGATGACCTATTGCAAAACAGTAGCTCATAGAAGTATCTTTATTTCCCTTAATGATTTTTAAATCCCTACCTGGTATTACCCCAGTTTCTAACAGAGAGAGGTTTTTTTTTTTCCCCCTCAATGAAGCAATTGCTTAACAACCAATAACTAATACTGCACTGACATTTTTTTGTGACAATGTACGTATAGTTAAAAATTTGACTATATTTTCCTTTTATTTTGGGAGTGGGGTTTATTCTAAATTTACAAGGCTTTAAGGACAAGAGAGGTACATGGTGCAGATGAAGGCTTGGGGATTCACCTAATGAAGTATCAGCAGCTGCTTCTCCTATTCCTATCCTTTTACTTTCTTATGAGCTCAAACCTTGGTCTTTTCTCTTCCTTTGTTGTCAAAATGTAGCCATTTTAAGGAAAATAGATCTTTTATGCACAACTTCCTATTTTGACTTCTGATATCTTTCAGAGAAAGGAGTAAATATCCCCTAAGAGGTACTTTTTCAAGGTCCTAGAAACAATTCAAGGGCAGTTATTGTGCCTGAAACTTGGCAGATGTTTGGGGCATATTGTTTAAGCCTTAAGATCTTGCTCAAAGTGACTATCAGCAATATAATAATTCGAACTCTCCTTTCAGATTTTTATTTAAATTCTCAGATTTTGTTAATTCACATTCTTACATGTTTTCTGTAACATCATAGTTTCTGTGCCATCTAAACTTGAGTGGAAGACTGGTAAGTAGAGCTAATATTTAATCTTAGATGATAGGTTGTTTTTGCAGACTTATATGTATGTGATAATTTTGTGATTGGCTGTACTGTAGACCTGACAAATGCTTTAGAGATTGTGTAAACAACCAAACTCCAATTTTTTTCAATTTTTGGACTACACTTGAAAAATATAATCTCTCTTTTCTTCGAAAAATATAATCTCTCTTTTCTTCAAGGAGCGCCAGTGTTTTTCTGGTTCATAAAGGATGCTGCAGTAAGCCCAGTTTAGACAACTGCTCTCTCATAAAGATATCTTTGGAGCTCACTGTTCTAGGAAGGCTAAAAAAATAGATACTGGGATGCAGTAGGTTGCACTATGTCCTTGCCTCTCTTGTGACAGGGACCTTAGAATTGGACACAGCATTCCAGGTGTTGCCTCACTAGAGCTGAGTAGAACGGAAGGATCTCCTTCTGCAAATCGCTGGCAGTACTTAGCCCAGGATACAACTAGATCTCTTTGGTGCAAGGTCACATTGCTGGCTCAGGTTCAACTTGGTGTCTCTCAGGACCCCCAGGTCTTTTCCTGTGAAGCTGCTATCAAATTGAGTGTCTCCCAATATGTGCTGGTGCACAGCGTTAGTTAACCCCAGCACTGGACTTCTTGCTGAACTTCATGAGGTTTCTGTCACTCTGTAAGGGTCCCTCTAGATGGCAGCATGCCCACCTAGTGTATCAGCCACTCCTTCTAGTTTTGTATCATTAAAACACTTGCTAAAGGTACACTCTGCCTCATAATCCATATATTAAATAGGATTGTACTCGGTATTTTCTAGTTACTGACCTCCAACTACACATTGCACCACTGATCACCACCTGCTTCACCCAGTTGTTCAGACAGTTTTCAATATGTTCAGTAATTCCTGACTTTCTCGGCCTACTCTACCCTTCAGTCCCAATACTCTGCAGAGGATATCCTTCCTGAGACACAGGTTGATCTTCAGGTCTGTGTTCCGTTGGAAAGTGCATTGGGACTTGGCTTTGCCTCTACCGTGCAACACAGGCATATCCAAAAAGATCTCAGCTTTGTTTGCTGTGAGAAGCCTGCTTCAAGATGCTTGCCTGTAGTTTCTACATCCTAGTCCAGTTTGGGTAAGTAAAAAACCCAGTTATATTGCTCATTTTTTAAATCCAGGTGTCTACTCTTCCCAAACTATGGTGTCATACCTGTTAGTAAGTTACTCATGCAAGAATTTTGTGCTAACAGAAGTTCCTGTTTGGTGAAATCTTTTGCAAAAAGGGAAAAAAGCCAATAAAAGTACTCCATACACTGGTACTTAAAGCTTTTAGAGACAGTGTTCATTTCTCTTTTTATGTTTAAGGATCTTTTCCTCAAATTTCACTGTCTTGATTGGTTGTTTTAAGTCACTATTTCTACTTTAACACATTTCACTGACAGGAAAAGTGCTTAGGGTCTTTGGGAAGCTACCTCTGCAGTTTTCCATCACCCACTTCTTCTTGTTAATCCTTTTAAATAGTGGGGTAGAAAGTATGTCAAAGGCCAGTCCCTAGTGTGGAATACAGTAAGAGTTTGACAGTTACTTTCCACATTTTGTAGTGGCAGGACCTGCTGAGTACTTCTGTGTCTGCTGCTTTTGGCCCTGAAAAACTTTAGGGATCTCTGGAGCATTTTAAAATCTTCATTCTCATATGAGACTTTAGGTACTATACATGGAAAACAGAGAATAGAGGCACAATGTAATTATTAATTTTGTAGCATTTCTCCATTTAATGAAAAATACCCATTATCACTTTCTAACAGAAACTATTATCCACATTTATTGAATGTAAATTCAAAAATAAAATAGCAATACTGGAAAACAGATTGGCTGATGTACGAAGTAATATTAAGTCTCCAGGAAAATATATGACAGATATGATAAAAAATGTTAACTGAGCTATTTTTGCCTTAATATTTAATATGGCATTTTGATGGCTATAAAATATTTCACACAATGCTTTGCCATTGCTATTGTTTTAACCACAGGTTGGCTTCATTCCATTTCCATTGTGTTGTATTTGCTGTTTCTATGGAGGCAGCAGAATATTATTATGGCAGAAAAGGACTGAAACTACTTAAGAAATGGCTGCAGTCTGACACAAATATTCAAGGTATGTTACAAACATTAAAAAAAAAGTGAAATGACATTCATTAAAGAAGAACTGACTAGTGCTGCTGATGAAAAAAATCCCTTTTCTTTCACAGTCTGTCTCACAAGTGAAAAAAAGGGATTTAATACCCTAAATACATATATTCATTCAGCTTTATCCATTCTTCATTTCAATTATAAATCAGTTC
Source organism: Poliocrania exsul (assembly GCA_035041345.1). Taxonomy (NCBI): domain Eukaryota; kingdom Metazoa; phylum Chordata; class Aves; order Passeriformes; family Thamnophilidae; genus Poliocrania; species Poliocrania exsul. The sequence goes on along the minus strand of JAWWLZ010000042.1, from coordinate 40,570,460 downwards.
TATCTTAAAGTGAATTAGAAAGAATCTTCTAATGAATATAGAATTTGACATCACAGAAAAAATTATTCCAGTAGATTGATGAAGCTTTTAGTTCCTACCATTTATTTAAACAAAATCCGGGTTTGTATTCCAAATATTTATAAAGAACAAGATGGATTTCTCATTTCGAAGCCAACTGTGACTACAGCACCAAATGTGAAATTTTGCAATCAAGAGGATTGCTCCTGAGATTTTATTAGGAAATACAAAGGGCAAATGGGAGTAGGAATTATTTACCTATATAGGGACATATGATGAAATACTGTGGTCCCTTTCCTGTAGTTTGTGAACTGTACACTTCTTTCAAGCTTATTGTATTGATCACCACTGTAATGTTTAAAAGTTACTGGCATTGACTACTAAGACTAATGTGGAAAGCAATATATTATTTCTTGCTCAGTATGTTTGTCCATATGCAAAAAAAAAAAAGAAAAAAAAGTTATTTGGCTGCAGTTCATCTCATTAAACTTAGATGTTTAAAAGCTATCAATAGGATTCACAGAAAACTGGCTAAAAATAAAGTGAATATGTTACCAACCTAGCAGACACATTACCCTCTCTCTATCTGTCTGTGTATATCCAAATGCAAATGGATTTTTGGATATACAGTCCTTACACATACATCCAGATTTAGCCATTTTATACCTGAACCAGTTTCCACTATAGATGCCCAAGATTTTATTAGTCATCCTCTGTTCTCATCAGAGTTATTTGAAGGAAAACACACCATTTATGCTACACTTAGTACTCAAAAAAAATGTGATCTGTGGCTTCAATTTGGTAGGCTCTGTGCTATACAGTGTTCATCCCTAATTTATTCTGGACAGTTCATGGTGCCTATGGCCTACATAATTAGTGTTTTCATTTTTTTTTTTAGTTCCAAGTGCTTAAAATAATAAAAAGTCCTCAGGGGAAAAAATGAAAAGAAAAAACAACAAATCACCATAAACCCCAGATGCAACATTGCCAAACCCCAAGCAAAAAACCAGAATGATTTTCTAACAGCATGAAGCTGAGGGAAGGAGTTGCATATACTGGTTCAAGGCATGAAAACTGGGGATATTTGAAGGGCAAAGCCACAGTGGGAGTGGATGTAGTGAGCAAAACATTCAAATATTAGCAGAGAGCAAAATTAGGTAGAAAAAAATCCCTCACTTAAAAAACCAAACCAAACCAACCAAACCCATAACCAATAGGGTTTCTATAGTCTAGATTACTGCTGAATGTATTTTACTAGACTTTAAGATTTACATGCAACAAAATAGCAGTTTTTATATCTTCTCTGAAAGCCTGTTGTGTGGAGTATATGGTCAATTCTCTTCCTTAATAAAAGATAAGTGAACTTAAGTTGTCACACTACATTCTTTCTAGCATTCTAAGAAATGCTAGAAGTTCAGCATTGACTCAAATTCTAAAAAAAAAAAATCAGTCATTAAACTTACACCATCTCTTGTCATGTTCAGGCTTTTCTTAAAACTTTTTTTTCTACCAAAGACTAGATGAACCCTGTAGGTTATGTTCTTACCTAACTTGCGTAATCCACTTAGATGATAATTTTACTTACATTTCATAGAATCAGAGAATAACTTGGGTTGGAAGGCAACTTAAAGATCATCTCATTCTATCCCTCTTGCCACGGGCAGAGACACCTTCCACTAGACCAGGATGCTCAGAGCCCCATCAAACCCCGCCTTAAACATTCCCAGGGATGGGGCATCCACACTCTCTGGGCAACTTGTTCCAGTGCCTCACAATACTCATAGGAAAGAATTTTTCCCTGATATCTAATTTAAACCTACTCTCTTTCATTTTGAAGCCATTCCCCCTTGTTCTGTGACTGCATACTCTTGTAAATAGTCCCTCTCCATCTATCATGTATGTTCCCTTCATGTACTGGAAGGCTGCAATTAGTTCACCCCAAAGCCTTCTCTTCTCTAGGCTGAACAATCTCAATTCTCTCAGCCTTTCCTCATTGGACAGGTGCTCCAGTCCTCTAATCATCTTGCTGGTCCTCCTCTGGACTCACTCCAACAGGTTGATGTCCCTCCTGTGCTTGGGGACCTCAGAGCTGGATGCAGCACTGCAGGCGGGGTCTCACAAGAGCAGAATAGAGGAGCAGAGTCACCACCCTTGACCTCCTGGCTGCACTGCTTTTGATGCAGCCCAGGACACAGGTGGCTTTCTGGGCTGCAAATGCACATTGATGGATCATGTCCAGTCTCTCATCCATCAGCAGCCACAAGACCTTCTTGCCAAGGGTGCTCTCCATCTGTTCATCCCCCAGGTATTGACCCAGGTTTAACCAGGTGTTTGATATGTTACATTATCTTTCAGAACTATAAATGTTCCAGCATAACTTTTGAGGTAGGACTATAATCTATTTCTACTGCATGAAAATGCAAGGAGGGAATCAAGATTGCCAAAGGAAAGTATGTACTTCCTACTCTGCCCCACAAGATATAATTATTTTAGCAGGCAAGAAGAGAGAAAGGGAAGAGAAAAATCAAGAAAACTTCAGATATACAATAAAGTCTTATACATCTGGGGAAACATACAAGCTATTGCTTCAAGGCTTAGTTGGTCTTTGCCAGAGTTCACAAACAGGACAGTCATTGTATAGTTATTCTGCTTTTGGCCTGAGGGACTTGACATTTCTTTTTCAATGGCACCTCTACTTAACAGCAAAACTAACAGTTTTAAAACTGGCTTCTAAAAATCATTTGGTATATCAGAAAAGATCCAGGATGACATATTTTTCTTTTGAAGCACATTTGCCAGAATTGTTATCAAGACCTACCATCATGCAGAGAAACTTCTTTGTTTTTATTTAATTATTGAACAATCCTGCCAGGAAAAATAACTATGCCAAAATTTATCAATTTATACTTCTGAAAGAGTTATTATCCAAGACACATTCCAACAAAGCCAAAAATACACACAGCTGAAAAAAGAAAAGAAGGTCCCAAATCAGCATATGAAAGACTAGGCTCTTTATTTATGTCACAAGAATTTTAAAAATTGACTCATATATTTACATTTTTAAAATGCATCTGTGAAGATTTGCCAGTAGTTTTTCTTATTTATTTCTTTATTTATTAGAATATTCATTATAGTTATTATATTTATTGAAAATTATAAACAACCATTTTGTTCCCTGTAACTTTATTTTGTCCCACTTCCCAGTCTTCCTGTGACTTCATGTAGAGAATTTAGTATTTATTTTTAGCATTTTGTCTTTTCTTTTGTGTACAGCACACAACATTTCTATGAAGACAAGTTATGACTATTCATAATAAAGTCCAAGATATTTATTTTTCACTAAAATATTTCAAATATAAAAATCAGTATTCTAGCTTCTGCTGCACTGTTCTTGGGAAGAAAAATAAAACAAAAAAATTTTTGAAGCTATAATAGAATACTATGTATTTAAGAAAATAAATGTTTATATAATATATTATTTAAATTCAGAGTTTGTTACCTTTTGGCACATTTTTCCTTTAGAAAAAATATTGCTATTCATTTCCATATAATATTATTTGTAACGTCTACAGTTCAGAAAGACTACATTAAGCAAACAATATTCTCATGCTTGGTAATGAAAAAAAACGAGTTTCAGTTTTCTGAAAGTATCATAAAAAGAACTTCTGTGGTTTTTTACTTACTTATTACATTTCAATATTTAATTTTCCTCAGGTGGAAAAACCTGAATTGGCATAATCTTGCCAGTTATGTCCAATGGTTCATAATATAGTTCATCTCTTGCAAACTCCTTTTTGTCTCCACTTTAAGAGGGCTATATTGACCTTTAAATGTAATCTGTAACAATGAAATTAATTCTGAATCAGTTGCTCAAGGTCTTGTAAAAACTCAGTATGTGTATGCACTCTGTAATTTTGAGCTTTTACATAAGCTTTAAGCACTAGCACAAGGCTTCCTCAATCAAATCAATACTGACCACGTGGTGTAGCCCTTACCTTGGTATGTTTGTTCACTGAAAACAGGGACACAGTGGCACAAAACCAAAACATCAACAGGTTAATTATCCCTAAGATGGACATTTTACAGATGGGCAAAAATCTCAGTTTTCCAGTAAAACGTGTACTGCCTTGCACCTATGATAAATGTCTCTACCTAAGCACTTGCAATAAGTAACAACAGTGGTGGTTTATTATTTTTTTAAAAAAACAGTCAGTCAGACCTGAGATTTTTTGAATGACATTCATACAGGCAAACTCTGAAGTTTTGAAAAGGTCTAAAAAGTTTTTTCCAAAGCAGATTTTTACTGGGCAAGAGAGCTTGAGAAAACAAGCTGTGTCAGCAGAACTTGAATGTTATATAATCAGCTATGTCACTTCAAAAAACCCATCAGTTTAAAATACAAGGAGAGAAGCCTTGTGCAACAAACCCTTTTAATGCGCTCATTTCTGAATGAAAACTTGGAGTTCAGATTCCTCTTCTTTGTCTCTATAGATGTGGGAAATCTTTGTGAACGAATTAAATTAACTCATAACTATAGAGTCATTAACCATCATCTGCTTTCTGCCAAGACAAATTAGACATAAGCACAACATGAGATCTCAGATGTAAATATACAACTCTATATAAGTGTGCCTATACTGCAGTCACACCTTTAAAGCTGTTGGTGAAGGTACATGGAATGGCTGAATGGCATGAAGTGCTACTATTGAATACCATTACTCACTTGGCTGATTGGATACTGATGTTAAGATCTCTGCTGTTGTTTTTATTTTCAGCTCCTCTTTTGTCTGTGTTCCCTCTCTGGAAATACTTGCATTTAGCAATTTACAATGTTTAGTTTCTTTTCCATAAGACCTGTTTTAAAAAAAAAAAAATTCTTAAAGATGTTTCTGTCTTTTACTCTCCAATGTATTACAGTCAGAACTATCAGCTTTTTAAATTTAGGTCTTGCATTTTTACATATGTTTATTTGTTGGTTTTATTTAAGTGAACTTATCCCTGCAAAGGTGCTACATTTGAGTGTGACCTCAACAGCAAAGATTCCATTTCATTCTCCGTATTGATTCTTTATCACCCTCAAATTCTTAGGCTCTTTTTGCATTCCCTTTGAAATTAACCACCACTAAGAACAAAAGAAGACTTAAATAAGAAGCAGAAATTAAATATCACTACCTCCTCAGGGGTTTATTTAACAAAACTATTTATTTTAAAATTTTGGTGTTCCATAATTTCTTTAATAATAGAAACAGTAATTATGTGTTTTAACTGAAAATAGACTGCTAATTCACTCGTATTTGATGTCATGCAAGTTGGAAGACTCATACCAACCAATGTAAGCATGTAATAGAAAGTCTTCAGGCTATCAGATTATTTGTTCTGAAAGAAAAAAAAATTGCAGAAAATAAATTGATTAAACCCAAATAAATGTCTATTTTTTCTTTTTCCTTTTGAATATTATATCTTGGGTTCATCAGACCTTAATTAATCAGTTCCCGAAGTTAATGGGAACCCTTCTTGTAATGTTTTTAGACTGCCTTTCAATTTGACCTAAACTACCTTTGTTCTCATATTACTAGAAAGAGCAAAGTAGGTCCCAGGTGTGACTCTTGTATCTTACCTATTGTTTGCAAAACTCTGTAGTTTCCCCTTTGGTTTATCCCTCATAGGCCTTTTCTAAAGTCAGAGTTGATGATAGTCTTTATAAGAATTCAGTGGACTCTGGCTCAAACCAAGTCTTTCTAGTCCCTCTCAACACTAATGAGACATTGCTAAAACCACATTTGTGTTTCTCTTGAGCTGAATTAGCTATGTTAGCTGTGTCTTCCTGCTTAGTTCAAACCCACAGGCTTCAAAATCACTTTCTGGAGATAAACTTAAGAGAATACAAAGCAACTTTTCCTCTGACATTTAATTTGTCTTGATGATAGATACCCTCTGTCAGAGTTGCATCACATTAAGAAAACACAATTATAAAACCCCACAATTTTCATGGAGAACATAGGATGTCCAGCTGCCCTATAAGATGCTTTTTTATTGTTTGTTTTGAGTAACTATTTAAACCATGAGGACTTAAAGAAAAAAAAAGTACTGCATGGGGCAAAATCCCTTTTAAAAAGGCATATGTTAATAATCTACAAAATCTGTGGTTGTTTGAAGGCTCTATGTTTTGTAAATGTACTTTTAGCTTATTTGATGAAAATGTTTTAATAATATTCATGAGACATATGACCCTTTAAAAAGCCCTTACATCGGGAGGGAGAGGAAAAAAAAAAAGAAAAGACAAAAAACATAGTTAAATTCAACTCTCCCACCATACCATAGATTATGTGTTATTTGAAAGTACTCTGAGGAAAGCTGCTTCTACTTCTTATTTCTAATTATATTCTGAAAAGCTTTAAGTAATGATCTTTAAGAGATACTGAAATTTAAGACAACAAAAATCTTTCAGTCAACTGACTATAAGACTTTATAAATCATATTTTTCAATTAAAACAGGATTACTAGAATTGCCTAGTTGACTGCTTAAAGGCATTATATTATCTCACTCAGAAAAGAGACTTCTCCATGCTTTATTCTTCTGAAGGTTATGGTACAGTCAGTACACAGAGATGCATGTGGTAGTAGCATTGAATTGATCTGCAAGTGTGACATAAGGAGGATTTTACAGGGATTTCCACATGACTGTCCTCAAGCATCATGTTTTGAGATGAGGATACCGGGTTTGTGTAGGCTAGAAGCAAACACTTCATGCTTCTGGTTGAAGGGTGGCCAGTGCAGAGCTAGGAATGATGCTGATGGGAGTAGTAGAAAGGGATAAAGGTCTCCCTTACTGCACTTAAATGGAGTTTGGCAGCATCTGAGGCTGCATCTCCTACTCCTTGAAATTACTTCTCTGCATAAACATTAATTAAAAAACAGAAGCAATTTTAGAAGCAGGAGCTCATACTCTGCAATTAGTGGTTTAGCCAGAAGGGTTCCTTTTTCATTTGCTATTCTGTTGACTTCTGCTCATTTTAGTGCACTATAGAAGGGAATTTGTGGGCAAGGCTGTCTTAAGTTGTGTGAGTCTGAAGACGAAATGAGAAACTAGGTCTTTCACTTCTTGACCCAATGCTGATACATTAATCAGAATAACATTGCATTGTCACTTGAGCAAACTTTTCTGCTATTTTTTGATCATGACAAAACAGCTGAGGAACCTAAGCAAGACCTTTGAATAGGAATCCAAATAACCTACTGGCTACACCTCCTAGCACAGAGACAAGTATAAATCCTCCATATCTTTTTTTTACCACCAATATAATGAGCCATCTTAAAAGTTCTGTATGTAGTCTAGAGTTATCCAATAGGTGAGCAGCTTCAGTGACTTTATCTGAGATAGAATTAAATCCTGTGGCACGATTCTTACTGACCTCACTGGGGTTGAGATGTGAGTTCTGAAGATGAGGCCAGATATTCAGTAACCTGCAAATCCCCTTTAAACTTTTCTCTGGTAGACTCAAGAATGTTATACATGCACTGCATGTGATGCACATACAAATGGAATGTGAAAACATGTGCTGCCCTTTTCCTTATTACTTTTTTCCCTATGAGGCTGTGTCTCTGTGTCTTTCTTTCAGGAAAAAAAAAACCTGGGCTGCAGCTAGCAATCTAAGTGCTGTAATTATTTGCTGTAATACGAAATAGGCAATTTATTGTTTATCCTGTGTCAAGAAAATAGAAAAAGAGAGGAAAGAAACTGAAAGGGAAAACACCTCCTTCTCAGAGGAAAGGTCTTGCTTGACAAATGCTTCTTATGCCTGGTGCTAGAAAATTTTCCTAAATTTGACAGAGATAACTATTGATTTTTGCATTGCCTTTATTTTTTTTTCTTTCTCATTTTTCTTTTAATAACAATCATTGTGATTCCATCAGGCATTAGCCAGTGTGCCTCCACACACAAACTCTTGAAGATGCTGCTTGGGACTGGTCTCAAGCCTGGCAGGTTGAGAATACAGGAGTGACTTGCCAGACCTTGCAAAACACTGTTTGCAAGTGTCTTTATGATTCTTCTTGCCGGTTGGCCACTGTGACATGAGGCACACGCTTGTTTTAAAATTATTTATCTGATAGTCTGAGTAGAATATTCTGGAAGTTAATAATCAGTGGACAAAGTAGATCTAAGTGATGCTACTGGCATGCTGTTATGATGGACATTTAAATTACTGTGGTAAACCAGTCACATATTGTTCTTCTCTTTTAAAGGGAGAAGAGAGAAAATCTATGAAACAATCTACTGGGACAGGTTACTAAGGGGTCTGTTATAGCTGTCTATCTTTCAGTCTTCGATTCTTGTATCTATCAGTCCGTATCATTCTGAGTCTCAAACAACACTACTGTCTTTGAAATGCTCTACTTCAAGCATAAAATCCTTGAGTTGTTATAGGAATCAGTGGATAAAATTATGCAGCCTCCAGGGCCAACAAGATCATTATGATAGTTCCTCCTGGCCACAAAAATCTGACATGCTCAAAATAGTCTAAAGTACTGTTAGGTGTGAAGTGAAGCCCAGCCTAAAGGACTCTTGCCTAGAAAACTCAGATAAAGTTTAGAGAAGAGCCATCATTCTGCTGTCTCTGATCATCCAGACCCCTTGAGTCTGGATGAAATGGTCAGCCATGGCAACATAACACAATTATGGGAATACACAAATAAGCTTTAAGTTTCCTTCATTCATTTCTTCTTCTGGCTTATAATGTTCATCTTGGCTATAAACTTACAGGATTAATTCACTATATGGAAACAACTGATATCAGAATTATGAGCTAATACTGGATCCCTTTGCCGTTTTTACAGTAATGTTGACATAAATTATCAATATCACATTAAAAATAGATTAGATTTTTTCCTTTTCTGAAATATTTAATAAACCATTGTTTCAGTTACAAATTCTATAAAAATAGCCAAGCAATCTGTGTGGTCAAAAATACTACAGAAGTAAGAGAAATTGGACATGCACTTTGCTAAATGGATTGTTAATGTTATTTCAGTACACTGCAAAATCTTTGTATATTTTCCCCTTCTTTTAAGATTCAGAAAAGTTAAACTCATACCATTGTCTTGAATGGATAAAGTCATTATGAAAATAGTAAGTCCTAGACATACGCCAAATGAAATATCTTTTTATTTTAACTATTTCCTTAGATATCTAGTTATCTTTCCTAGGGATTTCACCCTTACACAGCAATTCCTAGTAGAACACAATGATTTTGACCCTACTTCAGGAAGTTCTATCCTAGATTTTATTACTCTGTCTTATTGAGTTTCAGCTTCAGGAGAGTTTCATTTGGCATACATTGTTGTGTCAATATGTGAATGTATTCCAAATGAGGTATCTACTGGTTATTGTTGAAGTTCACATGCTTCTATGCTTTCATATGCTAAAGGGTATGTTTTTATACATACTTGATTTTATTATTCCCTGTTGAAAATATTAAAAGAGTTTATTATTTGTTAAGAATCCAGGTTTTTTCTAGTGTCTAGTTTAAAATCAGTGAGGAGGAGATGGGAAATATAAATCAGCCTATCTGACACCAGGACAAGGTAAGAACATATAGTGTGACAAAAGTATCTGCTCTTGGAATTAGCTCACTTGATAAAAGTAGGAAGTGTAATACTTTCATCCTTCCCATGTCCTCCTTCAAGAGAAGGGGAAAAAATCATACTGATCCCGCTAAGGGTACCTTCCTTATCCAAGTTCCTCTTTGTAGCATGCTTGATGAGCTATTATTTATTTTCTATGACATGTGAAGTTGGAGTCATCTTTTTTTTATTATGTGGATATTTATATCCCTTAGAAGCAAAAGTGCTCCATTCACATGACAATAGTTTATTGTTATATATTCAGCACGCAAAGCTGCTTTTCTTAATAATCAGAACCAGCTGGCATAAGTACAACAATGATGGCAAGGGGTCATGCATGCCTGGATTAGACTCAATGCAAGCCAAAAAAGGCTAACTCTTTACCTCTGTCTCACTTTTTCATGACTGATGTCTTCTGCAAGGAAAGATTGTACAATCTTGTACCCTTGCTAAAACAAAATACTCCTTTGTACACTTTTTAGGAAGCAATATTTCATGCCATCAGCAATTATGGCTTGGACAGGAACATGTTTTACGTAGCAGAAATCCATGCTCTTCCCACTATATAAATATTTGACAACTATACTACATATAATACAATAGAAATAATAAATATTTACAGATAGCAAACCAATCTTTTTGAAGCAATTTTTATGGCCTCTGATGTATCCATCTATAAAATGTAAAAGTATAAAATTTCTAAAAATTGAGAATCTCAAAATATCTATTTTACAGGACTGTATTTTTGAAGGCTTTTACAAATTACCATTTATATTACACTTTATTCTTTTTCCATGCAAGTAAATGTTAGTGGATAAATTGCCTGAGATTTCACAGCATAGATAGAGAGATATTTTTTGTACTTTTGGATGGATACAGGATTTGCTTAAAGTCATAGAGGAAAGGGTCTTATCAGATGCAGTGTCAAATCTTTGGGTCCTATTCTGGAATTAACACTACTGTACATTTAAATCTGATGGCAGTATCATGAGATAATAGTTAAAACCATAGCAAATGTTAGTATCAATTTTACTAAAACTAATGATTTCCTACCTAAAGAGTAAAGCATTCAACACTACTGTTTATCTCCTGTTCATCTAAATTTGGTTTTTGATTTGCTTAAATTTACTACCTTCACAGGTGTGTATGGCCTTCCAAAGCTTATCCCTTCACCTATATTATGTACAGTATATTGTGTAATGGATGCTTTTGCCTCTCCTCTGAGTGTAAGTTGATAGCCATTAAGGTGGCAAGCACATTTTGAAACCACCCAATTTCCCAGCAGGAAGTCTTAATTTTGTGAACTAAGTAATCTGCATTGAAGGCCAAGAACTAGTTCCAAGAGACACATTTACCAATTGCTTAACTAGGTCTCGGGCCAAACCACAATGACATACTTGCATAAAATATCGGTTTGCTGTTGCAGATAAATGTGATGTCATATGGTAACTTTATAATTTATAATCATTATTTGTATTTATTCCTGAAAACTTGAAATCAAGTATTTTATTCAAAGCCTATGGCCTATTATGAGAGTACGTCAGTCACTTAAAATGTTAAGAAAGCATTAAAGCCACTCTGGGTAATAGAGATGGTTGAAAGAATGCATTAAACATCTCTAATCAGATTAAGTTTATTTAATCTTAAATCTTCTAAAGCATCCTGAATTTAGGTGTACTTCAGAGAGCTGAAAAACACAGAATTTCACAGTATCAGGTAGGTCTGAAAAATCTACGTAACTTGATTGTCAAAGATTTTAAAAATATAGATACCAAGTTCATCACTATAAACAGTGAGGAACTTCAATTCCATGTTGTCTTTCTTCCTAGCAGCATATTAGAGAGTACATCTCAAATCTGTGCTGGAGACAAAACAAATCCTATGACATTCTGCCTCAATGGGAGTTTGATTTTCAGATTTTAGATTTAAATAATTAAGATAGTATCTATTCCACAAAATAATCCCTACGTTTATAGCTTCAGGTGCAGCCTAAACTAGTTCTTATTTAATTATTGTTAGTTTGTCATTTTGTATATGACTTCTTACCTCATGAATAGTCTCATTCCCTTTAGTTGAGAGTTCACTATGGATATGACAAAAAATAATAAATTTAGAATGAAGCAAAGTGAGGCCAAATATTAGAATAATGTTTATTTTAAGAAACACAAGAACAGTTTTGTTTATTATTATTACAATTACAGAATGTACAAGCGTGTCACAAATGGTTTAAGTCTTGATAACCCTGTCTTGAAGTGGGGTGAATGAATCTCCTGAAGTATATTCCCCACCTAATCTATATAATAAGATGAAAAGTCATTATTTTGATTTCATTTAAAATACTTATATTCTTGTCTATTATGATAGATTATAAAATATAAGTTTAAATGTTGAAATGCATGTTCCTCCAAACAGTCAGATTTATTCCTTAAAAATACTTTTATGAGAAGAGAGGAACTTTATATTTCACCCATAATTATACTCAGGTGTAGAAATGTTTCTTTAATGGAAGTTGAGGTCAGGTTTTTAGTAAGGCCTTGTGAGTGGAAGACAGATCCTACTAAAGATTTTTATATTACATAGAGTATGTTTTATTGCCTGGTGGTGAATATGTGAATATGCTGAGGCACTCTGTATTAGTGGAAACTTGCTGTGTGGGTTTTAAATTAATAGTTAAGAGCTCTCCTCTGGCCTGTTTTTCCTTGCTTTCCTTTCATAGAGTTGATATCACACTGGTCTTAATCCCTTTTAAATTACATTTCTGATTATAGAACAGAATTGCACACAGTTCTACTGTACTGTAAAGATGTAATCTGTTAGCTTACTTCCAAAGCCCAGGTTTGGTAACTATTACCGTTAACAACTCTATATAATAAAATTAATTTTAGAAAGTTTTTTGTATGTTTATGTTCTGTTCTATTCTCTCATATTTTAGTCTGTTAGAAGTCTAAAATTATAAACATAGCTTAAAACCAAACACGACTGCACTTAACAAAAAAATCTTTATATCCTATCATTATCCATTTCTGTGGTGAACCCCTATAAGTAACTAATAAAGCATCAAAATAAAATGTACATGAAATTCATATAGAATTTTGAACAAAAACAGAGGGCAGAGCATGACTGCATGCTAATTTCCCTTCTTTCTGCATTTTGGAGAGAATACAAAACATTTTTTCTTGAAGTGCCACAGCATTCAAAAGTAGTTATTTTAGTAACTGGCTGGAAAAGCAGTGGATCTCATCCCAAGAGATACTAAAAAGCTACATTATGCCTACTTAGTACTTTCTTATTGTTTCTGTCATTGTAGCCGTTGTGTATGCCTGATTGTAATGGTAATTGACACTCCTGAGCATTAGTGATTTTATTAGTAATGCCTACTAGTTGTTTGGTATATCTTTTTCTAGCTAATGACTGTAGAAATGCTATGCCAAGGGGTTTATGATCTTTAAGGATAAATCTGAACAGCCACAGGAAATCTGTAATGCATGCTCTGCTTCCTGTGAACCTCTAGCATAGTAGGAATAGAAAAATGCTGCTTTGTGAGTCAGGTAAAATAATGATAATTCCAAGTTTTTTAGAAGTTACCATTTGAAGATGAGATCATGAAAAGAAATACATGTGCCTTTGTGCTTCTGGAACATCCTGCTATGAATAATCATTATGGTTTAAAATCAACAATTAAACACCGCCTCATATGGAAATCAGAAGGAAAGAAACAATACCAGGCATAGTTTTGGCTCCAAAATCACTTCCAGTTTCAGTATGATAGCAAAGTAGTTTATAAATAGATTAAACAACCATTTTAAATTTCAGACTTATAATACAAAAAATGCCTGAATAATGTGAATAATGTGAAAAAGGTTTTAAGAATAGTATTTAAAAAAAAATCAAACAAGCTTTAGAATTTCTGAGTGTAACCTTTCTATATGGAAACAAAAGAACAATTAGGAAAGAAAAAGGCTTATATGAAGACCAAAGAGCATGTGACAGCGATGAAGGAAAGCTGTTCAAAAAGAAACATCTCCTCCAAAATTTTTTTTTAATTAATTCACATTTAGCTATCTCTACTCCACTAACAAGCCTTTCTCTCCAAATTGGATCTTTCCAGATGAGAGGACAATCTCCCTACATATTCAAATAACTATATTCATTGTCCTCCTTCAAGTGATCTTTCTAAGGCATAAGTCCTCAATAATCCTTGCATACTACAAGGATGAGGTGGTAAATATAATTGCTGCTGTCACTTCTGAGAAAGAAAATTGTGGGAAAGTTTCTATATTTATTATTCTGTATTTCTTACCTCCAGCAAGTCGCCTTCCTAGATAAAAGATAATTCACTAAAGGATAATTAAGTCTCTCAAGGAAGCATTACTGGTCTGTGGGATCTGACCTTGCTGTACCAGCTACTTGATGTTATGATATAGGCTGTAAAAGTAATACTAAAAAACTTCAACTGCAGAATGGAACTAACCATATGAAATACCGATCTTTAAAATCACAGTAGCAAAAATTTGAAGTATACCACAGAGTTTTATGCCTCAATGGGCTTATTAGTATGTGAAATATTTTTTTGCAGTCACAAAACACTGTAGGACTGTCTTGAACTTTTTTACCTCTGCTGACATGTAAGTGGGACATAAGTGGCACATAAAGAACTGATACACTTGTGGCAGAAGCATAACCAGAGCTGCTGTCACGGAAGAAGTGAATGCCTAGGAAATTGCCTTGAAGTGAAGGAAATGAGACAGGGATAAAATGCAGATTTCACTCTGAGTGAGACAGTGTTTCTTTCAGTCTATAATAACTTGTTCTGGTACCAGTTCTTGTAAAATTTAATTTCAACACAATTTACAATTACAATTTTTAATAATTTCCTTCAACAGCTACTAGTTACTGAAAAACAACTCTCTGATTTTTTATCCAAAAATAATTGGAGAGCATATCAGAAAAAGAAAAAAAAATAATACCTGTGTTATTTACTTCTTCTGCCTTAAGATTCAGAATTCAAAAATCAAATTTATGATGATCAAAACAGAATAACCTTTTGCACATATATCCATTTCGAGCCAAATAGAATAGACACTACTGCATTACTATTGAAAGTTTTATTACCTTTTGACACAATGACCTGCAAGACATAGAACATGTAGGGGTATGAAGATTAATATACACTACTGGTCAGAACCAGGTTTATACAATGTATGGCAGAAAATGTAGTCCTCATGAAGAGCTACATTCCCTCATAACAAAATCTAGATTTGAATTCCAGCACTAAGGAGGTGTTCCTGATTGCAACCAGTTGTCTACCTGTGAACTGGTCACTCTGCTATGAGCAAGTTTTCCTGTGCTTTGTTAAAGTTAAGCCATTAGCCCTTTCCATATTTAAGTCACTACTGAAGACTTCCTTTCTCCAACCCTTTTATGTAATCTGGGTGAGCAATATTACACAGTTTCTAGTGGGATGAAAACGATATGTCTGCAAGATGATGTAGACAGAGAGCAGGAAGATGACATTTTTTGTATAAAGAATATGTCTTCATTTGATGGTTAGGGTGACAGTGAAAGAAATTAAGAAATATAACTGAAAACAATAAAAAGAGAAACACATCTGAATGAAAGTTATGGAGCTGGGAAGCAGTCTACAGGAAATATGTAAAGGGATCAAGGTGGACAAAATATTTTTTTTTCATAATGGTAAGGTTTAAAGGCAAAAGAATCTTGATATAGGAAAATAGATCCAAAAGCAGTGGATGAGGTGGAGTCGATGGCAGAAAATCATCTGATTAGCCTCTGGGAAATCAGATATCAAAAGAGAAGATACTGGAAGCTCTAGGGCAATCAGAAATGAACAAAGGTTTTTAAGAAGGTCATGGGAATCACAGTGGGAAGTGAAAGGAGAAAAATAAGACCAGGAGTTCCAAACTCTCAGATGTAGTCAAGTAAAGAAAAAAATGAAAAAGCTATCTTTTTCTGGCACAAAATCTTCCACAATAGCCCTGTGGAAGAGGAACTAAATGTTTACTTTCCCCTTTTTTCTTGCTTATATTATTATCCATTGATTCTCCTGAGACACATTTGAGGGGGAAAACTGTTTATTAACCTGTCACGTGTCATCAAGAATGCAGTCATCTGTGCTAAGCCTGCCTGGGCTTCATTTCCAATTCAGTCATACCTTGCATATCACATGACTCTAGGGCCCTTTAAAAGGGGCCTTGTTGTTTTCCAGCAAAAGCAGAAGGGAAGATGCAATCCATATTCAGGATGCTTTCACTCTCTTGGAAAGGTAGATGGCTGAACTACAGCTGTTAGCACAGTTTTGTATGGTTGACTGTGTCAGGCAGCCCACCTTATCTTATCCTACTTCTTTCTCTAGCCCAGCAGCATGGACTGATTTTTTTCAATAATCTGCAGCTAATTTTTCACTGAGGAGTCTGGTTCTGAAGTTAGACTGATCTGGGCACTAAAGAGCTTTTACTATTCCACACACACTGACAACTCTTTTGCCTGTGTCCTTGACAGGTTTTGCATATGTGAGATACTGGATTAGTATATTAACTATTGGCTTATACCATCTTGGGGTGTGTGGGTGGAGGAGGGACAGATTGAATTTCATGAAGGTGAAACCCTGCCCTTCCACACCCCAGCCCCTTGGAGCCTCCTTGGACAGCTCCAGAGCAGCCTCAGTCACTGGCACACTGGGAGCTCTCTCCTCACCCTGCCCTGGAGCCGCAGTGCAGCCCCAGAGTGGCCAGTGGGCCAGAAGTCTCACCTGGGGACTGGTGACCACAGGGGACCAGAGCAGATAAAAGCAACACTGTGTAGCCCTTCTGTGTGTGTGGCCCTGCCATCTCCTGGACTCCTGATAGCTGGATCTACACTGGGTCCAGGGTGGTAGCTATAATTCTCTATTTTTCTCTTGCTTTCTTTGCTTCTAATTATCTCCTTTCTTGATATTTTGGTAACTTAAAGTTGGATAGTCTGGATTTTGCCAAGCTGTATGGGTTAGCATATGCCAAGTCAATGCTTTGTGGACTGCTTTATTTTGGGTGAATGCTGCCCTTTAAACTTTTGCCAAGTTCTCTTATTTTCCAGTTTGCCATAAAAGTGTGTTATTTGACCTCCTGAGAAATATCCATCATCTTCTCCTGTGCCCTCTCTCAAGGTATAAAAGAGAGGAAGTCCACTTCAATAAATTTGGTGGGTGGATTTTTGGAGCCTTGTATATTTTCAACATAGAACCCCTTTGATGAGTTTGTAGCTCACACCTGGGGTCTTACAGTATAGCTTACTGACTACCTCATGGCACTAAATGCTACAAACAAGATCAGAGGAATGACTGACATTGAACACTTCTGTTAAACAGCTCTGAAAGGGGTTTTACTTTATTATCTTGGGAGTAATAAAGAAAGATGCAATTGATCTTGTTATTTGCTGAAGAGAAAAGGAAGGTTAAGAAAGGATTAATCTTCTGCAAGCCTGAAGACTCAGAGAGATCACAACTCCTTCAGGATTTTGTAGTGGAAATGAATGTCCATGGTGTCTCCAATATATGCATAGAAGTGGGTTATGACAGAATGGTACCCCCATAAGCAAACACAGGGATTGACTATAAATACTATAGGTTTCCATTAGCAAGGGTGGAGATATTACTTCCATAAGAACAGAAGTTTTGCCTGAAAACATGAATTTTCTTTGGAAAAGAACTCTTGGTGGCTCCTGCAAGCCTCTCCTTTTCAAAAACTGTTTACTTCAAATCCTTATTTTATTTCCTTCTGCAGTGTAATCCTAACCTTCACAGACAACTAATCAACACTGAGCCATTCTGGCTTTGTAACTATATTTGTAAATGATTGGCTTTTTTACTAGTGTTGCTCATAGTGAACTAATTTGTTCTTAAAAGTTCCCATTTACATCAATCCATTTCATTCAAGATTTTCAAACTTGGACCAACTCAAAAAACTGTTTTCATTATTGATTTTTTTAAACAAGTTTGCCCACCAGGCGCTCTCACAGCTCTACTTTATGTAAATGCCTCTTTCCTTTCATTAAAAGTTAAATCATAAACTGGCTGTCCATTTATCTGGGAATATTCTGCATACTCATTAATTCCACCTTCCCCTCAACCTTTTTGTCCCCCCATTTTGATGTAGTTTACATCTGCACATTCTCAAGCAAGTGGGGACAGGAGGGAAATTATTCTCTTTCTTATACTCTGGACTAAACAGTACTTGCTCTGCTGTTTTTCACATTTAAAATCTTGAATGCTCTCCTCTGCTTTCAAACACATGTATTTGACTGAACTTCCATCAACCCCAATGGTGCAACTGCACTTTAACTCTGTACAGACATAAGAAAGCTGTTAGCTGTCAATGAACACCCTGATGTATTCAAGTTTCATAAATAACCAAAACTATTTTGCAAGAAAGAAGATTGAAAAAGTAATTTTAAAAGACTCTCCCCTCCACCACCTAACCGCTCTATAAAATAAGGCACTGCTGATTTTTGCCATTGTTGAATGGAGGAAAATAGTTTAGGCTAACAGTCATTTTTCAAGCATATTCCATCATAACTTGTGAATAACCCCAACTACAAATTACATAATTCCCTTGAACTCAGTTACCTGGGGTCAGAAGCAATCAAATCTTATCCCAAAAATTATTTATCTCCTGAATTTATGCTTAAATAATTCAGGTTGCTTTTCATGTTTTTTCCTGCATCCTCCCCAACATATTGTCTTCTGTGCTATTCAGCTCCAGTGGCACCAGAGAGTTGTCTTCTTTAGTGAAGGGAACCACTGGGTTGCTGTTTTCCTTTTGGGATCAAGGTGTAGGCAACAGGTTAGAGAGGTGGTAAAGGAAAGGATTTCTAATTCCTCCATGATTTTAAGTGAGCTAAGTATAAGATTTGACATATTCCATTCCTTAATTTATTTATCAATATTAAAAACCAGGAAACATATTTTGAAGGTGCATGTTCCTTTTCTTTAATCACAAAAAATCTCCTGACAGAGTTGAGAAAACTAGTTGCATTTTTAATATCTCATCTGAGCCACATGGGTCTGTAGTGACAATCTTTGCTGGAAGGCAGTCTCTGTTCTATCACTTTGTCAGTTATCACATGGAGAATAGTTCTTCACAAGTAGAAAGTACTCAGGCACTAACTTCCTTAATGATTTATCTTCAATAAAACTTTGCTCCCATTAGACCCTTCCTATTGTAGTGGTGCACTGCTAATGTGACCTAACAAATTTAAGTCTATTATATAAGCCATGATGTACGGGAATGGTGTTTTTGCACTGCTCCTATTTGCTGCAGGAAAGTCTGTAGATCTGACATACAGACCATTGGCTATTTGTCATGTAAGCAAGCTAGAAATTCTCAGCATTAATTTCCTTCCCCCTGAATACCATTTCATATTTCATGGATCAGTAAACATATTCCTAAGAGTTGCTTAGAGTTGCTGCTTGCTGTGGGCTAGGTAATTGTTTTGGAAAATTACTCCTTAATAAAGTCTGTTTTAATAATTGTGTGCTACTACAGTGGTTTAAAAAATGAAAACTGTTATTTCTGTTCCTAGAAGGAACATTGACTAAAACCAAAAATATATTCTTAATTCTAGGGAAAAATTCTGGATACTGATGTTTATAAATGTCATAATCACTGCACATCAACTAGCAGGAGCTATAGCAACCACAGTCAATAGATAGGACACTATTTCTACTACTATTCATTTCATCATTATGAACAGGTAAAATAACGAAATATTTTTTTACATGTAAAGCAATTTTGTTCTGTATTATCTGAGGACTTAAACATAGTATCTATCAAAAGAAGCTGTTTCCAAAATAAACTTTTGAGCAGTTTTGACTACAAAGGCCCACTTAAGTACCTGTGATGTGGTTATGTAAAAGTATTAAAATTAAAAAAGAATGTTTATTATTTGGTGATATTTTGTGGAGGAAAAAAAACCAAACAAACAAACCAACAAAACCCAAATCAGCCACCTTCAACATTATAGTCCATATATACTTCAAGAAGTATTATGTATTTTCATGATGACAACCTACTAATAAAATAAAAATAAATAAAACAAGACATAAAATAAAAAAATAAAAAAAAAAAGAGGGAGGAAAAAGATTCCATCACGGTGGAAAAGAAGTCATGATTCTCCTCCTGTCCATTCTTCACCTGACTTTCTAACTTCTACCTCACCAATGTTCTCTTTGGGAAAAACTACCAAGCAAAATGCATGACACTTTCACCTTACGTTGTGTTGAATGATCTGGACACATTGCTCAGGTGGGTATTGCTTTAGATAGTCTCCAACAGGTCCTTTTCTGTTTACTGGCAGGGCTCTACATTGCTGCAGAGTTCCCCTGATATTGGGTGCTGAACCCTGGTTCAGAGAACCTGAGCTCCTCTGTTTTAATCAGCCACTTCTGTTTGTTTCTGGAGTTATCTAGTTCTCTTTTATGATTATGTCTGGCAGAAGAGATTAAAATAGGTTCTTTTTCATCCTTGCCCATTCGTTTAAAAAAAAAAAAAGCTTTCAGCCTCACATTTCACTGCTTGTTAGCATGTGTAGATGTAGATGTAATCCTGTCTAATGCTGAAGCTACGAACAATATTCTATCACTTTGAAGATATGTTGATTTAAGTATCAACTGGGCTTTTTTTTACTTATTGGTACAATAATGTTTCTTGTTCCATGAAGCAAGTTCTTACGTCATGTTCCTTGTTTTGGAAGAACCCTGGGATTTTTAGGGTGTTAGCAATCTCTGTGACATTCAGATTGCATATTTCCAAAGAAAATCGGAGAAAGAGGGTGACCTTCCTCCAACACTTTCAAATTAACTTGGAATTCTACAGGCAGAGGGAACCATTGCTCTTTAAAACAAACAAAAAAAAATTAGTCAATTAATAGAAACTTAGACGTTGAATATAGGCATAAACACCTATACTTAAAAGCTAAAATTTCTAAGCATATTATAGAGAAAAAAGAGATGTTCTAATGTGCCACTGTGAGATATCTAAAGCTAACAGGCTCATATTAATGAATTTGGTAGTCTTATCTGAAATTCTGTATAAGAGCATTTGTCTTAATGTCTAGGTAACTTTAGGGTATGGGCAAAGATCTAAATAAATGAGATTCCACAAGTATGATATTACCAAAAGGTTACAGGGAATTGAAAAATTTTCTAGTAGATTTAGTACAGAAAATTTTTACTTCATATCAAAGTACACAACTACTTTTCACTATTGAAAATGGTAAAAATCAACCAAGGAACCACATAAGCTGGAAGCAATACTATAGTTTTAATTTGAGAAAATATCAGATTGGTTGTTTTTTAAAAACATTACTATTTGCAGCATCTCAGAATAGTATCTTCAATTTTTCCCTGCTTGAGGGTGTCACCTAAATGGAAAGGACTTCTGGAGAATTGAGGACAAGCTTTGATTATGTCATTATAATCGATTATTCATTTATAAGAAATAACTGCAACTAAAAATGTTCCTGCTGAAGGAAGTGATAAAGACAAACTAAAACTTATCATTCAACACTCCAACTTACTATTTTGGAGGAATAGTTTTGGGGTTTTTTTCCTAGATCAGTTTTCCAATAAATAAATTTAAATAAACCAATAAATCAGACCAAAAAATATATACCAAAATAAGTCAGAATCTTATTTCTTGAAAAAATGCTATCTCAGTGATGGAGTTTTTGCAGTAAGTCATCAAATGAGGGCAAGATTTTAAAAGCTGGTGTGGATATTCACAGAACTCTGACTTATCTTTATGGGAGTCATATGGCTAAAACTCCTGTAGCACCTTAACAGTGTGCTCCATGCTGTCTCAGAAAGGGACTGTAAGTAAGGTTGCTCAACAACACGTGTGAGGTAAATCAATACATCACTGTATGAATGCTTTATTACCCATAAGAGATAAAAATGCATTGCCTAGAGGCTGTTTCCAGTTCTTGTTTGGCAACAATAAATTAATCAGATCTGTTTTGTTATTTTAGCTGTGTTTGATTAAATGTGCAACAGAATAAAAGGGAAGTTTTAAAGGAAATACAAAGCTCCAAAGGCAATGAAATGGCAGATAAGAAGTATCTCATTTAATCCACATGGTTTTGATTGAAAAAAAGTAGTTGTAGCAGTCATTAGCTCCTTTGCATTTTTTGAAGAGGGAAACTGATGAGCAAGTATTGACCAACTGTCACCCCAGCTAGTCATTTAACTTTAAAGTAGGACATCAGGAACAGTTGCATTTTTTCCAGTGTCTACACGTAGCTGACCAACTGCTAGTGTGGAGGGAAACAGATAACTTAGATGAGGTAACATCACTGTAAGAAGAATGTTAAGAGAATATACCCTAATTCACTACATTATTCAAGAGTTAACTTCTTTAATTGTGTTATAAAACCAGCTGCTCTTTCCACTACAATTTTCTCAATGAATGCTACATCCACTTGCCAGCTACCATTGACAGCACTTGTCAAAGTGAAAATCTTTCAGCTTTCCTAACCATCTGGGTCTTCTGCTTTCCACTGCTCTCTGTTTCACTGTTTAAATGTAAAATAAGCAAATTGGCAACATATCAAAATCTTCTTTCACACAAAACTAAATCAGTCCTAAGTTCTATAAAATCAAAAACTCTGTCAAACACAGATTTTCATGGATTTGCCAGTAGTTCAGCAGTAAGAAAAGGACATTCAAGGAGCATAATGTGTCCTTTCATAATTTTCTCCAACTTCTAGATGCAAACTCCTAACCTTCATTTTTTAATCTCTACTTTTCCAAATAAATCTTAAATTTTCATGTGTATAATAAAAATATTTTTAAAAAAGATTTTCCTTTGAGATAGGTTTCATTTGAAGCCTATTGTCTTTTGAACTGCATTGTTAAATTTATATCTAAGCTCTTTTCCATGCTTTTTAAACATTTTAAGAGCTTATTTAGTTTCAGAATGAATGAAAGTTAAATTTATGTAAATATTCATTCACTTCCCCCCCTCGTACTTTAGTTGGTAATAAAAAAACACTGGCTGGGGCCTGATTTCCATAGTCAGGCTGGTTTTGCCTTCCCATGGTTCCATTCACTTTAGTAGAGTTATATTTAATTTGCATCACTGTAATGGAATTATTCTTGTGCAATCCTTTTCCAAATCTGTATATAAGGCAACTAAGCAGAGAGATGAAAGCCTAGTGTAATAGGAAGAATGCATTCTTTCACTGTGACATTTAAAAAATTTTATTCAAAGCAGGAGAAAAAAGAAATATATCTTTGGCAGAAACAGTCTCCCACTTACAATTTATGTTCCATTACACAAGTCTGAAGTGTCCAGGAACCGTAACATATAGACTATTTACCCAGCTGTTTTTTGTTTGGGTACTTACATTGGCAGCCTCAGCAGCAGTAACGCAATGAGACTCACCACCTGTAGCAATCATGAAGGAAAAAGCTGCTATCACCATCTTCATTAACTTGGAAACTTGTCATAGGACATATGTTATTCTGAAAAAGGTTAGATACTCAAAGTGCTATTCATACCAGTGTGTAAGAAACTTTGAGATATATCTTTTGTCTGTTTTACAAGCCACTACAACCTAAAAATAACCTTAACAGATGTAAAAATTAAAATAAAATCCATTCTAATATTGCAATTAAAAACATAAAGGTGAATTATTAAAAATCCCTATGTGTTTTTAATTCTGCTACTTTAATAGCATGTTTTTTTAATAGATTTTTTTCCATGTAAGCAGAATCTATGATTCAGTAGAAGTGGTCTAGTTCTGTACTTACATGGTCAAAGATCCTGCAAATTAGTCAGAATATAAAATGGATCTGGAGTGTTCTCATCTGTTATAGGTATGAACTGTTGTGAAATTAAGGAAAGCTACAAAGATCTTGAGGGAATGGAGCAGAAGGCTTTCCTCCTAAAGTCTTCCAGACATTTCTACTTTAAGGATAAAGTAAGAAGCAACTTACTCACACTTCCTTTTGAATGTATTGCTCTATTATTGTGCTGGTTTAAAGGTAAACCGGAAGGAGAAGGGAACCCAACTCAAAAAGAGTTTACAAGTCAGAGTTACAATTTAATAAAAATATTACAATAAATGCAATGATACAAAGAGAAATTGGTTTTAACCCAAAAAATCCAGAAGTATAACCCAGCACCCCAGGGCACAAACAGAATGGTGTTTGTTAGCCCCTGTACTGAGACACACGTGGTTCCCCTGAGTTCAAAGTAAAAGGAAGGGAAAAACCTGTTGGTGTAGATGATGGTCACACTCTGGTCAAGAGTAGTGGTCGCATCCTGTGGAGGTTCTGGTCCTCCTCTGGATCTGACAAGTGGTACCAGAAATCCCAAACCCCAAGATTATATGCCCTCAGGTTCAGATGGGAACACCCAGTACCTCCCCCAGGGCAGGGAGTCCCACAATAGGTAATCTAACTCTATGAGTCATGGGGTATTTTTGGAATTGTTGCTGGGCCATTAGCAGACATGACCCCTCAGACTGGATGTGGAGGTGCCAATGACTCCCCAGAGGGGAATTATCACACCTCTTATCTCACAGGCTTCTTTAACACCCAGTTTACATCCTGAGGTGTCAGATGTGCCTCGGGCAGCTGCTGCAAATGGTTCATTGTTAACAGTTCATGAGAAATAACAGAGAGAGTGGAGAATACACAGCTTTGGTCACACCCGCATAGTGATAAACTGGTCCCAGCTGCCGAACTAGGACAATTATCTTGGGAAAAATCTATTTTCCTAGAAGGAAAAAAGAAAAAGTGTCCAAAATAACATTTGTGTTCTCTTTGTCTTCATATACCATCTGATTCCAGCCTGTCTGGTCTTTTGAAAGACTACTCAAATTTAACTGCTTGAAACAGAGACTATTTCCTACTAGGTTAATGAAAATTAAATCAATATGGTTCTTGGTTATAATGCTCAAAAATATTACTTAGTATCTAGGCTTCATAGAGAAGAAAGCATTTCAATTTTATTTCTATTTATGATCATTCCTAGGTTGGGCAAATCAACTCTTTTCTTTGTAACTTCCATGTTTTTCAGTCCTTACACCTTAAAATAAGTGGTGATGATGATGATAGCAATGTCACTGAAAACTATGAAATAAACTCTACAACCAGTTTATCAGGTTAGAAAACTGACAATACTTTATTACTATGCTGGTTGCTTGGGAGGTCTCCCCACCTAATATGTACACCCAGCAGGCTAACAGACCAGGTTATATTCATGAAACTAATACAGATTCACTATATTTTTATTACATATTCATTAGGCTTCCTAAGTACATGCATATATGTTACTTATTTCCATGGACTTATTTGGATATGGTTCCATATCTTCTAATGAATCTTTTCTCCTTGAGAGTATATCAAATATGTGATCAGGTCATAAGGTACTTTTCTTATTCTTTGCTCTGATCCTTGTTGTCAAAACTAAGACTTCTGCTAGTACACATTAATCACTGACAGGGATGAAACACTATTGTACTCAAGCTAAAAGAATTTTCTAACATCTTCTGCCACTGCTGCACAGACTCCTTTTTAAATAAATATAACTTTTTCAGTAACAACAACAACATCACCACAATCACAACAATATTAATAATAATAAATTAGGTCGTTGTAATGAGGGATTGATAGTTTTATTTTGATTTGAATTTATTTTTTTTTAAAGAAGGTCGCAGTTCCTAAACTTAAAGTCTGTGTGGAAACCACATATATTCTCCCCTGTGGAATTGCATGGGTCATAATAGAATGCCTGTGGATTAGTCTGCTTTATGTGAAGAATGGAAAAACTCAATTTCACACATTTGGCCCTTTATTTTTGCCACATCATGATTCCAACTTGGCACAAAGCCCTCCTCACCCTGTAGTTTCCATAAAGCAAAAGCAAGAAGTACATCAGATGCAAAGCATGACTTGAAGCATTATCCATTTGATCTGAAAAAGATCCTAAGATGTTGGTTCCTGCCAGTCCTCCAGAACTAGGGAGCACTGAGACAGAGATCTGGTCGGTCTGGATATGAGAGGCAAAAACGCTTTATTGCAAAATACATGAGGCTTTTATGGGGTCCCGGGGGGAAGAGGCTGGAACTTGAAAAGTATTGGATAAGAGCTCGGGAAGGCAAATTACTTAGGTGTCTCAGCTAGCCAACAGGGGGAATGGAGGATAAAAACCAATAGAAAACCAGGGATTGGGGATAGATGGCTGCGATAACCAACAGAGTTAGGACGGGGGTGGGGCTGGCTGTGTGACCAGAGCAATATGGTGGATCTCGAAGACAGTGCTGGAGAAACACCTTGAACTACTAACAGACTTGTTGCTGAAGTTTTAAAATTGTAGTTTTACTTGTAATAGATTTTTTTTAGTTGCAATCACCTCCCTGGTGCTGTCACCTCCTTCCTGCTGTGCTGTTAGAAGCACCACACCCTGTCCATTGTATCTCTCAAGCTTTCTTTGTCCTCCAGATGACTCATCCCCACTAAACTGATTTGTCTCGTCCTAGACCAGTTAGCATTCCTCCACATACACACAGGGAGCTCCGGGAATCAGAGGGCCCCCAGATCTCCTCCCCTCTCTGCCCTACCAGTCCAAGGCGGGAAGCGCCGTGTGTGAGATCCCTATGCCTGGTGGCTGGGGAGGCAAGGCCAGGGCTGCAGTCAGCCCCGCCCCTGTCCCAGTTCCATTGGTTACTGACCCTGTCTATCCCCAGTCCCTGGTTTTCTATTGGTTGTTACCCCTTGTTTCTCCTATTGGCTAGCCTGGGTACCTAATACCCTTTACCTTCCTGGGTTTTCACCCAACCCATCCCAGATCTGGCACATTTCCCCGGAGGTCTTATAAAACCTCTGGCATTTTCCCAATAAACCCTCTCTTTGCCTGGACTCCCAGACTGGCCTTTATCTCCCTTCTCTGCAATCCCTCAGATCAGAGGAAGGCAGAGACCCCTCCCCTTCCTTCCAATGCTGTTCAGAATACACTATGAGGTTCTACAGGAGAAAAGCTATGGAGACCTGTCTTGAGTTGAGCTGGCAAAACGCCAACTGCCCAAGTACAGAGTTAACCTCTGGCTGAGAAAAGGGAGAAAAAAACTCTAAAACCAGGTTTATGCTTAAACTAGTGTCCTAGTTTAGCAGGTGGGACCAGTTGGCACTGTGTGGGGGTGATCAAGGCTGTGTATTCTACCCCCTCTA
>JAWWLZ010000042.1:40523188-40541641 GCA_035041345.1 Poliocrania exsul | reverse complement strand
ATTCATTCATTCATTCATTCATTCATTCATTTCAGTCTTTTAAATGTTATATTTAAAATTTTCAGGACTAAATATAATTGTCCCTTAAAACTCACAACAAAAATACTACAACCACAGTTTACCCAAGTTTATATCACAAGAAAATTATAGGAGAATAATGACAGAGTAGATTCGTCACACTTTTTTTTTTTCATGAGAAGTATGAAATGAAACTGGGAAGTCTGTTTATAACTTAAAACCATGTTGCAGCTGAAAGATTTTGTTCCAGCCTCTCTTCTGTCCCCATCTATCTATTCTCAATTGTCTGTGCATCTTTCAGTAATCTTGGAGCCACAGAGTAAGATCGATCATCTTTCTGATGTGATTGAGGATATTTTGTGTTTTTCTGTCACTTAAAAGGAATACAGTGGGATTAAGGATCTGTATCACCTCCTCCTGGAATCACAGTGTCCTGAGAAAATGATGAAAATAAGGAAACAAGGGTGGAACTGTCACTTTTAGCAGCAGTCAAATTTTATATCTTCTTAAAACACCATCCTGATTCTACTCTTTTAATTTTTCATGCAAAACTAAATCAATTCTTCTGCTGCAAAAGCTCTATAAGTTGTCTCTAACTGATCTTAACAAAGAAGTTTGACTGATCCTAATAACTTCCTCACTAATTTAACAGTGAAAATGACTCCTTCAAACCTGTGGTAATGTTCCTCCCAGATCCTAGTAGCTTGTATCTGTGCATCAGTGCCTAAATGGTCTTTATGGCTTTTCAAGATAGAAGATAACATTCCACTAGTTGGAGCAAACTGGTACAGTTCAGATAGCCTGCTTAAACTTCACTATAATGCCCTTTGACTCAAACATTCAAACCAGCCTATTTATTACTCTTCACCTGACCTGAAAACCACATTAAGACTTCCTGATTCTTTGCCAGTTTTATGATCAGAGAGAAAACACTGGCAAGCAAGAATATTTAGCTGCTCATAGACACTCACTTCCTGGATATGTTCCACAAGATTTATCTGGAAACTGGCTGGCAGTTCAAGAATGATGTCATCTGTGTTTCATGTATCTTAGTCTATTGCACAGGAAGACTCATATTTTTGATGCCAAATCTTGCAAATGTTCTGTCATGCATTTCATTTCAGCATGAAGCAACCAAAAACATGAGATAAAAGTGTCTATTCATCAGAACGGAAATATTCATACCTCAATAAGGAGCCAAGAGGAGATCTGGTACTGGAGCAACATATGAAGAAACTGCACGCTATGGCAAATATTCACCAAAGGTTTGTTAATTTCTTACTGTCTTTTTGGCATGTAAGTTTGTGAATGGAACAAGAAATATCCATTATGGAATTGTCTCCAGCTAGTTCTACATTTACTTTTCTTAAGCAATTTCATAAATTAGGGCTGGCTGACATGTCACAGCCACATCTCTGGTAAATTATTTTATTAAATCACAACCATGCATGTAGTATCCCAGGAATTTACACAGTCTATATTGCTTCCTTTTGGAAATTACTCCTTTTGAGCAATATCAAATAATATATCTGCATGATGCAAATGCCCAGTGTATTCTTTCTATTGTATTATTAAATATTTTTGTTAAATACTTTTCATAGAAAACTTGTCCATGTTAGAATATTTTGAATTATTGTTATGCCCATTTTTTATCACTTTGTATTTCATTAATTCTGATTTAGTTTTTATTTTGTGTATATCTACAGATGGAGATACTACTACTCTTTATATGTCAGGGACACTCAGCTGAGCAAATGACATATCTGAGAACTCCACACCACTATGAAAAATTCACTGAGTTTATATCTTCAAAATGATTATTGCAGAGGGAACTGAAAACCTATAAGAAAACACAGATGATTCAAAACATGAAATGTTTCTTATATGAAGAGAAATTGAATAAGATTCTTCAAAAGCCTTGGGAAACATAGACAAGTCTATGCAAGACATGAATGGCAGATACAGATAAGATATAGTGTAAGTTAACAATTCTTTTGAAGACAAAAAAACTCTCAAGAGCTATGGAGACTACTATTTTTCTTTAAGACGAAGAAAAAGGGTTTAGTCTAAGGCAGGGAGACTGTGATTACTGGGTTATTGCTGTAGGAATCCTTTTCATTCTAAGCATCTGGTTTTGGTTCTAGGTATCAGTTTATGCTATCTTCTCTCTGACACACTTATACAACTACTATTGATCTTAGCAAATAAAAGTGCATGGAAAATGCTAATCTATCTTCAGAAAAGGAAACCTTTAGGACATGGTTACTTATTTGCTGGGGGGTTTGTTTGTTTGATTAGTTTTGTTGTTTTGTTTTTTTGTCCTGAACAAGAACAAAAAAGTACAAGTAAAATCAAAAAGCAACAAAACTAAAATCTCAGGTTATATTTTTTTTTTCCACATGATTTTTTTTCAGGACAAACATAATCAAACTCTATTTTTCCAGTTCTCTACTTGCTTACATGGTGGGCTTTTATGAGTCTCATGTTCTGCCTGTTGTCAAAGATTATGCTATAAAAACCATTTGTCAAGTCTCTTGAAGAGGAAAAACTTTTGATATAGGAAGGGGAATTTTGTGTGTGTATGAATGTGTTTCAGATTTTCTGCTCCCTATCCTTCCATCAAATTCATCTGCTTCTCTCCAGTCAATTGTTTGAGATGGATGACAAATTTAATTTCTCCTTGCATGCAAATGAAATTTGACAAGCTGTAGATATGGTCCTGTGGGAAGCTCATGAAGTTCAATAATGACAAGGGCAAAGTTCTGAACCTGGGAGTGTGGAATGCCATGTAACACTGAAGCTTTGGGGCCACCTATCCAGAAAGCAGCTTTATAACAAAAGACCTGTGAGTCCAACTAGAAAACAAGTAGAATATGAATCAGAGGTGTGCTTTTGTATCAAAAGTGGCCAATGGCCTCCTGGGCTTTATGAGCAGGAATACAGTTAGCAGGTTGAAGGACAAGATCTTTCCCATCTTCAACACCTACGAGACCATGTCTGCCTATATTGTTTTGAAATCCCAAGTGGAAGAAAGGCCTTGGCCTCCTGGAGTCCATAAAGGAAGAGAATGATGAAGAGGCTCAAACACATGATATACTGTGAGGGACTGAGAGCTGTATTTGTTCAGCCTGAAGAAGGTATGGCTCAAGGGATATCTCTCTCATTCTAACTAGATATGAGGGAAACTGCCCACTGACTTTACAATGAGAGACATCAGGCATCAGTACAGCTTACCCAAAGAGACTGTAGAGTCTCCCTCCATGCAGACATAAACCCAGTTGGTCAAGGGCCTGCATAACCTGATTTAATTGGATCTGCTTCAAACAGGAGATTGAACAGGATGACCTGCTGAAGTCCCTTCCAACCTACATAATTCTGTGATTCTGAGGTTTTATGATATGAAACAGTTAGAGCTTTCTATTTAGACTGTAGAAGTCTGCAATTTCATATTCCTTATGAAGGTTGAAAATTTCAACCACCTCTTCGAACCATGAAGAGACACCTACATTATTGTCTATCTACGTATCTAGAACCATATTACATTACAGCAGTGGTCCAGGCTGTCAATTCCCTTGATAGTTCCTCTTCTGTGTGGCAAAACATATTAGGGAGAGACTCTTCACTGGAAAATTAACAAGTTAATCATCTACATGATCCTACTGATAATACATATTGCACCGTGTAGAGGATGGTAAAAATTTTCTCAGATTTCATTCATCTATTCTGGAAGTAAATTCTTTAGCCTTAATGTAGTGTGATACCCAGTGCTAGTGTAGATATCCTTTTCAGAAGATTAATGATGAGATTAGAGTTTGGGATGACCTGGTGGGAGGCCAGCAAAGATTGAAGAAGAGAACAGGAGGTGTGTCTTAGGCCAGGAGCTTTGCAGCTCTGTAGGAATTTTCACTTGCAAGTCTAGGGTCCTTGACTTTAGAATTAATTTTCCTGAATTCCTTCTACTGCCTGGCATTTTGGGGGTACTTGCATGTTATCTTACTTTACACCAAGCATATGATTAAAACAGTTCAGAACTCTCCTTACAACCTGAAACATATGTCTGTATCAGTGTCTCAGCTTCAAGCTAGCCCATTTATGATGACTAATAAAAATGCATGAATTAATAAAAGCACAGATCCAATATAAACAAATATATATATATACCATCCATGTTGCACTGAAAATGGGTTATTACCTGGTCATTAGAAGACATTTTTAATGACCAGTAAGTGGCAATAACACACTGTACCATGATTTTATTTCCCATTAATAACATACTGGTATAGAATGTAGAAGCAAAAAATATGCAATTATAAATGTGTTCTTATTCTCAGGGGTGGGGACTTTTTCTTTTCTCAGTAATGCAAACCATCACAAAAATTTCCTTATTCACTTATTTTGGCACATACATCATGAAAGTAGGCATCTAGGCAGATTACAATAGTGAAAGCCCTGATAGGATTTTAATCTAGAGTAAAAACATTCTTCTAACCAAACAATTTTATAATGTCAATGGTGTACCACAAAGACTTCTATTTCTTTAAGCAAATGAATTACATGCCCTGTCCTTGGATTTACATTTTGGTTTTGATGTCTTCCTTTTTTCCCCCTTTTTCTTGTATTTATTCAAAAAGCCTTTGTTTTAGGGCTTATAATGACAATACCATTTGTCTTTTGAAATCCAAAAATACATTTAAATAGATTTTCAGATTCTATTGCAATGTATCATTTAAAAGTCAAAAATCTTCCTTGGAATACAAGAGCAGATATTTCTTGTTTTGCTGCCTATTATAAAAGCTGTTTAAAAATGTTTTAAAAGCTGCAATCTGTCTGTTTTCCATTTAAGTATTCTAAATTATTTACTTTTCCCATTCCATTTTCTATAGCCTTTCTTTATCTATTCATGTGATTATCACCTCCATAGACAATGTCTTCAGTTCTCCATTATGTTCATTGTCTCTTCTGAAGAAAAAACCCCATTTTTTCATAAAGTTTGGTTACATCTAGCTTTCTCTACATAACAGTATTTCAATATTCCATCTGAGTTATACCTCTCCTTTTTGAAAAATCTTCAGGACTGACTGAAAGTTAAAGCATATTATTAAGAACATTGTCCAAATACCTATTAAACACTGACAAGCGTGGTGCATCAATCACCTCTCCCAGAAGCCTGTTCCAGTGGTTGACCAACCTCTTGGTAAATCCTAATAATAAGTCTAAACTTCCTCTGGTGCTCCTTTGAACCACTCTCACAAGTCACATCACTAGGTACCTGGGAGAAGTGATCTCCCCTTCTCAGAAAGATGCACAGAGCAATGAGGCCACTCCTCAGTCTCCCTTCCTCCAAACTAGACAAGCCCAAAATTCTCAGCCACTCCTCACTGGACATTTCCTCCAGCCACTTCACCAGCTTTGTTGCCCACTTCAGGATGCAATAAAGGACCATCACATCCTTAAATTGTGTGACCCAAAACAGCACACAGTGCTCAAGATGAGGCTGCATCAACACTGAGTACAAGATAATCACCTCTTTTACCCCTGCTGGTCATGTAGTGTTTGATGCAATTCAGGATGCAGTTCAGTGTCTGGGCTGCCAGGGCCCACTGCTGAGTCTCCTGCTGACCAGCATCCCCAAATCCCTTTCTGCAGGGCTGCTCTCCAGTCAATCGCTCCAGTCAATCCTCTCTCAGTTTATGCTTGTGTCCAACGTTACCCTGTCCCAGCTACAGAATCCGGTATTTGCTCTTTTTAAATTGCATACCACTGATTATTGTTAAGTCATCATACTAAAAAAAAGCCTATGATGTCTGTCATGATCCTTCATTGGGTTCCTTCCATGGTCATTGCCTCCCTAAAAAATAGTTAGCACAACTGAACACATAATAATTATTTCAGAGATAGTTTTAGAAAATTAAATAGTTCTAAGATTATATATCATGATAATTTAGTACTAGATCATTAGCATGATTAAATAAAGTACAGAGCTTGATAAACAGAACTGTTTGTAACAAGATGCAGATTTTTCTTCACAAGTCCTAAAGTTCCATGTGGCTGGCCCTAAGGGAGGTCATGCAGCTCCCCAGCTCATTTCTAGAAAACTTGGGTCAGAACAGCAATACATGGAAAGCCAGAAGCATTTCTAGAGTGTTACAGTCTGAGTGCTTGAGAAAATTTCTCCGTCTTGTAGAAATTGTCTTATGACCGTCATAAAAAAATTAAGAGGAGAGTTTTTCAGGCCTTCAACACACTTTGGATATTTCCTAAAGTGCTCTGCCCTACTCTTAGTGACAGGACCTGGATTTACAGGGGGTGACATCCTGGACATCAGCTGATAAATAGGGCAAGGAGTTAGAGATTTTATTTAACCAGTGTGTTTAGCCCATGTTGAAAGAAACTAGAAGGATTTTCTTTCTTGCAGCGTCATAGAGCATCATGTTATATAAATAGTCATAGCAAATATATGCTTTAAAGAAAAATACATTTTAATTGTTAAAATTATAAAATCTATGAAAATTGACCTGTTTTGAAGACAAAATGCCATATCTCAGAAGGTAAGAAGATCTGAGACTTAATTCTGTTTCAATTGTTCCTTTAAAAAAAATTAAAATATCTGCCTTCAGAAGATTTGATATTAGAGATACTGAGACAAGTGTCCCTCCCAGCAGCACAGATAACTGCAGGTGGATCTGTGTTCACAGCCCATTCCTGAGCCCAGTGTTGCCCTCTGAGGAGACTCATCCTGTGCAGCCCACTGATGAGTGTGTGCTGACTTCTACTAATTCCACCTCACAGCCTTTGTAGGCCAAAGGGTCACCTTTAAACTAAGCACTGTGGCAACTCTCTTCTACTTGTTATGTACAACAGTGATTTACTGAATTTTTATTGGTTCCCTGGTCTAAAGTTCTGGAGAAGATCTTCTAATCTAGAAATACACTAATCAGTTATATGGTGACATATACTGAATTCTGCTCTAGCTATGCCAACACTTTATTTTACTTCAAAATGTGTAGGAAAAATAGCTTCTATTTATATTAAAAAATATGTAACTTGTAATAAAGTTTTATGGAAAACTATTTTTTTCAAAGGTTTATATACTTTGTATTTATTATTTAATTAATCACAGAATCAGCTAGCTTGGAAAATACATCTGAGGTCATAGAGTCCATCCTATGACCTAACACTACCTTGTCAACTAGACCATGGCACTAAATGCCACATCCGCTTTCCTTGAGGCAGATGCTTAAAAAATAAACTGTTAGCCAATTTAGATTGGCTAACATGTGCTTAGATTCTGATGTCATAGTTGGCTGAACTAAAGTTATTAAAAAAGAGAAGAATTTATAGAAGAATATATTATTCCAGATAAATCTGATCATGAATACTTGCCTGCTACTGTGTTCTGTTTTTCCTAAAACTGTCAAAAGAATTTCTATGTTGAATGCATGCAACTTGAAGCTACTTCTCCTTGTTCTTGTCCTTTTAAGTTACATGCTTGGGTAATTGTTATTGATGGTGAAATTATGCACAGGTAGATGTAAAGAATCCATTCTTTAGCTAGCAAGAACATTATTCAAGTACATGAACTCACTGCTATTAATGATCAAAATGGTCTCAAAATACTTACGTATTACAGGGTTTACTATAGTCTGTTTTACATTTGAAATACAAACATTTATTAAAACTGTAATACAGTTGAGAAAAAGAGGGAGAAATAGCATAGAGACAAAATTAACTATGTTGTAAAACATAAATAATGTTCTAAATGAGAGACCAAGTTTAATGACTCTTTCATACAAATATTTGATATTTATGAAATACATACAGGCATCTTCCACTTCTTAAACCTTTGATAGTTTGCAATAACTAAGATACTTCATTTTCTTAAGAGAATACATTTTTAAAGATGCCATTGAGCAGCATTTCTCTGCCTTTTAATTACATTCACCCTATTTTCCCTAATTTTTTTTCATCAGACAGCATTGAAATTAATATCAAAGTATATCACATCTTAGCAATAAAATATTGTATTTTTATAGCATATCAGAAACAATGTGCAAGATTTATTTGGTAGAAGAGTGTGAGAATTAGTGGTGGAAAAGCACTTGTATACTAAATGCAGCAACAGGCTAGGATCATGGTTCATCCTGTTGGTGGGAAAGAAAGTAATATTTCTCAAACAAAGCTCTCAAGTTGAACTGTTACACACTTTCATGGTAATACCTAAAATATTTGAATTTTGGGACCAGCAGGGATTCATTCTATTCAGCATCACTGTGGAATGGGATAAAGGCCTTTGCTAAAGAACAGTAAAATTTTGAGTCCCAGACTATCTCTGACTATAACACTGACTCTAACCTTAGTCTTAAACCCAAATGATATCAATTTAGAAGAATCTACCCCACTAAAGAGCAGCAGGTGCTTGAAGAGATGTTTTTCATTCTTCTTGTCTGGACTCTTTCTGAATCATCTCGCAATAGGGGAATTTTCATTTGCAGGACCACTAAATAAAAGCTCAAGACTCATCTGGGTTTCAATTTCCAGCTTATTTTCTATGTCATGGCTGGATGGGGTGCCTGCCAGTGTATTCAGGAGAGGGAGGAGGTGACCCACAGAATCCATCCAAAGCAAATCCCTGAGAAAAAACTTTGGGGAAAAGGATGTGGTGAGAAAGAAGAATCTGCAGGCAAAATAGAGAGAAAGATTTATCAATTCCCTTCCGGGCTCTTTGGGATTCTTTGGCTATCTGCGGCTGGCAGGTATCTGTAGATACCTGCTCCTTGACACAATCAGAAACAAAGATATCTGACTGATGGAGAACTTCCAGGAAAGGAATCCCTAGTAATGAGAAACAGCTTAGACTCCAAGATGAGACAGTATTGCACAAATATGCATGGACAGTTAGTTAAGAAATAAAAATAAAGACAAAAAATAAAAAAGAAGACAACCGTTCCCCCTTTCCCCCCACCAAAAATGACCCTAGGAAATCATTTGTTGGGATCTTCTGCACAGAGTAACACTCATGGGTTTTAGAATATTAACAGTATGACTGCTCATTGTTCAAATAGCAACAAGTATTTTGAATCAATGGATTAATCTCTTTGTGGTTTCACATTGTTATTTCTACTCAAGCAAATGAGTCAAGAAACTTTTCATTGTCTGAACCCTTAAATCCCCTGTAGCATGCCTGGAAGTTTCTGCATATTTGTTATATTCATCTATTGTGAAGACAGGAAAGATAAACCGATTTTTAATCTGAATGAGCTACAGAGTTATGAAAATGAGCAATGTTTTCACTCTGTTATTGTGAATGTATGGGTTTCCTTTCTGGAGAATGGCTGTTCTGTATTTTTTTAAATACAATTTGGTAAATTATATATTAGCTGCAAAGCTTCTGCAGAACATTTAGAAGTCTTGATGACATCCACTATATCAATGATTGCTTTTTATCAGGTGCAAATTCAGGTCAACACTTATACCAACATTAGGCAAAATATCAGTTTCATCACAAAAAGCTGTAGTATGTTTGATTGATTCCAGGTAAAGCAATTGTTTTCTTGAAGACAAAACTAAATCCACCATATGACAGATAGACTTTAAAATACGTACTAAAAAGAAATAGTAAATGAATTTAAAATTGCTATTCTGACAATTTATTAAACTATAGATTCTGTGGGGCATCTTCTAGCACTTGTTTATATATTGGTAGCAGACAATGGGGCAGTATAGCAGGGAGGTTGTAAGCAATTAAGAACACAAAAAAATTGAAGAAAAAATTTGATATTGTACAGCATAAACTATGTAACATAATTAGGTAATTGAATTTGATTCCAGAGCATTTAGGTGAACTGATGCCCATGCAGCTATCTTGCTGTTGGCTAGGCAAGTGTGTTCTGAGATAATCAAAAAGCAAACAACCGTAAATGTGACATGTTTTCACCAGCACTCCTTTGTCATAAAGTAAAAACCCAAAAGTGCTTACAATTATGAAGGTGAAACCCTAATTTACATAGAACTTTGAATCAGTCTCATTTACTTTCAGGGAATTTAAGGTTGTACTGAGTGCTTTGCTTGTTAAATGTTACAGACAGACAGCATTTAAGGGAGGCAAGCCTTTCCTTCCTTGAATAATTTGTCCTTAGGGTTTCTACAATCAGATAAAAGAACAAAATTGGTGCACACAGGTGTTTGGAAAGTTCTGTGAGGCACGCAGAATGTAATGGTAAAGTACTAGAAATTAAATACCTATTACTAAGGGAGCAAATAGAAAACGGCCTAAAACAGTTAATTTACAATAGGAATCAAAACTTCTTAAGAAAATCAAGACAGAACTATTTGATATATTATCAGATATCATTGGTATCAGATACAGTATCAGATATGATATCATATAGTATATTTTATAAATGTGAAAATTTTTGCAGTTCAATACTAATAATTGTTCAATAC
Organism: Poliocrania exsul; assembly: GCA_035041345.1. NCBI lineage: Eukaryota > Metazoa > Chordata > Aves > Passeriformes > Thamnophilidae > Poliocrania > Poliocrania exsul. Next base: position 40,531,180 of record JAWWLZ010000042.1, on the reverse strand, counting down.
TAATAATTTCACATTAATTGAAAAAGATATAAAAAAGAGCAGTTCAGCTCTACTAATTTCCTCTTCCCAGAAAAGCTACTTTGCCAAAATAGGCAAATTTATGTGGTCCAGTAAAATTGTAAATACTTAACATCTGTTTGTATTCCTAAGTCTGTGGTCTGTTGTCAATGAAAGGCATTCAGTATGGCTTCTTAAAGCTATTAATCAGGAAGATCATTCAATTTTATTTCATTAAGGAGTCAGAGAATTATGCAAGTGGGATAGGCATATATCCTAAAAAGGGAGAAGGAAGAGACGTGTCTTTTAGCTGCCGTTCTTCAAGTAAATTCACAACTGTGCATTCTAATCCTTAACTCTATTTGTAATTTCTTTTCGGTGATTGCATCACAGTGACTCTCCACACACTTTAAAAAAGGGGAACTAAAAGTGTCATAAATGTCAGGATGTCATGTATTCTGAAAATCGATTTACATGCTTCAGATAATGCCTACAAGAAGTGAAGATTGGAGCTTTTTTTCCCTTGGATTAAAAAAATAGGTCTAACTTACATGCACTAATCTAAGATCTAGCCTTCTATCCAGCAATGGTCTGGCTTTTTCCTCACTTCAAACTGACCATCTCTTTTCACATATTGACACTTGAAATGCAAATTATGAGAGATTGTTCATTCAGTTTGATATCTCCATATTTTCTCTTGAAAAATAAAGAATTTTAAACACATTTGAATATTAATAAGGTCTTTGTGTAATGTAATCACCTGACATGTTTCTAATCCACTCACTCCAATTTTCTAGCTTCCATCCTATAAAGGAAATCATGCTCAAGACATGGAATGCGAACTTGATTATTGTTCTGTAGAAATGTATTCACACAAATGCAGAATATTCATAATTAACACACATTTTTTCTTTTAATTGTTTTCAAATTAAAGTAAAATAGAAAAAAAAAAAGAAGAAAAAATTGAACCTGCTAATATTTCATTAATTAAATATTTGGATCCCATATATTGTCTGTAACTAAATTGGTTACTGAAGTATGTATAATCAGTGTCTTTGAATATAACAGGCAATCCTGAATCTACCATCAAACACCAAACAGTAATATTTTCCTACAATAAATATTAATGTATGTGTATCTAATCCAATATGTACACAGATACACATACATATGTGCTGGTGATAATATATCTGTTTTATTCACTTTTCACTAATATTCAGAGAGATATTATATGTTGTTCTCACTGGGAGGTATCTTGATTTTCTCTCATTGTAAGATAAGGAATTTTGTCATTTTGATGCCTTCTTTTATCATTATTATTTTCTTAATAGATTTTGAAGTAAGTAGATTACAGTTTAGTAAAGCATAGGGAAAAACTGATGTTTGTTATTAATTGATTTTGGAAGATTTTCTGGCCTGCATCTGGTATTAAGTAAGCTATAACCTTTAAGGAGGTTTATTATGAAGAAAAAAATATGAGAAGAAAGAAACCCATGCTCCAAACCATTGACCTTTCATGTTGTATTTATTTTTGTTAAAGAAAATCAGTTCCAGTGACAAACCAGCATATTAGGAAAACAAATTTTAACATTAGCTCTCCATTGCTTGTCTGTCTATATAGTATTCAATACATTTCTAAAATTAGTAGATGTATTACTATGACATTTGACATTCAAAGAGTGGACTCCTAATTTATATCATCCATTGTAGAATGGCACTAGTAGGACCGGGGCCAGATCCTCCACACCTGTTTACAATAAACAGATATCAACACCTCTTTGTTGGATCCTCTTTCCAGGCATTCATGTAGGGAAAATACAATAAGAGATTACGTTACAAGTATCAAGTTTGTGTGCCACTTCTGGTGTTTTCATGCTTATTTAAAAAATATGTATATATTCTTCAAGCTGTATTAAAAATATCCTTTTCATTTTTGCATGCTAATTATGTTTAGTTTTTAAAGCAAACAGCTGGATACTGAAAATCAGAGGAGGGTTCTTCTCAGGAACTTAAAAAGCTATTGGAAAGATAATTCCCTATATGATTATTTTTGCAGATTTTCACAAAGTAATACTGATCATGCTGAAGCACTGACAGAATGTTTTCAAATAAAGATAAATTAGGTGAGTTTAAAGAATGTTTTGGAAGTTTAAACATCAGTATGATCCTGAAGCAGGGGCTGAAGCCTTTAATTTCCTAGTTGTACGTGTTGCAAAAGCAGAAAATTAAAATTTACTTCCCTTCTTTGCAAAGTAAAATGTAAAATCAGCATTATTTGTCATGAAAGAAATATGATTTCTTAGGCTTAAAATTGAGCAGACTTGGCTGTGTTAGATTAACTGTTGGTATTCTGAAAATTTACATAAATAAAACAGTATTACAGAACTGCAATCAATATGAGTTTTAATTGGGTAAAGGCACTGGAATTGGGATTTTTATGAAGTGTATCACTATTTTTCTTTCCAGTGTAGGTGCCATGTCATTGCCAAAACTTGAAATGCATGTTGCACACACACATTAAATTACATTTTAATCACTCTAATTTTACCTCAAACGACTATTACTGTCCTTTCTTTTTTAGTCTAATTTTACAAAATGCTAGATGATGTTAAAGGAAAACATGAGTTTAGAGTTCTGATTATTACAAAAGAGTCTGGACACTTTTAAATGCATACATAAACTACCCATCTGGTAGCTATAAAAGCCACCTTTATTATGATTGACTGAGAAATTATAGACAGTCATGTCAGTGGTCATCATAATGTGTCACTGACAAATGTCAGTTATATTATTAAAGAGACAATGGTGATTTAAAAAAAAAATCAAAAAACCCCCAACAAACAAACAAAAAACCAAAAACCAACCAACAAACAAAAAACAAGGTGGGGGGTTAACAAGTGATTTCAACAGACTGACAGAGTCTATTTTGCTACTAAACCAGAAAATCTGCATTAATGGAAAAGTAACAAGTACAGGTTCCATAAAATCCATTAGTGTCAAAGCCTCCAGAAAGAGAGTAAAGCATGTCATGTCAGTCAGATTCAATAAGACTTCCTGTGTGGATTAACATTTATACTAAATGGTGTGTAACTTTTTAACTAGGCTTAAACATAAGAGACATCACACTCTTTATACCAGAATAAGAATGTTTGTAAGAGGAAAAATAGTTTAAAATCACATCTCAAGAGAATAATTTAACTGACAGAAGTCAGTATTATTTTCCCATATCTATGAAAACACAAGTAATTTTCAAAGTTTCCAGATTCCAGAAGCTTCAGAATGCTTGACAAAAGCCTTTGATAAGACCAAGAGAGAAAAAAATAGTAAATAAATAAATAAAGCATAAGTAAATAATGAATGAAGTTCTGTATGTCATGCACCCTAAATGCAAAGGTTTCTGATAGTTCAGCTTTGTTCATATCAGTAAAATTTCAAATTGACAAGATGTGATCTACTGTGTTAATGATTTACAATGTCTTTGGTCTTCATTAAATATTTACACCTATCTTCCATGCCACAAATCAAAATATCCCATGTACTTCCCAAATCTGAAAAAGAGTAGGTCAATTTTCAGTTTGCAGGGAGCACAGGACAATGAGCAAGAGTCTGTCTAAAGGACTGGCTCCCTCCAATGTGGATGAAACTATTATTGACCCTAGATTAATAGTCATTCTGATGAAGTGCCCTTTTAAATGAAAGGTGAATATGATTGATTTGATTAGATAACCCCGTAGCAATGCATTAGACTGATACGTCAGCAAATACTAAACTGATTACGATAGCCTTGACCAGAATCTTCAATAAAAGAAAATTAAAATAATTTTTGGTGTCACTATAAATATGGAAAACATATGTACTTGATACTACAGGGACATACAAAGATAAAACTCTAGGAAGATGACAAGAGATGTGTGTGGTAATAAGAAACAGATATTATAAATTGAATGCAACTTAAATTTTTGTCAAAAAGTGAATCTTTTCAGTGTCTTTAACACAGCTACAATAGGAACATTTAAATTATAGGGGGTTTATGCATAGATCTCCATATGCATATATACATACACACATATGTAGCACCACTTACTTTCTTTGAGTACCTCAGTGGTGCAGTTGCCAGATAAGGATAAATAAAACTTTACAACTTATTCCTAGGTCTTTATTAAGTCTTCTGTGTTGCTTCCCTTGCAGCACCTATTCATCCAGTTTGGAAGTGGATAGTGGCTGTCACAGAAATCCACACATAAAATCAGTGTGAAAATTACTATTTAAGGAGCAGAAAGCAATGAGCTAGCAGAAAAACAAATAGTTTTCTCAAAATAGCAAACTTAGATCTCAGAATATTATTAAATAAAGTTTATATGTAGATTCAATCTGTGTTTTGGATTTAATAAAGTAATAAAATATAAGATAGAATAAAATTGAGTGGGATAATTTTTCAGAACAGTATGGATGTAAGTACTGAAGTTAATCTAAATTTAGAAATATAAATTCAAAACACAAATTTATGGAACTTTATGTAGGTCCTTACTTTTAATATCACTATCAAGTCTTAGATGATTTTTTATATCTGTACATTGCAGTTTTGTTGGAGGTCTTTCCACCACTGGATATTTCTTGAGCTATTCTACTGACCCAAACTTTGATTTTCATGTTCTTCTACTCTGAGGAGTGTCAGTAACTATCTTAAGTTCTAAACAGTTCTGAAGGTCTTTAGTGTAGCTTAGAACTATATTTGAGAGACAGGTCTCTGAACTAACTCCTCAAAGCCCTGAATGTACATCTGGATTTCTTTGATATCTTCATAGAAGTGCATAGTCTAAGAAAGTCAAGAAGCCTTCGTTTCACACCTTTGAAAGAAATTGGTAACTAAAATGAGAATATTAAGACATTTGGACAGCCATGGACTTTATTTTCAACAGCTGTTATACATCCAAAATACTTTATTTTCCTTTTTCCACCCATACTCTTCTACAAGCAGAACATAAGGATTACAAAACTTTGGGTTTGGGTTGTTGGTCTTGACAAGGTTTTGGGTTTTTTGGGGTTTTTTTTGGAGGGGACGGGTGGTGGTAGTAGGATTTCTTTTTTTTTGTTTGTGTGTGGGCTTTTGGGGTTTTTTGTTGGTTTTGTGTTGATTAAAAAAGGTATACTGCTTTGATGAAAAGGCTTCAGGGCTTTCAGGAATCCCAAATGTAGAGTTAACTTCTCAATTGTTTCACATTTCTGCCATTGATCAAAGTCTGATCTGTAGTCTGTACTCAAGGAACAAATAAATCCAGCACAATCAGAAAGTGAAGGGTTGCCTTTCATATCTGCACAGTCATAGGTGATTATATGGTAAATCTGAATATTCTAGTTTCACACAAATGTATTTTCTGGTAAAGTAGGCTTCTTCCTTGCTGCCCAGCCAAATGACCACATTCTAACACTCAAAGATATTGCCACTTGACAGCAATCAGCTCATTATTTAAGGAAATATTAATTTTATTTTGAATGATAATTCTTTCCCTACAATGAGTTTTTAACTTTCTGTTGTAAGACCTGGCAGTGTAAGAAGAGTACAGCTGATCTCAGCCACCTGAAAGACTAAACTAGTCAGTTTACTTAGGCTGAATCATGCTTTTGAGATTTGTCTCTTCATTGACCATACGGAGAATGTACTTATCTACATTAGACTACTGTCCAGCTTTTACCATCTGAAGTTTGATGAAATTATTGTCACTCAAAGAAACTACTCATACTTCAATATCTCTGTCTATTCTGGAGGTTAAGTGGAAATTTATACATCCAAAGTAAAAGTTTAGGAGTTTTTCTACATATGCCATCTTATACAAACTTCCTCACATAATTTTACTTCCACTGTGAGCTGCTCTAAAGCTGGCATGTTGACACCTGGAAGAAAATGCAAAGCAAGCAAGCAGATGGCCTGAAAACTTATAAAAAGCAACATCAGCTGATTCCTGGCAGCATGGAGGTAGAGATTTGGCAGCTTTTCCTATCTCCAGTTGCTGGTTTTATTCTCACTATGTGGAAGTCAAAGTCTTTCTCTTGCCATGGGCTGATATAAGACAAATGCTATATTGGCAACCACTTATTCATATTTCATGTGTCATTAGATCACTAGATATTGATGAATGGGAATTACACCTATTTCTGAGTGATTATAAGATTATAGAAGACTGACTGATATATATACTTCAATTTGCTGACCCCCGACATCAGTGCTCTGAATGCCCTTTAAGAGAAAGTTTTGCTGGTATAATATCAGGAGATATGGTTTCAGTAGGTACAAAGAGCATGGTGGGCAGCTTGGAACCAAGACTGAAAGAATCATTTCATTGATTGCTTAATCATTCCCTTTTACTGGAATATCTGCTCTATACGAAATTACCTGCACTTTTTCAACATGTATTCTCTCTGTGAAACTATCTGGTATTTTTCTTCTGTCGTTTCTGCTGATTACTGACTGTCACGTGTTTATTGCTATGTTTTGTAGTTCTGTAGTTCTTCCACTACTGCACAGGAGATGAAACCTGAAACACAGAACCTGCCTTCAATGTTAAAGAAGACAGAAGAATAGACCTGAATTTCCTGCTTTTCAGGAAAAAAAAAACCAAAACCAAACATGCCTGGTACTAAAAAGTAATATAAAAAATATGTGATTATTTAGCAACCGTGACTTGTTTAAAATCAGAGATCACTTTTCTAAGTGCTTTGATGGACTGGATGGAGAAATATATGAGTGTATGTCTCTCAATATTTCCCATTTAACAGACTTCATAGGTTCCTTACTGCTGTTCTGTTTTGTGGCATGTGACATGAACCATATCCTGCAAGCACGAGTATGAGGAAGATGCAGCCATGCACCTGTCTCCACAAATTAGTCAGAGATGAAGAACAGGGCAGCAAATTTCCTACCCCACACATTTGTTTCTTTTTTTACAGTGTTTATGACAAGTGTTGGTTACCCAGTCAATGAATCAGATATTTTACTTTTATTCCTGCTGCTAAATTAAGTTTAGAAGAAATGGGGAGGGGAGAGGGAGGCTGAAGGTGTGTAGGGACTGCTGCTAGACGATTTTTTTTTCAAACTTGCAAAAAGTACCAAATTTCACTTGAAACTCTCGAGAAACAACAAAAGATTATCATAAGATCACTGATTTTGACTGAGATCCTTCATACAGATAAAATTTCATTCTCCTCCTCCTCTGCTATACAAACATAATGGTACTGTGGGTTCAGGTTTTTGCTTTCATTTTGAAGATAATGTATCTGAAATAATATTTGAAATCTCTCTTTTGGTATGTGCACATTTTACAGTGTTTATAGCTGCCTTGTTCTTCTTTCTCCTGCACAAATTTTCACTGCAGTCTTTATTTCTTCTGCTACTTTTTCTGGGTTTTTCAGCAGATAATGACTGATGTTATCATGGAAAGAGATATCATATAAAGTAATGGTAGTAATAGAAAAATAGAGATAAGATTTTATTTATTCAAAAGTCACAAGGCCAGATAATCCAAGAATACAAATAAAATATAAATTATCTGCACATTTTGGACAACTAAACCACAAAGATAATTGGGCATCTTTAATGATAACTGCAGGTTTATCATCAATGATCTGTTCTTTTTTTTCCATCAAGAAACAGCCAAATTATATTATTTAACCAATTTATTCTGATAGGTTCCAGACTAACATGAAATTTCCTTTAAATGAAATCTTATAGTCAATTTACATTGCATACAGACAATTCTCTCAGTTTACTGATTAAAGTAAATATAAATATAAAGTTGATGTTAACACTGATCAACAAAGATATCCCCATTGTAATTGCGAAATAAATAACTCTTGCCTATGGGCGACTCCCAAGCTTCAGGAGGGATGAATTTCCCCAGCTTCTTCCCATTTCCATGTTAAATGACATGCCTCAGCATTGTAAATCCAGCTGTTTTGCAGCTGCTTGGTCCACTAACTAGCTTTGATTCTTTGCACATT